>OZ023067.1:11069871-11467206 GCA_963992785.1 Tenthredo livida
CCACCTACAACGTGGCCAAGACAGTTGAACAATATACGAATCGGATTTTATCTGGGTTCCTGATTTATATTTTATAGCGGTAATTTTCTGATAAGAAAAACTCTGAACGTTATTGGCGTGGCCCCACGTTGGGCGCCATTTTGTAACGGAGTTTCAGAGTGCAACTCCGCACCCTACGGTGTTCCTTCGATAGATTACTAATTAATAAAAACTAAGATAGTGTTGGGCGCCAGACACGTAAGTGTCGTTTTCACAGAAATCAAATAAAATACAGCGGTACTCAACAAATTGATAAATTGCCGGAACGACGGCCTTAAAGCTAGGCTAGCTCAGATTTACAAAGATAAGGGTAGAGTGGGTGGATTCACCTTTTTAATCGAATAAATAAAATATAAGACACCAGATATAAATTTCCTTCAGTGAAATCGGGGATTTCGTATATTGTTCTTAATACAAGAAAAGATACGATAACAGATTTAGCGATAACAGAAAAGTCGACTATAAGCGAGAATGCTAAGTTACGCAGAATTAGTTAACAAAATAATAGTCACAATTAATACTCGAATAATAACGTTTGGAATAATGCTTAGGAAAATACTGAATTTAACCAAAGAATGAATATTATATTATTGAGCCTTACCGCGACGCAGCGGTATAAAAAACGTAAACACGCCGGCTAGCTAGCTGTGCCGTAGAAGCGATATAATTCAAGCTACACTACTTTCCAGGTTACGTATCACCGAGCGATACGATACTCTATAGCAAAGTTTCTAATGCGGCAAGCTAGCGTTATTAATTATTAATCAGACGATATAATGACTCAATAAATAACTTCAGAAACACTAAGAGATGCGATAAGCTAAATTAATAACAGATTTATACTAGAATAATTCAGATATCAGATCAAAGACTCTACTTAGCGGTAGTAATCTTGTTATAACGTAATATAGCGAAAATCAGAACATTACATAGCACAAGTAAATCGCATAAATCAGATATATCATATAGAACACAGAGTCAGATAGAATGAACAGAATAATAGAAATCAAACGGAATAATGAAATAATAAATCAAATTAATAAAGAAACAACTTAAAACTATGACTAACTACGTTCAGCCAACCCCGGGGAGTTGGAATTACAAGCGACACACCATGCGATATTATACTAATTAATTACTAATAAATTACTAAATCAAAGATAGCGAATAAATCAAAGCGTTAGATATTCTCAAAGCGAGAATTAAAGCAAGAACAAGCTCTCAAATAATCTTAACAAATCAAAAGCAAAGATAGCAAAGAAATCAGACTAATAAGCGGAAAATTATCAAGCCAAAAGGTATTCTTAATTACTACAGCCAACTATAAAATGCTCTCACTGAATTTCTGTAAATACGATAATAGGCAACTACGTGGCCCGTAGGCGGCACGCGGTACAAAGAAAATCTACGATAAATGAACAAATAGAAATTCAGATCTAGTTTTTCCCTTTTTGTGGCTTTACTAGCAGTTTACAGATCATAAAGACCTTACCTTTAGCGGAGCTACTTGAAGCACACACTTCACTTTAACCGCAATTATAACTTATACTTTAGGCTACTATGAGGCGAGACTAGGCGAGAGAGAACTGATAACGCGTCTAGTTTAGACGAAGCGAAACGTAGAAGTGATGAGGCTAAGCGATACCTCGGTACGTCTCGACGATCCTTCCTGATTTTGAAAATCAAGAGCCTATCAGGACCAGCTAATGAGCTGATTGGCCCTGCGAAAAACGTTCCATGAACGAGCAGCTCGTCGGCTGCTCGACCCAAGGCGTCAACTTGTTGCCTGACGTTAGGCGTTAGGTTTCAGAACTTCGTTGCGTTAGATCAGCCGTTCTGCTGAACTTCGGTGGCGAGAGGATCTTCGGGAAGCTGCGACCTTGGTTCTTACGAAGCGATACCGTAACAGCGATACCAACCGCATGGGATGCACTTTACAGCGGTTATCTCGTCATCAGATAACCCGACTGCAAACTTCTGGTAGGCCTAGGTGTTCCTTCTGGACCTCCACCTCTTTCTGACCTATCCAGAGGACGCAGGACACTATTCTTGTCCACTCTTACGTCATACCTCCTTCAGCGATAACGTTACGTCACTGGTCCTTATGCCGGACTCTGCGTGACGTCGGTAATGGCAGCTGGAGCGGGTGATGGAGCTGGCTGTCTCTATGTGATAGCCAGATGCTGGGTGGCAAGATTCATCTGCCGGCAGGAGACTGCATCACAGTCCTATTCACCGCCTAGCGATATTGGACCAAGGTCCACAGTCTTCCCTCTGGTTGATTCGGTACTGTCCTAGTACGATTACTGGATTACGTACTGCGTGGCCATCTCTTTAACACCAGTTCGGGTGGCGGAAGTTCTAGTAGCGGAAGTTCAGGATCGTCGTCTTCTTTATCTTCTTTCTCTCTCTCTCTCTCGCGGTACATTAACAGAAAAACACTCCAAATTAGTCTAGCTCTATTGCTTATTCTAGGTGTGTCACTTGTATCCCGAGGGTCTAGACGGCGGTAAAAACTCTCTCTCGCGATATAGCTAATAAAATGTGTGATTTTCGGAACCTTAGTGACGGCAGCTAATCTGCAACGTCACAATACATATCTGTACAGTATTTCCAAAACCCAATAAAGCGGCTAGTTGTTTTTATAAAAGAAACACGGAGTCCACCTTTTGAAACCCTTTCCAACCCTCTCCTCACTCCTTCCACCCCCCCTTCCTTATCTTTACGTCCGTGGATGGCATCCTTCCTCGCCCCCACGGCCCTCCGAGTCCTGACGGCTGACGAAGTCCGGAGACTTGCCTGCGCCCAGGCCTACGCCGCACGCTGCACCACCGAGAGTCTGTCCGGGTGGACGACGGGACCAGCTACGAGGTCAACAGGGACGCAGACCTCCCGGATCCCACGGCCGATACCCCGCGCCGTCCAAATCGAGCGAGGGACCCAGACCGACGGTCCACGACGAGCGCGCTATCCGCCGACTCCGAACCAGTCGACCGAGAGGAAGGCCACGAAGCCTCCGAAGTCCTTCTCCGGGGTCTTGTCGGCCGAACCGCCAATCGAAGCGGAAACGCCCTCACCTGTCCAGGTCCTCGTCAGGGCCCCGACCGCCAACGCAATCCGGCTACCGCCGACCGCGCTGCTCCCACCGACCCCGCCGTATACCGACGTCCGAGGTCCGCAACATCGCCTGGTCGCGGCTACTCCTTCCGCCCGGGTCTACGCCAGAACCTCGGCCCGACCCTCCTCCGCGGCAGTCGTCCTGTTCCCGACTAGGCTCCTACCCGCCTACGAGCCATACGTGGACTGCCGGGCACCGAAGCCCAAGCGGCGTAGTATCCACATCCTGACGGACGAGGAGGTGACCGCCCTCGCTCAACGCGGCGTTACCCGTCGCCGTTGAAGGCACGGTATTTTTTCCGGCTGGTCTTCTGACCAGCCACCCAATCCAACCCAAACACAGACAACCCGAGCGCTAGTTTCGCCGTTCAACAGAGTGACAGTGAATCTCCGCAGTCGCCTCGAAAAAAAATGGTTTTGCGGTGTTCATCATATCTCGCAATAGAATCATCAGAATCAAAAAACCCAAAATGCATTGTTTAAAGAAGATGTTTCTTGAGGTAATGACGAGAGGATTTTTTTTGTTTTTGATTTTTCAATTTTTCGTAGCACTCGGAAGCCGAAAAACCCATTTTCGCTAGAAAAATCGGCTAATTCGTTGTTGTAAAATCAACAATTATTGAAAAAAAAAAAAAAGCTCTCGACAATACCTGGTGAATTATGTGAAGAAGTACTGTGCAAAATTTCAAAACGATCGGTCCAGTAGATCTCGAGTTATGTTGAACATGGACTTCAAACATGACAAGCTTCAGAAAAACGCTTCAAAGTTTTGCACACTAAAAAATTCAAAATAAAACTCGATAATTTTCTTATGCTCACAGAGTCGTCGATGCCAGGTCCGTAGAGCAAAAAGTTTCCATCCACATGATCTAGAGCATCTTTTTGCATTTGTCTACGCAAAACTCTCAAAAACTATGAAAACCCGGCCTGGAGCAACGGATGCTCAAATACTCATAACTCCGTTAATTTTGCTCCGATCGACTTGAAATTTTGACACAATATTCTTGAGATATTATGCATTCATTTGGAAAAATAAAAAAAAATGCAAAAAATTTTTTTTTAATACCTTACCCCCCCCCCTCCCCCCCCTTAATACCGTACGCCGTACGGAATTACGTTAATCCTCCCCCGTTCCCTTCTTTGCCCCTTTCCTCCTATCCCTTCATATGGTTTTCAAAAATTCATACGGTTTTTCCATAGATTTTCCGGGGGTTCCCCTGGATTTCCACGGATTTCCGGTGATTTCCCAGGATTTTGAAGCATCATTTGACAGATTTTTGAAAAATATATTCAGTAACATTGGGGATCCTGGGGAATATAATTCCGAAAATATTTCTTGATAGACGTAGGAAATGACGCAAGAGAAAAAGAATCGAGAATTCGGAATCGGGCCTTGATATTAAGGGAACGAACCTATTTTAAAGTTGACAGTTCGCGAAAAACAATAGATAGAGAAACAACGTAAGCCGACTGTTTAACAAAACTTGAGGTCGCTTGAAGATCTGACTGATCTGATTTGAAAAAATATCGAGAAATGTATTAGATCGTCGGGTCCTGAATCCTAAATCCTGAAAACATTTCGTGGATTGGATATCGCGTCAAATAGCCGAGGTGAGAGTAGAATAGACAATTTATCTACTGCGGTTGCTTTATTTGAATTATAAATATCTTCGTTGCGTATTCACTTTGAGATACCTAATTGGCGATATTTAATTAGTCATTTAATTGAAATGAATGTTATCCGGGCTATTACAGTACGTATAGTGGGAGACGGTAATTGTTTATTTAGATGGTTTTCGCATTTTTTATATAATGATCAAGAAAAGTATCAGAAGATAAGGTTACAAATTGTTTCTGATGTGGTTCACGACTGGTCAGTATATGAATTATTTATTGTAGGCGATCAATCGTACAGTTCAGAAATTTTAGATAAATATACTTACCACCCAGCAAACCAAAATATGTATCAAATACGTATATATTATGTAACGAATGTTACACGTTATGTATCAAACTCATAAGAAAGTATGTTACTGGTACAGCACGATGTCAGCAACATTGGATGTATCATCAATGTATTAGATATGTGCTGGTGATACATATCAGCGACGGCTCACCGATATATCATAGACATATCAAAGATATGTCAAAGACATGTTGAAAGATGTATCAGATACATATTGGAGATGCATCTGATACAATTAACTATCACACTGGAAAAGCTAAATAAAAAGCCGTTATTATTACTAATTTCCATCATCTATGGTGTATATATGACATAGTAACAATTTATAATCAACCACAGATAGATTAAAACGCATTTTTAGTTCATTCAAGTCGACATCATTATTTTGACCTCACCCGGGCTCGAACCATGATCGCTCGGACTCGCTTGGATTAGTAGTCGCACGCTCTCGCCACTACACTACAGTATCGTGTAGTGAATACTGCCAGATTTCTCTATATTTTCGATCTCGCTATCTAACAGCTCTGAAGCGTTTATGCCTCGATTGATGCGTACTATCATGTTAGTCACTTACATACGTTTCAGAAATTATCGCCAGCAGATACGGATATCCTATTTTGCGATGTTTTAATTGCAAAACTAAAGATATTGCACGTATCATAGATGTTATTATGTTATGTGACTCTGTTCCCTGGTGTTGCCATCTCTGTTACGTATCATCCATGGGTCTGATGTTATATATACGACACATGTCATATTTGCAGAAATATTATGTCCCATGTATGTAACTATGTTATATTTCCGGATCCCTGAAGATGCTTTCGATTTTATGTATCACTTGTGGGTCTCATGTAATGTACATGATACATCACGGAATTGAAGTTATGTTATTTCTCCTCTACGTAACTTTGTTATATTACATTGTTACTTCGTGATGCCCTCAATATTACGTATCATTCATGCATCCTATGTTATGTAAACAATATGTTACATTCCAAAGATATGTCGCATATCAGAGACATAACTATGTTACATTACTCCGATCTCTAGATGTGCTCTCACAGTTATGTATCAGTTATGTATTGGTTTGCTGGGCAGGCGCATATGTCAAAAACACGAGTCTTTGGGGGGGAAGTAGAAATAGAGTCGTTTGTGAAAGTTTATAATATTCACGTATCGGTATATATAAATTGTTTCGATGATCCAAGAAAATATGGAGATGAGATGAATATAAATAAATCAATTCGCTTATTATCTGGCTGTTTAGACAGAGGTCACTATGACATTATAAATTCAATGAATTTAAGTTCAACAGGTAGAAGTAGAACTAATAGAATACATTATTATCATGACAAGGATAGAATTAATCAAAAACGACAGGTTGAAAATCTTTCGGAAAATGAATGGAATAAAAAAAGGTTGAGGGATACTATCCGAGGTATGAGCGAAGAGCGATTGGAGCAAAAGCGAAATGAAGATTTAATTGAGCGAATGAATGAAGAGCGTTTGGATGAGAAGCGAAAAAAAGATTTAGTTAAGACAATGAATAAAAAACGTTTGGAGAAAAAGCGAAAGAAAAGTTTAGTTCAAGTAATAAATGAGGAGCGCTTGGAAAAGAAACGAAAAAATGATTTATTAGAGGCAATGAACCGAGAGCGTTTGGATCGAAAGCGGAAGAAAGATTGAGTAGAGGAAATGAATGAAGAACGCATAGATAAGAAAAGAAGCAAAGATAAAGTGATAAATATGGCGGAATATAGATTAAATAAGAAAAGAATAACTCAGCAAGCTGCAAAATTCAATAATCAAATTAAAGCATTACCTCGGGAAAATTGGTATCTTGATTTTGGGGATTTAAATTATATGTGCCCAAATTGTTCAGCATTATTTTGGTCAGTCGAATTTTCAAAAAAAAGTTGCTGTCATTATGGGAAAATAAAACTTCCTCCGATGAGTGATTATGACGAAAAATTACAAAATTTAGTATTACATGATAGAAAATTTAGGGATTTAATTAGGTATTATAATAATCGTTTTTCGTTTCCAAGTTTCAGTGCAAATGTGTTGAGTGAATCAAAAAAAGGTGTTTATAACTTGAAAATACAAGGTCAGGTGTGTCACACAATTCCAAGCAGTATCATTTCGGTGAATGATGAAAATCCAAATTTTGGACAAATTTATATATATGATGATTATGAGGCAACACAAAAACGCCTGAAAGAAGATGACAATTTGGCGCAAAATCACATTGAGTATATACAAAATTTGTTGAATAATAATAACCCAAATGCCAAAAAATACAAATATTTGTATCAACTTAGTCAAGACGAATCATTACCGGAATATTATTTATATCTTGTACGTAATATAAATTTGGACAAAAATAGATACAATGCTCCTTCAACTGCGGAACGTGCTGCATTGATAATATCCAAAGATGGTCAAATACCATCGACGTTTGATATGTGTGTTTATCCAAAAGATCTTCCACCTGGTGTAAATAGTTACACATCCTTAAATGAATTATCGTTTCATATCGACCCTATGGTTTTCCCTTTGATGTTCCCTTGTGGTGATTTAGGTTGGAGCTCAGTATTCACACAAAATCCCGATGTTCAGAAACGACTAACAGCGCTTCAATATTACTCATATCGTTTGGCGTATAGACCAAAAAGTAAATTTAATCCTATTCTGTATTGTGGAAGGTTGACACAACAGTATATAATCCAAGCTTATATAATTATCGAAAGTAACAGATTGAATTATATCAGGTACAATCAGAAACAATTACGAATAGAGTGTTATCAAGGATTAGTGGACCACGTCACCGGTAGTGCTATGAATAGATCGGGTAATTTCGAAAATAAAGAGAGGTTAGGAAATATGTTTGTATCACATCTTCATATAGAGGTAGTCCGCGACACATGTATCAATTATATCAAGATGCAGTTGCTATTTCTAGGGACATCGGTAGACCTGATTTATTCATAACTGTTACTTGTAATCCGAATTGGCCAGAGATGAGAAGGATATTAAATAACTTTCCACCTGGAACAACTTACAACGATATTCTTACGCTAATCGTGAGATTATTCTATTCTAAACTTAAATCGATCATGTCTGATATTATTAGTGGGAAAATGTTTGAAAAAATATTAGCATTTGTTTATACCATCGAATTTCAAAAGCGCGGTTTACCTCATTCTCATATTTTATGTGTTTTGGACTACGCTAATAAACCATCAAATCCGGAAGCAATCGATAAATTTATTAGTGCGGAAATTCCTTTGAATGATATCCATTTACAAAATTTAGTAATCAAACATATATTGCATGGTCCACATACATCTTATTCAGCATGCTATGATTCAAATAAAAACATTTGTATTAAAAATTTTCCAAAAGCATTTTGTAAGCATACTGCGTTTAAAGATAATGGTTTTCCAATTTATAGACGTATCGATAATCGCGAGAAAGGATACGTGTACACTAAGAAAATTAACGGCAAATTTATGACCGTTGACAATTCCATGGTAGTACCTTATAATCCGGAATTATTGAAAAAATATGAATGTCATATAAATGTAGAATATTGTGCTTTAATTATGAGTATAAAATATATCTACCAATATTTACACAAAGGACATGATAGGGCTTACGTAAAATTAAAAAAAGGTCAGCAGATAGAGATTGATAAAAATGATGAAACTTATGACGAAATTTCTGAGTATGTTGATAGTCGTTATCTAAGCCCAATGGAATTTGCCTGGCGAATAGAAGAATTACCTCTTTCTGGTAGATCTCATACCATTATTCGTTTAGCAGTACATACTGAGAACCGACAAAGAATAATTTATGAGGAAAATAAAGAAAAAGATGCATTAAACAATTCTGAAACCACTCTAACCGCTTGGTTCAAATTAAATCAACGAGACCAAATTGCAAGAAATATACTGTATATCAACATACCAAAAAATTATCTCTTTGATCTTTCTAAAAAAAAATGGATAAAACGTAAACAATTTTCGAGAGTGGTGGGACGTATTAACAGCGTAAGTCCTAAAGATTCCGAACGTTTCCATTTGAAATTAATTTTGAATAAAAAAAAAGGAGCCATGTCTTTTAACGATTTAAAACAGCATGAAAATCATAGTTATCTATCTCATAAAGAAACGGCAATCGCGATGGGATTAGTTGAAAGCGATGAACATATTTTTGAAATTTTTGACGAAGTATGCAATGTTGGAATGCCAAAACAATTACGTAAATTTTTCGCGTGGTTTCTTTTTTCGGACAATGCGTCTTTTGCTAAAAAAATTTGGAATAAATATAAAAAATATTTTGGCGAAGATTTTAAGGAGAATAATGAAGACGAAGCTTTGAAAGAAATAAGCGACATTCTAAACTCAGAAAATATGACATGCTCGGATTTCCAGTTTCCAGAACCAATAATAAATACTGAAGATTTTGAAGACAAACAAATACTTATGATGAATAATGAAAAATTATTCAATGAAATGATTACAAAATGCAATAAAGATCAAAAATATATATTTGATTATATAACAAATACAAATGATAAACGTTCAATATTTATTGATGGTCCTGGGGGTACCGGAAATACATCTTTATATAAAACATTGATTCATTATTATATCAGTCAAGGGAAAAAAGTTGTATCTATGGCGTGGACGGGGATGGCTTCAGTATTATTACCAGGTGGCATGACAAGTCATCGAACATTTAGACTACCTGTGGACTTTTCAAACATCGGAACTTCGTTTTTAAAATTAGATTCTGATGAAAAAAAGTTGAGGGAATGTGATATCATTATATGGGATGAAGCGTCAATGATTCCGAAAAAAGCATTGGAAATTATCGATAAAACATTGAAAGATTGCTGCAATATTTATAATCTTCCATTTGCAGGTAAATTAATCATTTTAGGTGGCGATTTTCGTCGAATCTTACCGGTCGTAAAAAATGGCTCGCGATTAAGTATCATTCATGAAACAATCAAATATTCAAATTTATGGAAAGATTTCAAAATTTTAACATTAAAAAAGAATATGAGAAATAGCAATATAACATTTTCATCATTTTTATTAAACATTGGAGAAGGAATGATAGACTCATTTAAAATCCCTGAAGAATGGAAAACTGATGATATTTGCGAAAAAAATTACGGTACCGTTAACGATAATATGGAAGATTTATCTAATCATACGATTTTAGCGAGTCATAATCAAGACATTTACAAATTAAATGACAAGATATTAAAAAAGATTAAAACCTTTGAAAAAACCTATTTCAATATTGATAGAGCAAAATATAAAGGAGTGGACCAAACTGAGACTGATGCGAATTTAAATTATCCTATCGAGTATTTAAATTCTTTAAAATTTCCCGGCTTACCAGTACATAAATTATTATTGAAAATCGGTGCTATAGTAATGCTCATCAGAAATTTAAGCATAAATGATGGTCTATGCAATGGAACAAGACTGAAAATACTTAGATTGTTTAAATTTAATATCGAAGCAAAAATTATTACAGGAGATAGTGTTGGAAATATTGGATTTATTCCGAGAATTGTATTGGATACAGGAGAACATTCGAGTTTACCATTCGTATTATATCGTAGACAATTTCCTATTGTATTAGCATTTGCTATTACAATTAATAAATCTCAGGGACAGAGTTTCGACAAAGTAGGATTATATTTTGGTAGAGATTTATTTAGTCACGGTCAATTATATGTTGCTCTTTCTCGATGTCGAAATTCAAATCAAATATATATACAAAACAATTCGAAAAATTCAAAAAAAATTAAAAATCTAGTTTGGAAAGAAATTTTAAAATAAACATATTTACAGAAAAATATGACACATTGCTGCTTTGCGCCATAACATATAGCTGCTTTGCGCTATAACATATGAATGCTTAATATATAACGTAGAGTATGTATTAAGAATATATAGTGGATTACGCCTTCTGAGGAAACCACTTAAAAAAAAATCGCGCCCAGTTATCTACTGCAAAGTGGTGTGGAAACGATACCTGTTGCAATAATTGCTATCATCGTTACTCATCCATACATTATTATTTGCAGATTTCTCCCTACCAAATGTTATCTTACCCTTCGGAATTACGTCATCCAGAGATAGGCTCCTAACCGCGTGGGCGTGGATAATAGTATATTATGCGGCATGCCCGTAAACCAAGTGTTTTTCCAAAAACGGTTTACAGGTGCACCCCATGCTTCATTTTTTCCGAAATAAGCATGAAAAGCCGCCATTTTTTAAAAAATTCACAAAACGCCAACATAAGAGCCCCAATTTAAAAATCTGGAAAAATTCTCAAAAATCCTTTGCCAGATATCAAAATTTTTCAGCCTTGAGCCAAAGTGGGCAAACGTTTGCTTCCATTCTTTTTCGTGCTTTTTTCGAAAAAAAATTATGAAAAAGAACAGCAGCAGTTGCCAGTCCACTGTGAACTGTTGCTTCAACGTTTTTATACGTCACGCACGATTTTTGGAAATTTTATCAGATTTTTCCCATGCGATTTTTTTTCATCCGATCTGAATCCAAAAATATGAGAAAAAATATAATCGCTTCGGAAAAATCAGCAAAAATTCCTAAAAATCGTGCGTGACGTATTAAAACGTTCAAGCAATAGTTCACAGTGGACTGGCATCTGCTGCTATTCTTTTTCATAATTTTTTTCGAAAAAATCACGAAAAAGAATGGAAGCAAACGTTTGCCCACTCTGACTCAAGGCTGGAAAATTTTGATATCTGACAGAGGATTTTTGAGAATTTTTTCAGATTTTTAAATTGGGGCTCTTATGTTGGCGTTTTGTGCATTTCAAAAAAAATGGCGGCGTTTCGAAAAAATCTGAAAAAAATTCGGTGCGTCTCTTCGGTCAAGTATAATAACATAAAAAATCATGGCCCGAGTCGGAAGGTGTCAGGGTCAAACATTTACCGAGTTCACGTGGAATTCCCCATATATATATATATATATATATGAGTCAGTCCACGTCAAGCGGGACGGATTTGGCCAAAAATATTCCTCGATGTTTCTGATTCTCTTGTAATTTTTTTTACATATTCTCTGGGTAAAATGAATGGATGAAACATTTTTTTTTTTTTTTTAACTCAAAGGGCTAAGAAGATACAAGGGGTTGAATTTTCGAAAAAAACACCAAAAATCGGAATCGCGCTCTTCTTTAGACGTTAATATCTCCGGTTCCCTTGGTCGTACAGACATCGTAAACAACTCATTTTGAAGCTCTTGAATCGCACTTTCATGTTATGAATTTTTAATTCATGTCATAAACAATTTTCTATTTGTTATTAACAATTATATTTTTTAAACGTGATTTTCGAGATGATTACACCCTTTGAAAATTCTGAAAAAAATATGAGCGTGTTCCTTGATTAATTCTCTACAAAATCTGTAATTTTCAAAATGGAACTCCGATGGAAACTATATTTAAAAAGCGATTGAACCGTGCGGGACGTCGCGCGCGGCTGTATACGCGGGCGCGCCGAGACCGAGGCTTGTTCGCTTTACACGTAAAGAATATAGGGGGGCATATTACGATGAAATTCATCAAATCCAATAATTTACCGAATTATTTATTCCATTTCATGCTGAATACTCGACTTGAAACTATAAAAATTATAGAGATACAAACTCAACTAAAATCTTGACAATAACTGGTAAACATAACGTACTTTTTGATTCCATCAGACGGAATACGTCATGGTATCATTCGATCGATTACGTACTAAATTAATGAATCTAAAATTACTCAATCATTAACCACGAGAACTCTACATTTCACTGGAATCTTAAGGGGGGACTATTATACCTCCAAAAATAATTTTTTTCGAGTCACTTGTACACTGTAGGTATTAAAATTTCAAATTCATTAATTAAGTACGTAATCGATCGAATAATACGGTGTCGTATTCCGATGGATGGGATCGAAAAGTACGTTATGTTCAGCAGTTTTTTTCAAGATTTTAGTCAAGTTTGTATCTCTATACTAATATTTTTATAGTTTCAAGTCGAGTATTCAGCATGAAATGGAATAAATAATTCGGTAAATTATTGGATTTGATGAATTTCATCGTAATATGCCCCCCTGTATTCTCTACGTGTGAAGCGAACAAGCCTCGGTCTCGGCACGCCCGCGTAGACAGCCGCGCGCGACATCCCGCGCGGTTCAATCGTTTTTTAAATATAGTTTCCATCGGAGTTCCATTTTGAAAATTACAGATTTTGTAGAGAATTAATCAAGGAACATGCTCATATTTTTTTCAGAATTTTCAAAGGGTGTAATCATCTCGAAAATCACGTTTAAAAAATATAATTGTTAATAACAAATAGAAAATTGTTTATGACATGAATTGAAAATTCATAACATGAAAGTGCGATTCAAGAGCTTCGAAATGAGTTATTTACGATGTCTGTACGACCAAGGGAACCGGAGATATTAACGTCTAAAGAAGAGCGCGATTCCGATTTTTGGTGTTTTTTTCGAAAATTCAATCCCTTGTATCTTCTAAGCCCTTCAGGTTAAAAAAAAAAAAAAAAATGTTTCATGCATTCATTTTACCCAGAGAATATGTAAAAAAAATTACGACGATTTTCAAGAACATGCGGTCAAAAAGGTGTCCCGGTTGACGTGGACTGACTCATATATATTATACTGTGACATCAAAACGAAACCGAGCGATCAGTTCGAATTATCGTCTCGTCTCGAATTATTCGGAACTTGAATCTCCGTTATCGTCTAATATCGTACTTTTATAGAGTTTTTTCTTTTTTCTAATTTTTCTGATGCATATCAAGCATATCAAGTGAATTTTAAGATTCTCGAATGGAACGAAATAATCCATATGAACGCCGTCATGGACGGAACATGAATTTAAAAAAATCGCGTGCATTATGATATTCATCCACGAGAGGTATGAAAAGTATGAATATTTTACTATTTGAATAGAAACTTTCATGAAACACTATTCGATAATCTCTGTTCATTTCCGATGAGAAGAGTCACCACAAAAGCGAAGGAAATATAGAGAAGAAAAATTCGGCGATATTCTCGATTCTCGTCTCGTTATCGTGTACCTTGATCTCGTATCGTCTCGTCAACGACGATACGAGAATAGTAGTTTTCGTACCAAGGCCGTAAAGTTGAACTTCACGGCCGAGCGTGGATTGATTGATTGATTGATTGTATTTACTTATGCCTTGGTAGAACCTTGAGGCAAATTGGCATTGGCAAAACAAATATACAGGTAGAATATAAGATGATAATAGATAAAAAATAGAGTGATACAGCAGGTGAGCAGCAGCAGTATTACATGAGACATATCTTATAGTGAGACGTGCAAAGCAGAGAATAGTGGCATACGCAGATTGCAATATACCTAACTAGGACTATATAACAGAATAAAAATAAAAACTAGAATCGATTAGTATGAACTAGACAAGAGCAGAGCGGTATACCTAATTAGGATTTGTAAAAAATAAAATGATAAAACTAATACAATTTTGTATAAACTGAATAAAACTAGGAGTAGAGATAGTACTAAAAATAAAAATAACTAGATAGGAATAAAATAGAATATAAGTAGAATGGCATGCTAGGCATGAGGAATAACACACCACCGTAAAAATAAAATGATAAAGACTAATACAATTTGTATAAACTAAATGAAACTAGGAGTAAATAAGTAATAAAAATAAAAATAAGTAGATAGGGATAAGATGAAATAGAATATGAGTAAAATGGCATGCCAAGCATACATGAGAAACAGCACACCACACGCAGATCGCAGGCAGCCAGGCAGCCGTCAGAAGGACTCGGTATCCAACGAAAATAGATATTCAAATAGGCAGCTCTTAAAAGTACCTATGGATGTGGAGGAGGTAATGTTTGGCGGCAGAGAATGCCGAAAGTACACTGCTGTGAGAAAAAAAGAATTTCTAAATACACAAGTCCGATGCACCGGCGTATGGAAAACAGCCAGAGTGGCCTGACGCGAAGGACGAGAGCTCGTAGACCTATGTCGAGTAAAAAGGTCAGACAAATACGCCGGCACCGCTCCCCGCAAGATGTTAAAGACCATGATGCCCAGAAAATACTGACGCCTCCGTCTCACTGAGAGCCATCGTAGCTGTCTGCGGTAAGGTGTAACGTGCTCATCTCGACGCAAGTCAAAAATAAATCTTATCGTACTATTGAGAAGCCTCTGCAGGACAAGGTTGAGTTCACCAGTCAAGTCGTTAAAAACCAGGCAACAATAATCGAGGAGGGGGAAGATGAGAGAGACAACGAGAGATGATCTTAACTCACGAGACAGGGCATTACGGTGGTACTTGAGTCGAAAAAGCGAAAAGTTCACTTTGTTAGAGATGGTCGCAACATGGTTGCGCCAGGAAAGATTGGCGCACATCGTAACTCCAAGATTACAGGCACTAGTGACATAAGGAAGAGTAGTCTGAGCAACAGTAATAGGTGGCAGACTAGCCAAGTTGAGCCGATTTATGAATGTACCGCTGCCCTGAATAAGAACCTTCGACTTGGCTAAATTAAGTTTTAGCCCATTTATACGAGCAAAATCAGCAATGACACCCACATCATGAGTGATCCTCGCAAGGCCATCGATAAGCTCAGAGGGAGGACAAGATAGATAAATTTGCGTATCATCAGCAAAGATAAGATGTTGGGAATGCCGGAGCTTAGCTCCGATGTCGTTGGTAAACAAAGAAAAGAGGAGGGGACCAAGCACTGAACCCTGGGGCACGCCAGATGAGGTATCCAGCCAAGCCGAGCAAGCACCCTGAGTATCCACGACAGCCTGAGAGCCGCCAGTCAGGTACGAAAAAACCCAGCGCAAGGCCCCCTCAGAGAAGCCAATCCCCCTGAGCTTCTCAAGTAAGCGAAGGTGGGCAACCATGTCGAAGGCCTTACTGAAATCGAAGAGAACTAAAATCGTAACACATCTCTCATCCACCCCCCGCCTGACATCATGACAAAGACGCAGTAACGCCGTTTGCGTGCTAAAACCCGCTCGGTATCCCGACTGACGCGGGTCTAAGATGTTGTGTTCGTTAAGATAGCACAAGATTTGCCGGTGAACGACCCTTTCAAAAAGTTTACCCAGTTCACAGAGATTAGCAATCGGGCGCGTATCAGACGGAGAGCGCGGACGATTGGTCTTCAGAAGGGGCCGGATATACGCACGCTTCCATTGAGACGGATAGTGACCTAGCCTCAAGCAGTGATTGAACAATGCCGCAAGCTCAACAGAAAGCAAGGGAAAAGCCTGGTGTAAGACAAAGAGAGATATCCCGTCAGGTCCCGTCGCATGCGAAGGTTTGGTGGAAGACCTAAAGAGCCGCACGATACCCTCAGGAGTAACCGGAGAAAACTCGAACGGCACCCGACCTGACGACAGCACAGGCATGCAAGACAGCACTTCAGCGAGGTCATCGAGACTGCACACAGGCGACGCGTTGGCTACAATCGCGAACGAAGCATTTAACTCATCAGCCGAGAAAAAGTTTAGCGGCGAAGCTGGACGAGACCTGATTAAACCAAGATTCGCCAGCTCCCTCCACAATTTCGCAGGATCAGTAAAGGTGGCGAGTCTGCATGCAATATAACTACCCGCCGCACGCCGCAAGTCGTTCGTAAGCTCATCACGATAAAGCCGGTACATGGCCAGACCAAGGAGACAACCCGCCCGTCGCGCCTTCTTGTACATAGCATTACGAGTCTTAATTCTGGATTTCAGCTGATCAGTGAGCCACGGAGCTGGAGGCCTCCTAACATGGAAGGTTCGCACGGGTGCATGTGAGTCAACCGCAGTAATTACCGAATCATTCATTCTGCCAACGAAATCATCAATATCATCTGCCACAGAGTAATGCGACAGCGCGACGGGAACTGTGACCTGCAGCTCATTCGCTAGAGAAGTCAGGAAAGCATTTAAATCAAAGCGTTTGAAATCACGCCGAGAAATTTCACGACGCCGAGAACACTCAACATCAAACTTATATGTAAGCTCAATCAGATCATGACCGGCAATAAACGGGGAGTCAGTTTTGGAGAAGGCAGAAATTTTCTCGAGGTCATCCACAATGAAAACATCAAGCCAGGAATCAGAGGCCTGAGTGTGGTGCGTGGGATCAGATTCCACAATATGCAACGCCTGCGCCAGAACAAACTCGCGAAGGAACGTCGGTTCAAAATCGGCACATAGTAGATTGCAATTTAAATCACCCGAGATAATAACATTTTTGTAATCAAGAACAAACTCACAGTAAGAGCGAATAAAATCTTTAAAAAGAAGCCCTTTGGGCCTCCTGTACATCGAAGTAAATAAAAGCGGTTGAGAATCATCACGACGAATGTCAAGCATTAAAAACTCGGGCGAGTTGGAGAATAGGCTCGGAGAAGCGGCTAAAACCTTCACCTTCAATGAGTTATGGACGTAGCAAGCAACACCCCCGCCCTTCTTTCCCTCCCTATCGTTACGGATAAGTAGATAGTTGTCAAGCCGCACCAGATCATCAGGGATTTGCGAGTGAAGCCACGTTTCCGAAATCGAGATGATGTGATAGAAGTTGGACGCTAAGTGAGCACATATAAGATCGAAGTGACCCAAAAGGGAAGTAGCATTGATCTGCGCAATCCTTAAGCTCGATAACGCGGGAGCACGCAAAGCTGACGAGCCAGCTGATAGTCAAGTAAGCTTCTCAAGGTCTTCATCAGATTTAATAGTAATCACAGGAGTTCCATCCATTTTACGCACGCAGATGTTTCCAGATCTGAGCCATACATATCTATAGCCCGACTCAGCAGCCCTGGCTTTGGTACGACGCAGGAGCGCATGCAAGGAGGAAGGTATACCCGCCAGAATAACCTCTGCCGCCGCTAGAGCAGGTTCAGGAATCAGACGAGAAGCTGTGGCAGCCTTAATAGGATCTTAATAGGAATTTAATAGGAATAGGCCTTAATAGGAATAAATTGGATCAGCGAGGAGGTCAGAGGATCTCAAGATCCACGCAAGACCGAAAAGTTGTACGGCCGTGTTGCGAACATTATTTTTTGATATGGTAGCCGTAAAGTACGCCATTACGGTCGCGTTTTCCGGCGTACGGACTCGTGTCCGTAAAGATTAAAATAACGGCCGGAAAACGCAACCATCATGGCGTACTTGACGGCTACTATATCAAAGAATAAAAATCGTCATCGTCGTAACATATTGGTCTGAAGTCCGGGGTTTCATTCTTTCGTTGGGTTGCGATGAGACAATGACGGAGGGAGCATTGAGTATTTTTATTGGTATGATCTGTTCTTCTTGTCTACTCTGTTTTGCTAAACCTGACTGTCAGTTATCTCGAGCGCCGCCAAGTGGATCAATGCTCATGCAACGTTGGAAAACTCGCAAGGAAATATTGCTTCTTTGATTCTTTAATTTTCAACTGCACTACATTCCGAAGCTCTTTGCATCGCTTATCGAGCGAGTTATCACCTTTATTTATTTTTGCTCGTCATACTCTGTCAGGTCCTCTTAGAGTGCATTTATTTCCTTAATAAACTAGGGAGCCCCGGTGGTCGCTCAACAGTTACTTCCCTCTCTGGCGCAGGGGTATCATACGCGTTTACTAGAGCGTCGGTAAGGGATTCAACCATGAAATTATTATCACTCGTAGTGCCTTATAGTTCTGCGCACGTTTTGCGGTGGTTGACGCTGAATTTCAATATTATATTCGATGTTTTCACAGGAACGGTGCCGGTATTGTCCAACAAATGTTAGCCTGCTCTCGTCATCGATCATGCATAAATAAATTTGAGTACTAGAATGACCTGCGTGATGCGTAGCGGAATGTTTAACTATGTAGAAATTGGACAAGTCGATAAAATTAATAAGATGTTACGTATCAAAGTTTGCTGTATCAAGTATGACTGTGTCCGAATCTCCCATTATGATACGGCTGTTGTATGTCGAATATCGACTTGCAAACATATCTTAAACATTTTTCATATAGCCATTTGCGGTTGGCCTATATACAAATAACAGAAGCAAAGCAGTCGTACGTTCAGCGGATATTCCTACAATTAAGAATCATGGTCAGCAATCCACACCACCAGTGCAAGTTGCTTGACCCAGAGACTATTGTTTACAAATACCCGACCCCGTCTGTTTGCCCAATCCTGCCGCAAAGGCTCGCGAGCCAATCACAGCAGGAGCTCGTAGTGAAGTCCTCCAAACTCTGGAATGTATTCTATGTTCAACTGCCAACGAATTACTCTGTAGAAGTGGCGACAGTTTTAGAAATATGGGCTCTCTTATTATGCTTTACAGCATTTTATGTGACTCGATCTGTATCGATCCGAATCATTTTTACCTTAACAAACGAACGAATAGGTTTTGAAAATCATTCTTTTCACTTTCAAAAGATTGCCATGCGTGTCATATCAAACCGTGTAGTCGAAAACGAACCAAAAAAATACAGAAACCCTTTTTCGTCGTGTATTTTAATATCCTGTGGTTGAACGCAAATCGGAGACTGCAGGGTCAAAAGTATACAGGCTTATGAAGAATTATCTAGAAGTTTGAGAATTTTCAGATGCTGAACATTTTTAAGTTATAGAAATTTATATCTCGAATACTTGGAACAAAAATTTTGAAATAAGCATGAATACGTATTTTAGTGGGGTGATTACTATTAAAAATCGCGAACAAAATCTGGTTTGGCATGCAATGCTCCCTGTACGTATATATTAGGGTGTGTCGTTTTTTTTTTGTTTTTTTTTTGTTTTAGGCTCTCACCCAATCTTATACTATATACCATAATGATGTGGTATAAATTTGGGCTGTGTCGGATTTTTTTTAGAGGTTCCTCATCGAGTTTTTCTGTTTTCCATTCATTTAACATAGGAAATTTGGCGACCCTTGACATAATACCATATATCTTTTGAGTTTTTCTTGTAAATTGCGATTACCATGTCGGGAATTGTTCAGATATATCTACACAATTTTTCGCACCATCATTTATTTATTAATTCATTTTTTTCAATTTTTGTTTGTTTCTATTCATTTTATAGTCATTTATTACACAGCATAGGTGAAGAGAAAAAAATGAATGATGGTGCAAAAAATCGTGTCGATATATCTGAACAATTCCTTGCATAGTGGTCGCAATTTACAAGAAAAACTCGAAAGATATATGACATTATGTCAAAGGTCGCCAAATTTCCTGTGTTAAATGAATGGAAAACAGAAAAACTCGATGAGGAACCTCTAAAAAAAATCCGACATAGCCCAAATTTCTACCACATCATTATGGCATATAGTATAAGATACTGAGGGGGTGAGAGCCTAAAACAAAAAGAAAGAAAACAAAAATGACACACCCTAGTATATATGTATGTATGCCAACTAGTCTAAATAAACGCGCGTATAACCAAATTATACTACGACAGCAATACTCGACATGAATATTGTAAGGCCCAACAATGTTCCAATAGTAATCCGAAAAGTCGGTGATGAATTAGAGTAACAATGAAAAAAAAAGTAGATAAATTCACCTCGAAAGCATCTGATGTGCAAGATATCTGTCTGGTACGTTAATCTTTGCACGATAACCACAAAAATGCCTTTACTTTATCTGGAAACCAGTTGAGAAATCACATCTTGTCGTCAAGTAAAAGACAGTTATTTGACATAAATCACATATCATATCGATTTTATATTATTTTTTGCATTCTAAAGAGATCAGATTCATGCACAATGTTTTTTTATCTTTGCCTTTCCTAACAGGGCAAATGTTTATTTGTTTTGTGGTCACTATTCATATGACTTTCGCATGCAGGAGAGAATCACTCTTCAAAGTTTGCTCACATTTTATGAGAAATTCAAATTTGGAAGTAAAGGATGAAGGGCCATTTTTTTTTGTTTCTGTTTATGGACGCACATGATTTTGGCAGTCGGGTAGAATATAAGAATATGTTTTCTGAAAGACTACTCAAGTTCGGTGCTGGTAGAGAAAGATAGTCAGCATGAATTCGGAGTTTGGAGTTATTGAATTGTGCTGCAGGGTCATTTTCAAGATGTTTATTCCGAACTCTGAGTACTTCAAAAATTTGAATAGCACCAAATAACATATTACATGTAGATTGCTACTGTTGAGGTTGTATGCCTTCTTTCCTTGTTGTTTGTCGGTTGAAAGCATTCAGAAAGTTCCACGTGCCACTGACGTTCAAGACAGTTCATTCCATGTTCTCTAAAACAACTTTTTCTTCCATTTTCTGTTCATCCGAATTCTCGTACCGTTTGTGTGATCTTTTGCTCCTCATAATTAGTAGGACTTGTGTGAGATGTGGGAAAATACAAAATGCACTTTGTTGCTGCTTGTTACTTTTTTATACAAAAATTGACCCACGGGTAGTCAAAATCTGTTCAATTTTTGGATTTCCGTCTCACATAAGCTGAAAACACCTTGCGCTACATGTAAATGTCTCCGGTTTTCGTCATTATATTCACAACTTCAACTCTATGAGATTTCTGTTTGACTGTAAGTTCTCTGTAATTCTACAGCTTTGGTTTTTTGTACTCGTGAATTTCGTTAGCTGGAACATTTATTCACCTTCCGTTCTTAAAATTTCAAAAATTGCTCTTGAGGGATAAAAATCTCCTGGCCAGGGCCCTCCACATGGAGCTAACACGTTAGGGAAGCTTCTGCCCTTCCTTTTCACCTGACCTATTCGCAAAAAACAAAAACTTCCTAAGATTCTACACGAGGTAGCAAAAAATATATGCATATCACAGGAAGTTTATGCAAATAAATTTTTACGGCAAATCATGGCTCTTTTCAGAAATGGCATGAGGTTGAAATTCGTAATATAAACGCAGCAGAATTTTTGCAATGAGATTTACTATTCCAATACTCGAATGATGTAACAATTGCGAAGTCCACGATGCACATGTCTCTCTTTCTTCGCGGAGTTTTTCTTACATTCCTTGGAATCAAAAGAATACTCATCCATCAACAGCATCAGACATCAGTGTCATGCAGAATGCCATGCATAATGTAAATATGGGGTATTCCACGTAAACGCAATAACCCATAACCGGTCGATCATGACATTCCTAAATTTGACTCATCATTTTTCCGGTGATAGTAGGACCCCTGAAGGGCGCTCAAGAAAACGCAATCACCAATTTGCATGACTAAAACATGGAAATATTTGGTTTTTCAAATGATAAATGTCCACGTAAGCTCTAGAGTGGAAGGACGTTTCTTTCTATTTTTGAATCAGATTTTCTATTTCCATACCGAGAATTTACGAGTTAAAACCCAGAATCTCTTACTGTAATGCATACCCAGTTTCGAAATTGTATAAAAACTATCATTTTGAAAGTTGAAAATTGAACTTCTCACGAAACCGTTTACATAGGAAAAATGTCCGTTGTAAAACATCAGTATGACAATAAGAAAAAAAAATAATAATATTTTTTTAAAATAGATGGATTTGTTGAGAAAACCATATGAAAATTTCAATTTGCAAATTCTCGTCAAGTTTTGCGCAGTAGCCAAAATCTTTTGCCACAACAATCTTACTGCCAAGGACTATTGGGCATGCAGTTTTTATAAAATATCTGAGATGTGACCGATTTTCTTCACGTGGAATCGCCCTTATACAGTGCGATTCTGTGGAAAATCACGCGCCTAAAAGGTAGGCTAACGGGAATCGCCTGAATTGAGCCGTTCAAACATCGACGATTGGGCTTAATTCATTTCGTGGGAAATAAAAACCAATCGTCGATGTTTGATCAGCTCAATTCAGGCGTTTCCCGCTAGCCTATTCTTAGGCGCGTGATTTTCCACAGAATCGCACTGTATAAAATTATTTCAAAATTTCGCATAATTTTGCATAATTATTAAAGTAGCTTTCTTCACAGGCACGTACTCTGAACTCAGGATTTTCATGTGATTTATAGATTTGTTTATTTGATGTGATCAATGATTACCGTCAAATTAATTCCAGATGAAAAGATGCATCATGCATCCCGTAGTTAGTGGAAAAATTCATGTACTCAGCAAATGTTTTTGCACCATGAGCGTTCGTGGGGGTCTTTTCGTTGATGCACAAAATGAACAATCAATATTCTAACAAATATTTTCTTGGTAGGGCAGTCTGTTCAGTTGGAGAGACGAATAACACTCAAGAAAATGCTCCTGGTCTGAGTGAATTCGGAAAAGTAAGTAATTTATAATGAAAATATATCTTGCACTATTCTATAACTGATGAATTGAAATCAATTACATTCCATCAAGTTATGTACAGTCGAAAAGTTCAATCTGCCAGTACATTTAATTCATTACTGTGTATGAATTACAGTCCGACCTCACAATAGTGCCGCTCTCAATAGTTCCGCTTCCCCAGTTTGATGTGCGAACCAGTGTTGCCAGAACCTTCTGATACGAAGAAGTATAGCATAGCCGCAGCGCGCATGTAGCCCCAAAATAGCCCCGTCGTGGTGAAGAAAATTTTGAATAAATTCAAAAGTTAATTGCATTCAACATACCTACCAAAAATTTATATGAAAAAACAACAGTAATTCATTCAATATTCATTTTTTGTTTTTATAATTTCATTTTTTTCTACATAAAAAATCAAGTCAAAGTAATATTCGTGACGAAAAAAGAGAAGCCTAGTTGGCTATCTATAGCCGATGAATAAAATTTCATCGCTACTTGGCAGAAAAGATGGCCGTATTGGGAACTAACATGTGGGAGTGGCTTAGGAAAAAATGTCGGAAAGTAGATTACACTTTTATGTATGTACACATATGGAATAGTATTAGTGACTACAAATACTTATGCAAACACAATAGATTTGTAAGCTTTTATGAGTTAAAATTTTAACCACCAGACGTCGTGACTCAATTTCTGAGTTACCAATTGGCGCTGAATAGCCCCATCTGGCAACACTGGTGCGAACTGCTTCCCCTACTACTCAGACGGATGACCGTGAGCTCGGATTTCGTGTACCTACCCCTCAATAGTTCCGTCAGCCGAAACCTCATTTCATACGTATTTCGAAGCATTAGAAAACGAAAAGTCTATGCGTCGGCTTACATTGTCATAAATCGAGTGCGTCAAGCGGTCGGAACTATTGAGAAGTAAGTGCAAAAGTCTTGCTGGCAAGGTACATGGCGGGGGAACACCAATTCGTGGTAAAAGTCTTCCCCTCTCATCCCTGCTCGGAACTATTCAGAAGTCGGACTGTCTAAGCTTGATTCACTATCTGGTGGGGGTTCTCCCGATGTTTACCTATCGTCTCAAGCACATATCGACGGCCCCTAACGAAACCAGCTTATCTGACCGCTGTCGTTAAAAACAGCCCATCTCCTATACTTTTAACACACAGATACGCTATTTCTAACGACAACGCTCAGATAAGCTGATTTCGTTAGGGGCCGTCGATATTTCTCCTCGATCATGTTAGTATAGCGTAATAGCCATAGACATTAGACATACCTATATAAGAGATGGACCGCGCGAGTCATGACCATGAGCTACCGCGTAAATGGCTGCGATGGATGAATAGAAAGAGAACGCTGCATATGGGGTCCCTCTGTCCCTGTCTAATCGCACATGCGTGCTACCATAAACTTTCCAGAGTGATTCCAGCCATGTGATCCGCTCATGCGTGCTTAGGCAAGGACATGAGGAACCCCATATGCAGCTTTCTCTTTCTATTCCGTTATCAGCTTTTTGACTTTCTCGCGCAGTCCATCTCTTATATCGTGACAATCTCAGGATGTGGAACACCAGGGATACCAATCCAAAACTCGTTGGCAGCAGTTTAGTAACTAGATATACTAGATTTTCCTAGTAGAATCACTAAAAATCTAGTGGTTTAACTAGAAAAATCTAGTGAGTTACTAAACCGCTGCTAACGAGTTTTGGGTTGGTATCCCTGGCGTTCCGCATCCTAAGGTTGTCACGGTATGTCTATGGTAATAACATTTGAAAATAGCTTCAATTATCGATAACAAAGATCATAAGACACACAAAATGAAAAAGATTGTGATTGATAAACTGATTCAAAATACCTATGATTCCGTGTAATTTTCTTTGCTGGTTTAATGATTTATAGCTCATAATTTAGGTACGAAATAATAATGAGTTGGGCAGTATGTGTTAATGATCAATGTCAAATGCGGGTAAATGATTGATTCCAGGCTGTTGTGAGAGAATTGAACAGACTCGGAATGTTGGTTGATTTATCTCACGTCTCAACGAAAACTATGAGAGCTGCCCTCCAAACAACTAGAGCCCCAGTGATTTTTTCTCACAGTGCTGCCAGAGCCTTATGTAATTCAACCCGAAATGTGCCTGACGATGTTCTTCGAAGTTTGGTAAGTTTTATGGGCAGGATATCAAATAACAATATATGGCGCACATGTGTATCTAAATTATACAATGTGTGATTGATTCATAAAGGACAATTGTAATCACAACGTGGCCGTTGGTATTCTAACTGAAAACAAATGTGTGACTGTGCTTTGGTCAGGGCTTATCTTCTTCAATTTATTGATGATTACTATTTATTTTTACAGGCAGAAAATGACGGCGTTGCGATGGTTCCTTTCTACACATATTTCATCACGTGTAATAGTACAGCTACGATACGTGATGTCATCGGTAGGTACAAAGCTCATTATAAAACTAGTTGTAGAACGAATTGAACTTATTGGCTGTGTGCAGAAAGCCAAGTGGCGCCGCGGCCGGCTGAACTCAGCATAATTTGTTGGACTAGATAGCATTTATTTACATACGCGATACGTACTTGAAGTAATTTTAATGAAAGAACGTTCATATTCGTTATTTCCTATTGGTACGCGAGTCCAGCAAAATTCGCATTTCTTGCTACCATGGGCGCTCTGAGTCGTTGTCAGCTGCTATAGTATGGCACTGCACACAGTGAATAGGAGTTTTGAATATACGCCCTTCTCTCTCTCTCTCTCTCGTCCCTTGCTACAGATTTTCGGTTATGCTAATACAAATGGGCTCAAACTCAACCTAGCCAAGTCCAAAGTGCTTATCCTTGGTAGTAGCGCTTACGTCAGCGACTTGAGCCTAAACCAGCTTCCTGCCGTAATTGTAAACCATACGTTCCTACCATTCGTGAGCGAAGCGTGCAACTTGGGCGTCTTCTTCTCTTCCGATCTCTCGTGGAAAAGGCACATTACGCAAGTGTCGCAAAAAGTGCATTTTTCTTTGTTCAAACTAAAATTTCATAAGAACTCTCTTTCGACCGCGCTTAGATCTAGACTAGTACAGACTTTGATATTGCCCCATATCGACTACTGTTGCCTCGTATACCATGGCCTTAGTGATGAGCTTAACACCGCGTTGCAAAGACTAGTGAACTGCTGCATACGCTTCATTTTCGACCTTAAACGTGACGAGCATGTTTCTCCCTACAGACGGCGTGGTTGTCAGTGCGCAATCGCAGGCTATATTTTTGAGGTATCCAAGTCCATCGCATTCTCCATTTGGAGTCAGCGTCCTATCTGCGTGAACTTTTTACCTTTCTCGATCCTCTTTTACGCAGATCTGGCCGTCTGGCTACCCCGTCTCATATCTTCAGCATTCCCTCCCATCGTACCGCGACTTACAGGAATTCATTCAGTCTTTCAGCTATTTATTATTGGCACTCCCTTCCCAGCAACATCTCCCTGGCCTCCTCCTTAAATACGTTTAAGGGTATGCTTTACTCGCATTTGTTTGCGTCTGAGTTTGGCCTGTCGAGCTAACATCTTTGGTGGCGGTGTGATGTGCTCTGTTTTATCGGTACGCATGTAATCAGGAGAGTATTTGGTTCTCACGCGTATTTAGCCGATTCTATTCTACTTGTATTTTATCTTACTTCATCTGCGCACTAGTCTGCTACCTCATTTTATCCGTACTGCTAATAATGCTAGTCTATATTTATTTCTGTTATTTTTATTTTTATTTTATTCTACTTTTAAGTTACTATCCTAGTCTATAATTGTTAATCGCCGTACTACCTACTGTATATTTTCTATTTTGGCCTTTGGCCTCGGCTTGGGTATATTAAATCAATCAATCAATCAATCAATCTCTCTCTCACACACTCTACCGACCGTAGTAGCGTAGTGCTAACTGCTAGCACTCGACACTCCGGAGCGGGAGGACGTGGGATCGCATCCTCGCCGGTCGAGGAAGATCTGAGCGGCAGCCCGTAAAATTTGTAAGACGGGTCGCGCCGTTCCGGCGCTGAATTGGCAGTCTAAGGATAAGCGCTAGGTCCGGCTACACTTGGACAAGGTTTTTTCGTCAGTTTTCCCTTGTCCCTCGTGTGAATGCGAGTGTTTCTATATCTAACTGCCACAACCTGCTTACTCCCTTACTCTCTCCCGACTGCAAATTGCAAATTTAATTGTAATAAAATAAAGTTATTTTTATATTTTTCCTCTTTCTTCCTTTTACGACTTAACGCCCTTGCGAGCATGTAGTAAAATATGCGGCATTCCATGCCTACACTGAGAAGCAAATACACAAAATAACACGCTGGCTGCTACAGTTGCACCGCGTTCGGCATTGCGCACTAATGAAGTTAGGTGGCAGCACAACGAATCATGGTGACGTCTACTCTCCATTTCACGTTGTCTATGGCATGAGGATTTTCTGTTCATGCGAAAGATCTTCTAGACATAGAGTAGGATTCATTTAGGAGTCTATGTAAGTGGAAGCGTCTCTCGTAGATTCGTGCGCCACGCCATCTCGGAAGCGTCACCGACACCACAAAAACCCTATAGAAAATCGCCAAGTGTAAAAAATGAGCGGTTTTCATACATTACTTGTCTATTTCAACTCAAAACGGACTTGTTTTGGGCCGTACGTGTTCGTAATCGCGCCTGAAATTGCGCGGGGCATTTTGTTTCATTGATTTCGGTGCCCAGGCAGAGATATTCCGTTTAATAGCACCTTTTTTAAAGATGTTGGCAGCTCTGGTCAGGTTCGGCGAAATTGCATCCGGCAGCACCTTAAGGGGGTATCGGGCTGTATCGACACCTTTGAATGGGTCAAAATTCTGAGGAAGAGATTGAGGTTTTACAGCAAATTTAGTAGTCTGATAAAATCGAAAAAAAAATCATGAAGTTTGAGGAGGGTTTGACTTTCATTATCCATATTCATCATTGAATATTACTTTGAGTCTAAGAGTAGTTACGCTGAATATAGAAAAATACAAAATTACTCGGTTGTCGTAAAGAACCAGTAGCACCGTTGGATTGATTCTGGAATTTTTGGTCTTCAATTGTTCAGAAGACAGACAATTCCTTGTCGAATTATAAGACTAAAGTTCCTTGGCGAAAAATTCCGGAGATCAACGGTATCCGAATTATTCAATATCTTAATTTGGCTATAAAGTATCTTTTTCATCAATAAAAACGGATAACGGGTGTTAAGTTTCACTTTGACAATGCCGTTTTCAATCTTTGGCAGTCAGGTCGTCCGGTCCCTAGTTTTCGGTTGCCTATAGGTTCACCGTTTCAGTTTTTTTTCTTTAATTTTTCAATTTTTCAATTTCTCACTGAAGAACTTTAGTCTTATAATTCGACAAGGAATATGCCCATTCAATATGGTCCGGTCGAACTGAATCACCCTGTATACTTTGATATAAAAATTCCCCAAGTTTCAGACCCCAAAGCCATTCACCGTAAATATAGTTCACTTTTACATTCGAATTTTTATCGTGCCCGTATCATGGAAAAAAAAATTATCCAACATGTTTTTTGACTGAAAACAAAAAAAATTAATTTTCGAAAAAGACATGATAATCACCCTGTTGGCATGAAAAAAAATGCTAGCCTAACGGAGCACATTGCATTTGTAGGGTACCCAGATAACAATTTTCATATTACGATATTATACAAGAAGAAATGATAGAATTATTGCAAAGTCTACAGTGTAGAAAATATGCCTCCTGTGAAATGTGAATGTTATATGTCATTTTCCATGTAAAAATGAGTGTATGCGAGAAATTATACACTTTCTATAAACATTGTGAACCTCATAAAATTCATAATTTCTTTTATGTAATTATGATAAATAAGTCCCTATTATTCAAATATAAAATCTATAAAATTTATATATAAAATATAAAATCAAAATACACGTAAGAAGAAATGGGTATTTAATTCAAACTTCAAATGGTAAGGGAAAATACTACTTCGTTATACAATAAATGTTGCAGAAGTATGAGATTAGTTTATAATAATGTTATAACGAATGTTGGTAAGTCATATTATTCGATATATAATTGTTAGTAAGAAAATATGAAAATTGTTATCTGGGGTACCTATACATTGTATAGTATAGCTGTAGTATAATGTCAGCGCGTCGTGAGTCTGAATATCTGAATTCAGAATTAGACCACGTGGTGTTTTTTTTTGGTAAGAAATTGGGCATTTTACCAACAGAATATTTAGATGATTCGAGCACACGGGTAAAATTTTTGACTATATGAGTCAGTCCACGTCAACCGGGACACCTTTTTGACCGCATGTTCTTGAAAATCGTCGTAATTTTTTTTACATATTCTCTGGGTAAAATGAATGCATGAAACATTTTTTTTTTTTTTTTTAACCTGAAGGGCTTAGAAGATACAAGGGATTGAATTTTCGAAAAAAACACCAAAAATCGGAATCGCGCTCTTCTTTAGACGTTAATATCTCCGGTTCCCTTGGTCGTACAGACATCGTAAATAACTCATTTCGAAGCTCTTGAATCGCACTTTCATGTTATGAATTTTTAATTCATGTCATAAACAATTTTCTATTTGTTATTAACAATTATATTTTTTAAACGTGATTTTCGAGATGATTACACCCTTTGAAAATTCTGAAAAAAATATGAGCGTGTTCCTTGATTAATTCTCTACAAAATCTGTAATTTTCAAAATGGAACTCCGATGGAAACTATATTTAAAAAACGATTGAACCGCGCGGGATGTCGCGCGCGGCTGTCTACGCGGGCGTGCCGAGACCGAGGCTTGTTCGCTTCACACGTAGAGAATACAGGGGGGCATATTACGATGAAATTCATCAAATCCAATAATTTACCGAATTATTTATTCCATTTCATGCTGAATACTCGACTTGAAACTATAAAAATATTAGTATAGAGATACAAACTTGACTAAAATCTTGAAAAAAACTGCTGAACATAACGTACTTTTCGATCCCATCCATCGGAATACGACACCGTATTATTCGATCGATTACGTACTTAATTAATGAATTTGAAATTTTAATACCTACAGTGTACAAGTGACTCGAAAAAAATTATTTTTGGAGGTATAATAGTCCCCCCTTAAGATTCCAGTGAAATGTAGAGTTCTCGTGGTTAATGATTGAGTAATTTTAGATTCATTAATTTAGTCCGTAATCGATCGAATGATACCATGACGTATTCCGTCTGATGGAATCAAAAAGTACGTTATGTTTACCAGTTATTGTCAAGATTTTAGTTGAGTTTGTATCTCTATAATTTTTATAGTTTCAAGTCGAGTATTCAGCATGAAATGGAATAAATAATTCGGTAAATTATTGGATTTGATGAATTTCATCGTAATATGCCCCCCTATATTCTTTACGTGTAAAGCGAACAAGCCTCGGTCTCGGCGCGCCCGCGTATACAGCCGCGCGCGACGTCCCGCACGGTTCAATCGCTTTTTAAATATAGTTTCCATCGGAGTTCCATTTTGAAAATTACAGATTTTGTAGAGAATTAATCAAGGAACACGCTCATATTTTTTTCAGAATTTTCAAAGGGTGTAATCATCTCGAAAATCACGTTTAAAAAATATAATTGTTAATAACAAATAGAAAATTGTTTATGACATGAATTAAAAATTCATAACATGAAAGTGCGATTCAAGAGCTTCAAAATGAGTTGTTTACGATGTCTGTACGACCAAGGGCACCGGAGATATTAACGTCTAAAGAAGAGCGCGATTCCGATTTTTGGTGTTTTTTTCGAAAATTCAACCCCTTGTATCTTCTTAGCCCTTTGAGTTAAAAAAAAAAAAAAAATGTTTCATCCATTCATTTTACCCAGAGAATATGTAAAAAAAATTACAAGAGAATCAGAAACATCGAGGAATATTTTTGGCCAAATCCGTCCCGCTTGACGTGGACTGACTCATATCGAGGTCCTATTTTACCACCAAATATAGAGGGCAGCATACATTGTCACTATTATTTTGTGACATACTGCTATATCGACGTTCTAATTAGCAAATTGTCTAACTCCATTTTTGTAAATTTTTCAGGAAAGCCAAAAAACGTATGAAGAATGATATTTCTCAACATGACGTACAAAAAAATGCCTTTTGAAGAAAAGTGGAGTTAGACACTTTTTTACCGAGAGCATCGATATGACTCCGAATTGTCCCAACTTGTCCAATCTACTAACCTTATATCTATGGTAATAGTATAGTGGCGGAGGAAGTATAGTAGGGATGAGCGATATCGACGAAACATCGATGTTGACATTTAAAATGAAATGAAATGAAATGAAAATTTAACTTCAAACACGTACTTTATGCACAGTCGTGCATAAAAATCGATAATTCACTGGCAGGATGTCGCTCTTGCTCGAAGCTTATAAAAACTTCTGGGAATACAACAAATTTGAAACTGCATGTTGCAAAATTGCATCATCATTTATTGAAGAAAAATAGAAATATCGTTACCGACACCGAAGAATCACCAGTATCAAGCACAGTCCACAGAAAAGGTTCATCTCAAACATTCAAAGAACCATGTCCAAAGCCCTCCACGAGCTCTGCGTCATCAGAAGTGGTTGATCTTGAGATTGAAAGTGAGAGTGAATCTGATAAAAGCGATCATTCTGCTGTATTTTCCAGAAAATCCTTTCAAGAAACATTGAATTCAAGTTTTCGAAATATTACGGAATACGCGGACACCGGTCGAAAAGGGTATTTGAATTTGCTCAAAGTAGCTGCACCCTCATATGAAGTACCCTCAAGGTTCACTTTTAAGAGGATGCTGGAAAATAAATTCGAAGTTACTCAAAACTATTTCAAAGACAAACTTAAGACGGTAAACAGTCTCACTCTCACTACTGATGTTTGGGCCGACACAATGCAATCTAGGAGTTTTCCAGGAGTGACTGTTCATTTTGTCGACGGTGATAAAATGGAAACAGCTACTCTTGGTGTCTATGAACTATCAGAATCTCACACTGGCTATTACATTTCAAGCATGCTTTCACAGACTTGTGATGAATGGGGAATAGATACCAGCAAAGTACTGGCAGTGGTGACAGATGCTGGTGCGAATATGGTAAAAGCGGTTGAAATAGCATTTGGGAGAAGAAGCCACATACCGTGTTTTGCCCACATGCTCAATTTAGTAGCACAAAAATAGATTGAGAGGACTGACAAATTACCTGATTTGATTGCTTCTGTAAAAAGGATTGTGACCTGGTTCAAGCAAAGTGTGGTAGCAAGTGACGAACTCAGAAAAGAATCAGTTCTCAAGCTCATTCAAGAGGTATCCACTCGTTGGAATTCAACATTCTACATGATCGAAAGATTTCTGCAATTACGTCCAGCCATCAATAATATTATAAATTGCCATCCTAGTGCACTCCCAATGTTAACTGCCAGAGACATAATAGATTTGACCGAGGTTCTCGAGATTTTGCGCCCTATTGAAATCGCAACGCGTGAAGTTTGTGGCGAAAAATACGTTACTAGTAGCAAAGTAATCCCACTAACCCGAATGTTGAATATAAATATTTCCAGCTTACAACCAAAACAAATCATTGGAGAAAATTTGAAAAGTAGCATTATATCAGAAATACAAAAACGCTTATTGCCCACGAAACACGTCAATATTCTAGCTGTCTCAACGCTACTAGATCCCAGATTTAAAAATATACATTTCCAAGATGGTTTAGCCTGTTCAAATGCAATCAAGAGTATCAATTATTTGCTCATATCTGCCCAGATAATAAAATGCGTGCAGTTTGCGATACATTATGCACGCACGCGTGTGGATGAACCGCACGACTGCATGCAGTTAAGCAGACAGATGCGCGCGCCATTGATGGATATCTTGCCCGCACGCGTGCGATCAGCACAGCGTGCAGACATCGTCAGGCATAGTGCGAGCACGTAGTGCACGTCGCACGGTCTTGCATTGCGTGTTCACACGTATGACGGCAGGATGCGATACATTGCGCTCGCACTGAGTGCCTGTCACACCATGCCGGCGGAATTGATGCATTTTCGCACGCAGACGTGTACCTTCACGTCGTCCAAATAACGTGCATCGCCCGATTGTTATCTGGGTGTTGAAACCCAAGTCAGAGAGAATGATGAACGTGTCGACACATCACAGAAAAATACTGAAGCTGAACTCGATTTATGGAGCGATCATTACAAACTAGTCCAAGAGAAGAATAATTGACCAGCACGAACAGAAGCAGATCTGCCTTCAGAATTGAGCTACTATCTGAAAAATCCTTTAACTGCTCTGAAACAGGAGCCGTTAGAAGTATGGAACCACATAATTGGCACTACTTACCCTCAGCTGAAAAAAATTGCAGTCAAGTATTTAAGTGGCATAGCAACATCAACAGCTCCTAAAAGACTGTTCTCAAAAGCTGGGTATACCCTCTGTCAACAGCGAAATAGGCTGAAAGGGAAACTTCTTTCCAAAATGTTATTTTTGCAGTCGATAAACAAGAATTCGTGGGATACATAAATGATGCTCATTATCGATCAATAAATACGATAGTCAAAAATTTGTTAGTGTCGTTTCTCTCCTTTGTTATCTTTAATCAGTCTCGAGAACATCGTCGATGTTGACGAATATCGATGATTCGGGGTTGATGATAATCGGTTATCGATGTTTAGTTAAAATAGTAATAAAATAGGATATGCAACTCTGCGTAACTTTTTTTTCACTCGTGCAATCTCGCAAAACTCGTCACCGGCTACGCCGCCGACTCGTTTACTGCGATCGCTACTGGTGAAGAAAAACTCACTTTACGCACTAGTTGCATAATATACTATTTCAAAATACTCCCAATATATACTCTTTGGTGCCATCGTAAGAACCCTGGTAACAAAAGTAAGTTAAATCATATTTTTATTCATAACTTATTTGCAAATATAGGAAATATCTACTACAGAAAAGAGAAACAGTCACCTCGTGAAATAAGGCACTTGATTAGAAGTTTTTGGAATTTGCTTCAGCAGGCAACACTAACGAGCTATGTGATTGTTTAGTCGCTCGTGACTGATGGTCGACGAGAAGTGAGAGAAGCAAAGCAGGCACTAGGCAAGCATAGCGCTATTCGAACACACTCAGCAGTACATAACCTCAAACCATAACCTTAAACCATAACAAAACTTTTGCATATCACTCATCATGCATTATTCCGTGATCAAAGTCTGTTTTTTTTTTTCTACTCAATTCCAATTATGTCAAAGTTCACAACCGACAAATATCACCGACTGTGTTCAAAGGCAATCTTGTGTACATTATAAAAAACGTATGTTCTGAAAGCCCCTTGATCTCGGTTATAGATACATATTGCAATAATAATGTGAAAGGGATTTTAGGTTATGAAAAAATGTACTTACCTACTTCGAAGTAGCATTTTTACAAAAATTCTGTGTTTATACCTTACAAAGCACGTGCCAACCAGCATATTTGAATCAAGGCGTAATCGTATAATATCGAGGGTCGAAATATCGATATCTCGATGTTTCACATATCGAACTTCATTATCGATGTTGAAACATCGATGCTCAGTCTCTCAACATCGATGTTTCGTGAACATCAATGAATATCGCTCATCCCTAATGTATAGTGATGGAGGCGCGAATGCGCAATAGTAGTGGGTCCTTACCCTAGTTATCCGAATTCTTTTTGAAGATCGGGCATCTGCTCGATTTGTTTCCTTGTCATAGTTTTACAGTCTCGCACCAACTATGTGATACTGACACTAATACATATCGATGGCTGGGCGGAAGAAGAACCTATCTCAGAAAAGCCGTGAAGAAGAGCCTAACTCGGAAAAATCGTAAAGAAGAGCTTATCTCACAAAAACATTTCGCTTCGAAAATTTTATATTGGTACCCCTGCAAGCAGCGACTGCAATTGTTCAAAAATTTCCACTACCATTATCTCGTTCACTGCAATGTATAAATGTATCTTGTAGGCGTACGACTACAAAATTTTAGAAGCGAAATGTTTTTGTGAGATAAGCTCTTCTTCACGGTTTTTCCGAGTTAGGCTCTTCTTCACGGCTTTTCTGAGATAGGCTCTTCTTCCGCCCAGCCATCGATATATTCAGCTACGAAGCATCGCCTGACATGGAGACGACCCATTCCAAAAATAAAAAACGGGTGAATCACACAAAGAAGAGAATGGGCACCGGACTCAGTGTCAGGAATCTCATGAAAGAATGGAAAAAAAGAGGCGTAACATTTATGGTACAGACAAAGATAGTAGCGTTGACCGATTATTAGGTTACAGGAGTTAAGCTCAACGCGCACTATGCCGAAGCGAAGCGATCGGAAGTTTTCATTGACATGCTTTCTTAGGAGTGTGCGTGCATACTTTCATAAAAAACATAAGAAAAGCATAATGGGAGACGAAGAAATCGATCGAATCGAGTCAAGGAGTTAAAAAAGATATCCTTTTATTTTCTTTTTAACGTTTCGGCGAGAAATTCCTCGCCCTCTTCAGAACTGATTTTTTTTTTTTATTATATCGTGAGGAACAAAAGAAATATAAAACAAAGAAAAAGAAATACAAAAACAGAGTAGTGTCAAATACAATTTTTACCGAAAAAAATATAACGTAGAACATTAAAAAAACTGCCAAGAAGCGAGACGAATATCCCATAGGCTGAGCATGGCTGGAGTAGCTGTAATGAGACCAAGCCCATCATAAATAAGAACCAAAAGGAACGGCACGATTATCACTTACATTTAACACTTATTTTTCCTTGTTAATCATGCTCCGGACCGTGTAGCAAGTATAGTAAAAGAGTAAAATGAAAGAAAACCAAACGTAGGTAGTCAACGTTAAAAATATATGTCAGTGAAATTAAAATTGAAAGGAACTCGACACGATTGACAGTTAACTAGATAATAAACACGTCTCGTATGATATGAGACGCACTCAGCCAAAGTAAGCTGAGAGTTCGCAGTACAAAGTCCACAACAGCTGGAAAGATAGATGTGTGAGTGGTCACAAACAGCCAAACCATTACAAATAGCATTAAATTGGAAAGTATTAGACTAGATTAAGGGGGTATAGGACTGCTGGACCCTTGAAAGCAATTATATTTTTCTGGGTGTAATTACAATGAGCGTACTTGAGATGGGAAAATTATATTTTAGTACATGTTTATTGGACTCAAAGTGAACCCTAAAGAAAATATAGATGAACAAAATCTTGATAAATATAGAAATCCGAAGCTATTGGATAAGCACAGGTTTTTTTCCGGATTCGTAGCTGGCCCGCATGATAACTCAAGAGCCAAGGCACTTGGAAAGCTGAAATTTTCACGAAATTTTTATGATACCTTTGTGCATGGTGTGAACCAGTCTCATTGATTTACAAAAAAAAATGTCAAAAATATTCGAAAAAAACGAAAATTTTTCGAATTTATTAAAAAAAAATCCTGTCTTTCGTTTACAAAATCCCTCACAGAATTTTGCCATTGATGCGACTGGTTCACACTGTGCACAAAGGTATTATGAAGATCTCGTGGAAGTTTCAGCTTTCTCAGTGCCTTGGTTCTTGAGTTATCATGCGGGCCAGCTACGAATACGCAAAAAAACCTGTGCTGATTCAATTGCTATACTTATCGATATTTTTTTCATTTATATTTTTTTTGAGGTTCATTTTGAGTCTAATAAACATGTACTCAAATATAATTTGCCTAGCTCGAATACGCTCATTGTAATCCCACCCAGAAGAACATGATTGTTCTGAAGGCTCCAGCAGTCCTATACCCCCTTAAGGGGGGACAGTACTGAAAATTTGTAGAAAAACATTTTTTTTATTTTTTCCACTAGTCAAAATGATTCAATCATAAATCGCCTCCAGCAGTTTTTAGATATTAGTAGTACAGTAGAACCTCGATTATCCGAACCAATTGGGACCGGGCCTAGTTCGGATAATCGAAAATTCGGATAATGGAACTGTAATGTTACACAATGTGAGTTTGCCTGGAGTTAAATAAAGACTACCGGTAAGAATGAATATGCGAGCTCACTAATGCCCTGACAGGCGAATCAAGCTTGAACACGTTCGACCAAACGCTTTGTTTGCAACATTGTAATTGCGTGCAGTCCTTCGACGTGCATATAAATTTCAAATTTTCGCGCCGTCGTTCAAATAGATAAATACTATGTAATAAAACGCGAAAAACACGCCCGTGAAGTTAAAAGAAGAAAAAAAAACGAGTTGAGGTTCGGGTAAGAGAGGGTTCGGTTAAAGCGATCGTGGTTCGGATAACAGAGGGTTCGGATGACAGAGGTTCGGATAATCGAGGTTCTACTGTAATGTTGCCATTGTCGTTGATTAATTCCACATCCAAAAAGCTAATCTTCTTCTGTGATTCTATTTCAGACGTGAACTGAAGTCTTGGATGGAAGGAATTGAAGGTCAGAATGGTACCCTCAATTTTGTTATGTGGAATACAAGTAATAATGTCATCCACGTAGCGGAAGTAAAATATAGGTTTATAATCCAGTTTCTCCAAGCAAGCTCGTTCTAGATCTACCATTACTATGTCAGCGAAGACAGGGGATACTGGTGACCCCATAGGCGTTCCAAAGATTTTTTTGTCAAAGAGGTTGTCGAATTGGAAATAGGTGTTCTCCATCAAGAAGTTTGAGACGGCCAATAGTTCGGTTAGAGGAATAGTGGAATGTTTTGCAATATGTGCATAGCGTCTATTCAAAGCATTTTTGACTAGTTCCACAGGGATGTTAGTAAACGAAGAAGTCACATCTAATGAGATAAGCACATGGTCATCCGGAATAGTAATATTAGAGCATTTATCAATCAAATCAGAACTGTTTTTAATGTATGAGGTCGGATGAGGAATGCTATTAATGAGGAGATTGCTGAGAAATTTAGAGATGAAGTAAGTCGGACTGCCAATGGAGGAAACAATGGGTCTGAGTGGGTGATCTTTCCTGTGAATCTTCGGGAGACCATAGCACCTGGGTAGAGCTGTATCTGTCTGAGTGATGGCATTTCTATGGAGTTTTTTGGAAAAAAGATAATCGTTATCGTTCCACCTCGCAACAATACGGTGGCAGGCTTTTTGAAGATTGGCCAGAGGGTTCTTGGTGACCGTTCTATAGGTCGTATGGTCGGAAAGAAGAGACAACATGTCCTCTTTATAACCCGATTTTGACATAGCTACCGTAACGTTGCCTTTATCAGCTAAAGTGAAGAACGTATTGGGATGATTCTTAAGGAACTTGTGGGTGAGTAGGAGTTTTTGGGAGAAGATACGATCATTGATGTGGATGTGGGGATTGCTGTTGGAGTACCGCTGAATATTGTTGATTAGTTTGCCTCTCAACTCTTTCTTATCCTCCATAGAGAAAGGACAGGTATTAATTAGATTTTCTAAATTTTTGATCATATCAATGGAAGTACTAAGATCCATCTGGTCCATCCTCCATTGGCAGTCCGACTTACTTCATCTCTAAATTTCTCAGCAATCTTCTCATTAATAGCATTCCTCATCCGACCTCATACATTAAAAACAGTTCTGATTTGATTGATAAATGCTCTAATATTACTATTCCGGATGACCATGTGCTTATCTCATTAGATGTGACTTCTTCGTTTACTAACATCCCTGTGGAACTGGTCAAAAATGCTTTGAATAGCCGCTATGCACATATTGCAAAACATTCCACTATTCCTCTAACCGAACTATTGGCCGTCTCAAACTTCTTGATGGAGAACACCTATTTCCAATTCGACAACCTCTTTTACAAAAAAATCTTTGGAACGCCTATGGGGTCACCAGTATCCCCTGTCTTCGCTGACATAGTAATGGTAGATCTAGAACGAGCTTGCTTGGAGAAACTGGATTATAAACCTATATTTTACTTCCGCTACGTGGATGACATTATTACTTGTATTCCACATAACAAAATTGAGGGTACCATTCTGACCTTCAATTCCTTCCATCCAAGACTTCAGTTCACGTCTGAAATAGAATCACAGAAGAAGATTAGCTTTTTGGATGTGGAATTAATCAACGACAATGGCAACATTATTACCAATTGGTACCGTAAACCTACATTTTCAGGTCGTTTTTTACACTTCAACTCTGCTCACCCGCTAACACACAAACGGGCCATGGTTTTTAATTTGGTGGACCGAGCTATTAAACTTTCCCACAAAAAATTTCATGGTGACAACCTGAGTATGATTAGAGCCCTTCTCGTCAGTAATAATTATCCTCCATCTTTTTCCAACGATTTGATCCGTAAGAGGTTGTCTTACTTGAAATATAATAATCAATCCACGAATTCAAACCTCTTTCGTATAACCTTGACTGACCCCCGGGGATCCACCTCGATTTTCTTGGTGGTCAATAAAAAGAGGTTGTTCAAACATCCGGTTCTACCGTTACCCTATATCAAAGGTTTTTCTGAGAGGTTTAGTAGCACGTTGCATAAGTTCAATATCTCGACTGTTCCCCTAGTTAGTAACAACTTATCCAACATCATAGTTAAGGGCAAGGATAAGGTTCCTACCTCCTCACAACTGAATGTCGTTTATAGGATTCAATGCAACGATTGCACGGCCTCGTATGTGGGTGAAACTAAACGGCAACTTTGCATTCGTATTAAGAACACAAGAGTAATATTAACAAAGGCCTAAGACATCACTCTGTTGTCTCTGAACATGCAACCTCCACCAACCATTCTTTTGATTGGGATAATGTCAGGATCCATGACAGAGAACCCAAGTGGGCTAATAGAATAACTTCTGAAATGCTTCACATACACCTACAGGAAGTTCCTCTTAATAAACAAGAAGATACCAAAAAATTACACATCCCTTACGCACCTCTACTACACCGTTTACGTTCCAAGAGTTATTCTTAAGGGGGGACAGTACCGAAAATTAAAAAAGAAAAACATATTTTATTATTCCACGACTCAAAATGCTTCAATCAAAAATCGCCTCCAGCAGTTTTTAGATATTAGTAATATGTATATTGGAAAAAAATATAAACCTTCTGCGATGAAAGTGTATGCGCAAGGAACCTTTCGCAGAAGATTTCCTTCGAACCACTGCGAAAGGTTCCTTGCGCATAAACTTTCATCGCAGAAGGTTTATATTTTTTTCAAATACACATACTACTAATATCTAAAAACTGCTGGAGGCGATTTATGATTGAATCATTTTGACTAGTGGAAAAAATAAAACAATGTTTTTTTTACAAACTTTCAGTACTGTTCCCCCTTAATCTAGTCTAATACTTTCCAATTTAATGCTATTTATAATGGTTTGGCTGTTTGTGACCACTCACACATCTATCTCTCCAGCTGTTATGGACTTTGTACTGCGAACTCTCAGCTTACTTTGGCTGAGTGCGTCTCATATCATACGAGACGTGTTTATTATCTAGTTAACTGTCAATCGTGTCGGGTTCCTTTTAATTTTAATTTCACTGACATATATTTTTAACGTTGACTACCTACGTTTGGTTTTCTTTCATTTTACTCTTTTACTATACTTGCTACACGGTCTGGAGCATGATTAACAAGAAAAAATAAGTGTTAAATGTAAGTGATAATCGTGCCGTTCCTTTTGGTTCTTGTTTATGATGTGCTTGGTCTCATTACAGCTACTCCAGCCATGCTCAGCCTATGGGATATTCGTCTCGCTTCTTGGCAGTTTTTTTGATGTTCTACGTTATATTTTTTTTCGGTAAAAATTGTATTTGACACTACTATGCCCGGGTAACAATTTACATGGCCAGCCCACCAGCCACATTAATGCCATGTGGCATTAGCACGGCAATGCCGTCAGCCGGCCACATAGCAGGCCGATGTTCGATAACCATGCGGCGGCTATATGGTTTCAACATGGCCTTTTCATATGGCGATAGTATGGCTAATTCAGCTGGGCTACCAATGTTGCGCCATCCTGGCAGCTACACGGCTAGTTCATGTAGCTCTTGACTATCTATCCAATGTACACTGGTTACCTAGCATTGACCTGGCCGCCACCTCGCGATGCCATATGGCTTTTATGTGGGCCGAACTGGCACTGCCGTGTCTTAACGTTAACTGGCAACTACCTGGCCGCCACCTCGCGATGCCATATGAGTTTCATGTGGGCCAACATGGGACTGTCATGTCTTAACGTTACCTGGCGACTACCTGGCCGCCACCTCGCGATGCCATATGACTTTCATGTGGGCCAACCTGGGACTGTCATGTCTTAACATTACCTGGCGACTACCTGGCCGCCGCCTCGCGATGCCATATGACTTTCATGTGGGCCAACCTGGGACTGTCATGTCTTAACATTACCTGGCGACTACCTGGCCGCCACCTCGCGATGCCATATGGCTTATATGTAGGCCGAACTGGCGCTGCCTTGTCTTAACATTAACTGGCCACTACCTAGCCGCCACCTCGCGATACCACATGGCTTTTATGCACAAGGCTAGTTCATGTAGCTTTCGACTATCTATCCAATGTACACTGGCTACCTAGCATTGACCTGGCCGTAACCTCGCACTGCCATATGGCTTTCATGCGGGCCAACCTGGCACTGCCGGGTCTTAACGTTAACTGGCAACTACCTGGCCGCCACCTCGCGATGCCATATGGCTTTTATGTGGGCCAACCTGGCACTGCCATGTCCTAAGGTAGCCTGACATCAACCTGGTCCGTACATTGTGTTGCCACCTATTTAGTACCTCGCCATGCCGGTAGATGAGCGGCCACACTCGCAAACAAAGTAACACTGGGTTCGCTACACCTACCCGTTGCTGGCTAGCGGTAATTATAACTAACTTGCGAGTCAAGCGACTCATACCGCCTACCCGGCAGTATGTATCGCAAGAGTCTTTTGTCATTAAGGCTGTGTGGTATAAATTCAAATACTTTTTATTACTACTTTTTTCTTTTTTTTTTTCGATGCATACTTTTTTTTCATATCGCAATCATTCACAAATCAGTTAAGCTAGTGCAACTTCATGGTTTCTTGATGGTTTCTTCATCGCATCTATATAGCAGCAAGTGATCTCCGCCATGTCGCTGCCAGGTCGAAACCACAAGTAAGCTGTGCTGTCTAACCAGCTAGCTGCAATGAAGGAGCGACATAGTTTGGTTGTCGTTGCCAGGTATAAGCCAATATAAAACCGACTACGGCCCACATAAGCCGCCACATTTATCAATGGTTAGGTAGGCTGGCCACATAACGGCCATATGGTTGCCATATCGGATTGTTACCTGGCAACTAGTTGGCATCCACATGGCAGCAAGAAAGTCCCGCCATGTCGCTGCTAGGTCGTAACCATAAATGAGCTACCTTGTCTAACCAGCTAGCTGCCATGTAGGAGCGACATAGTTTGGTCGTCGTTGCCAGGTACTAGCCAGGTACTTGCCATGATAAAGCCCACATGGCGGCCTTATTGGCAGGTCAGTTGGCTATAAAGCGGCCGTATGGCTACCACTTAAAATTGTTACCCGGGTGTTTTTGTATTTCTTTTTCTTTATTTTATATTTCTTTTGTTCCTCACGATATAATAAAAAAACATCTCAGTTCTGAAGAGGGCGAGGAATTTCTCGTCGAAACGTTAAAAAGAAAATAAAAGGATATCTTTTTCAACTCCTTGACTCGATTCGATCGATTTCTTCATCTCCCATTATCATAATGTCGACTGATCAATTCCAATCCAATATTATAAGAAAAGCATGTTAATGAAACTTCCGATCGCTTCGCTTCGGCATAGTGCGCGTTGAGCTCTATCGTGCTACAAACAGCCTAAAAGTATAACATGAGCGCTTGACTCCTGACTGTATCCTCTATCCCTGCTTCCGTACCAAGACTTTTGTTAGTCACTGTTCACACACACGTAGTGGCGCTTTGTGTGTTCACACGCTTACTATTCGTGCGCCAAAAACTAGCGACCTGGCAGCGCCACGAGTGAAGCGAAGCCATGAGATTAACGCGTAATGTCAGTGCAGAGCAAACTTTACAAAGCTATTATCAAAAACGGTGACGGCAATTGTCTGGATTCTCGGATATGTTATTTTAATATTAATGTCGAATTGTGTGTTAGTTTTTGGTGAAAATCGTAAGAAAACTTCTTAAATTATGCCTCAAAACATTAATACTACGACGCCGCTTCCTATAAGATGCCGCGTGTATAAGATTCTCCATTTGTAAGATAGAAGACTTACAAATTTTTGACAAGAAAAATTTATCTGGTGTCTCGGGACTCGAACCCGAGCCTACTGGCTGCCAAGGTATGAAAGACGTAAGTCGTAAGTCTTACCTTACAAGTGTCAGTGAGCCCGTGTGCTCACTCACTAACTCAAAGTCAATATATGTGCTTATGCGACGAAATTATCTACTATTCTCAAATTGCAAAATTTTTTTCTCTAGTTTGATGCCGCTGAGGACTCAGAAGTTTTCATGTGTTAATTGCGGTACTGAAAGCGACTCATGTACATTTTTTCACGACATTCGTAAAAAAACGAAATATCACGATAACCCCCTTAATCGCAAGTGTAGTAGAAAAGCTTAAGCCATTGTACGAACGATGCCTAATTAACACTTAATAAACACTCAATCGAGCACCGTTTTCTTAATTCTACTCTTGAACCAAGAAGAAAACCGAATTTTACCAAAATGAATTTTATTTTTATTTCATTTCTCACTACAAACAACCATGATTCAAAACAAATTCCCAAAAAAATTAATAAAAAATCAAAAAAAAAAAAAAATACAGCATTTTCATCCCATTCTCGAACTATGACGAAACAATTTGTTTTCGAGTCCCCGTTTTTACAAAAAAGTTTCATCGATTTTAAAAATGTCCATCTTCCATTAAAAGATATTTGAGGTCGCCACACCCTTGGGAAATGACGGAAAAATTTCGAAAAATTAGAGGTAGCATTTTTGACCGAAACGAAACAAAAAATCCATTGGTCATCAGAATCCCAGGGGGTCAGGCCGATGACCCTCTGGTTTGACGTGGAATGCCCTATATACATGTATACATGGGCGATTCCACCTCAAATCGGCCAATTTTGGGTTTTTTGACCACGTATTTTTTGAATTGACTTAACCTTTTTTACGTGAAATCTACATCAAAAAAGTAGACCCGTATTTTTTCGTTGGTCAAAAAATTTTTTTACTTTACCCCGTGTGATTTTGGACGTCTTACCCACGCTTCGCGTGGCTAAAACCCCCATTTTCAAACCTCCTGAAGTAAAATTTTGTACAATACTCGACGGAAAAACTTCTTCTGATCCCGTATGATTGCAAAACTCGCCTTTGGCTCGTTCTGCAACCCCACACTCGTCAGAAAAAGTTTTACCGGGCTCGTATTGTAATGTACTATTCCACGCTAGTTATGAATTATCGCATTTTACTGTAAAAGTAACGTGCGGGCGGCTTTAACAATTAATATCTCAGGTCCCATTTACCGTAGAGAGATGTTCAAAAACGCGTTTTAAAGGCGATGAAAGACACTTTCCGATAAAAATTGTCAACTTTTCGAAAAATATAATTTTGTTATTTTTATCAGTAATCAAAATGTTGCATCACAGCTTCATCTCATGTATGGAGAGCCGCGCGCACGCCATCGGCCGAGCCCCGTACGACGCGGTAGTAGCAAGGCGCGCGCGCGGCGCGGCAACCTGACGCAGCGCCAGACAAATAATTGTAAAAAAAATATTTAGAAAAATCGCTCCACCAATTTAAAAAATTCTCCATCTTCAGAATTGAATACGGAATGCGATGATATTTTTGTTAGAATTTTAAAAATGGCCCAAGATTGCGAAAAAAATCGATGAACATTTTGATTGCTCATAAAAATAACAAAATTATATTTTTCGAGAAGTTGAAAATTTTTATCGGAAAGTGTCTTTCATCGCCGTTAAAACGCGTTTTTGAACATCTCTCTACGGTGAAGGGGACCCGAGATATTAATTGTCAAAGCCGCCCGCACGTTACTTTTACAGTAAAATGCGATAATTCATAAGTAGCGTAAAAAAAAATTTTTTGACCAACGAAAAAAGACGGGTCTACTTTTTTTGAGGTAGATTTTACGAAGAAAAAGTTTGAGTCAATTCAAAAAATACGAGGTCATTTCTCGGCCGATTTGAGGTGGAATTGCCCATATATATTGTAACGTATCCGGCACCAACACCTAGCCGGATCACATTTACGACGAGACGCACACCATCATGCGGATCATCAGGCATCACGTGACAGAAATAGTCACTATATAAGGCGGTACGCGATAGCGTACACCAGCGATTTGTGCCAAAGCGGCCGTCGACTCAAAATCATTGTATATTATTTCGCCAGTCAGCCAAAGCGGCGGCTGAGTAGATCAACTTCACTTTATAAATTCGATCTTCTAGCCAAAGCGGCAGTAGAATCAAAAATCCAGTTTGAATAAAATTAACCCTAGGAGTACACACATATTTTTCGCTACTTAGTTACACACACCCGGGTCCGTGATACCCCGCCAACTTTCGTACGGGGTAGTTTCCCCGATACTGCGTCTATTCGAATGATTTTTTTTTAATGAAGGAGCAGACTGTTAAGAAAGCACCAATGAAGACGAATTATCTGTTTGACTCATATTTTGTCTGAGAACGCTGTTTGAGCAGATAGAGATGTTTCGCGCAAAAAGGAAAAATGCGAGTTTTGCACTTTTGGCCGGGTCTGTGAGACCCGAGGGTGTACCCCTAGGGTTAATACTAAAGCAGTATTGAAAGAAAAGTCAATTCGAAATTCTAACAATTCAATTTGAATCTCACAAGTCGCAATCTCACAAACAAAACGATCAAACAAACGACAAAGAGAAAACTCAAAGTAGAAATCGCAATTCTAACGGAATTGCGTAACACAGCTTAGGTTCAGGTTGTAACGATTCTATTACCTTTTAGGCAACGAGTCGGTATTCTTACATATACGATAGGGAGAATGGGTATTATAAATAAATAAGCACAGTAAAAGACAAAATCAAGTACGTTACGTTTTCTTTTTATTATACGTTTCAGATGATCGAGAAAAATGCAAAGTCAAATAACTTCAATAGAGGTGATATAGCGAATTTACATTAGATTCAAGTTATAATTTGAGCGACATGAACAATAGGTCATACGTTGTTGAAACACGTCTTGTAGTCTTGAAAAAAATGTCGTCAAATGTAATTTTAAAACTAGTCAAGCATAATTCCTTATATGATAATGGACAAAGACAGGACATCACACCACTCTATAATAAATGCAACTGCATCTATGAAAATAAGAAATAATGTTATCACGAATGGCGAGTGGAACAAAACATGTGATAACATGAAATTTACATTGATTTGACGATGATTAACTAAATAGTACGACACAAGCTTGACCGCATAGTCGGGGATTTGAGTATGATAAATGCACGTGGCGATACTTAAGTTTGATGTTAGTTCATGTTTCCTCGTCGTATTTTGGTATCCACTGGATTTCGAAGTAGCGTCAAGGCAGTAATATTGGAACAAATGAAACTAACTAAGTACCATGATACAAATTAAGCCAACATGCGGTTCTGAACAAAGGCGAGTTAAATTGGAGCGACGGACAAACACGTCCTCTTTCTTCCACGACCCACGGACCAAGGAGGAATCCTTTTCCGCTGTCTACATAGGTATCACTCTATTAGTCAAGTATATGATTATTTCGTCTGTTATTGCGCACTACGCTGTTCAAAACTTTGCGCGCCTTATTTTGAATAGATAGATTACTACAAGGTAGTTTCAAGTATCATTCCATATTCTTTTAATTTAATAAATTTAAACAATTATTTTGTTCATTTTTGTAAAGTCTGATAAAATCATTCACCACTCAAAATATAATTTTGTATAAATTTAATTATGACGCTATGTCATAATTAAATCAAGAAACTAGGAATCTGTTCTTTATTTTCAATTTTCCTTGTTTTGCATCATTGAAACTTATTTTCGGATAAACTCGTGCATAGCTAGAATACAGCATTGGTGCGGGAGTTTTCACAGCTACGATAGAGATTTGATAGCAATCATTGTCTGCAAGGTTAGACATATCCCAGGTCTGTAGGGATGCAGCTCTGGTAGAGTAAAATCTATCATAGTCTGTATTAGGGGTTTTAAGGGTTTTTTTCAACTTTTCCCAGGGGGAGCTCCAAAAATCACACCCGTGACAAACAACCCACGCGGACTTGCATAATTTCTCCAGCCTTCAGCTGGGGAAACATATGGGCATATCCATGGAATTTTTAACTTTTGAGGTACAAAAATAAATTTCGGAAAAATTGACGGCACACCTATAAAACTAGAATGATCTGTGTTCTTGAGTCTCAGTATACATGGAAAAAATTAGAATAATTCATTTTCAAGGTTCGGTCAAGTGCTGATGGAGCAAAAATCAAAATTCAATTTTCTTTTTCAAATAATCTTTGAAAAACTATTTTTGTGGTCGAATTCGCACTCCGGTTCGACGGAGCCTAGAGTCTTACGCGTATAATAAACGCGAAAAATAGAATAAAATAAAAAAACAAAAAAAAAATTTGAAAGAAAAATAAATTGAAAAAAAATAAAATGAATAAAAATGAATGAAAATAAATAAAAAATAAATACTCGTGCTGTTCAAAACGACATTTGGGATACTGCACGTGAAAGATATGTTTGTAAACATTTCTTTAACAAATATGAAAATTGATGATTTATGAAAATATTTACTCGTTTGTATTTATCTCTTCGAAGTTTGCATAGAAATAGCGACCGATTTGATAATATACTTCTTATAACGAATGTTATCGATTACTATTGCTTGGAATGGGATCGCAATCAATATACAGGTGTGCCAGCAGAAATAGTGATTTTTTTCTTCGAATTATTCTTCAGATGGTAATTTTCAGAAGCTTGCAACTTTTTTCAGGTTGTGGGCACACTTTCCGGTCGAGTACCGTTTTATAGCTTAAGATACGTAGAATAAGATACTTCAAGGTCGCTCGTTCAAATGGATCGGTCAAAAAGTTGTAATGAAAAAAGTAAAATCATCTTCGATTCAAGAAATTTCCTCATCGCTATTTCATTAATTTTTATTAGAGCTTACCTGGCCGGCACATATATCTGACTCGCATTTTTCTCATGTTTACGTGCTTACAATTAATGAAAAAAAAAATTAGGTTGCTATCATCATCGGTCAACAAGTTATAGTGGTTGAAAAAAAAATAAATGCTCCATCCTTACAGTGACTTGTCATTTTCTTTAGGATTTTTGTACTCATAACATGCGGAAATGAATTAAAATATACTAGAACATCACAGTTAGCTTCAAGAAAAAGTATTTGTCAGTCGAAAACACCCTTGGGGTATCCAATTTGTACTTGGAATGGACACAACCACTATCCCTCACAAAAGTTAAAAATTCTATGGATATGCCCATATGCAGTAAGTGACAATATATTGTAACTTTCCGGTAGTTTGTGATATATAGAAGATATCACAAACCGCCCGTTATTGTGTAGTTTTTTACTCGAATCAAAATTCGGGACCCCTCGAAATCAATTTAATATTGACCCTAGTTACGGACCTCAAACGCAAAGCGTTATCATGCCGTCTCCCAGACAGATCGGAACACGCTCCGCGTGCTACGACCGTCTTTATTCCCACCTAGACTTTATGTTAAATAAATTGAAGTTTGTATTTCCCTGTCTCAGAACTGAATTTGCTGAGCGAATCAAGTCTGTATCAGACTTTGACGAGGACGAACCTCACCGAAGCTGTTCCTGCCTAAAGTCGTTAGTTTTATTTGAAATGATAAGACCTGGAAAGGGTGGAAAAAGGAGTCTGCATCAATCTTTGCTTCTGTTTTTAGAAATGAGACATTTATTCAATTTAATTTAATGTTCTAAGGTATTAAAATTTTTTTTGCATTTTTTTTATTTCTTTAAATGAATGCATAAAATTTCAAGAATATTGTGTCAAAATTTCAAGTCGATCGGAGCAAAATTAACGGAGTTATGAGTATTTGAGCGTCCGTTGCTCCAGGCCGGGTTTTTATAGTTTTTGACAGCTTTGCGTAGACAAATGCAAAAAGATGCTCTAGATAATGTGAATGGAAGCTTTTTGCTTTACGGACCTGGCTTCGACGACTCTGTGAGTATAAGAAAATTATCGATTTGTATTTTGAATTTTTCAGTGTGCAAAACTTTGGAGCGTTTTTCCGAAACTTGTCATGTTTGAAGTCCGTGTTCACCATAACTCAAAATCTACTGGACCGATCGTTTTGAAATTTTGCACAGTAGATCTTCACATAATTTACCAGGTATTGTCGAGAGCTTTTTTTTTTTTTTTGATAATTGTCAATTTTAAAGCAAGAAATTAGCCGATTTTTCTAGCGAAAATGGGTTTTTTGGCTTCCGAGTGCTACGAAAAATTGAAAAATCGAAAAAAAAAATCCTCTCGTCATTACCTCGAGAAACATCTCCTTTAAACAATGCATTTTGGTTTTTTTGTTTCTGATGATTCTATTGCGAGTTATGATGAACACCGCAAAACCATTTTTTTTCGAGGCGCCTCCGGAGATTCACTGTCACTCGCTCAATTTTCAATAATTTGCAATTAAAATTTAGGGAAATATTGTTCAAATGTTGCATTATTATATGGAAATTGACTGAATTAACTAACACTACCTGTATCGCCAAAAAAAATCTTAGAAACATGCCTTTTTTCACCGAATTAACCTTACCCCCCCCCCCCCCCCCCCCCTATTTATCATATATGAGCATACCTGAAACGTGCTCTTTTCCACGCGGAATTTGAAACGTGCTCTTCTCTACCCGGAATTTGAAACGTGCTCTTCTCCACTCGGAATTCGAAATGTGCTCTTTTTCACCCGGAATTTAAAACGTGCTCTTTTCCACCCGGAATTTGAAACGTGCTTTTTTCCACCCGGAATCTGAAACGTGCTTTTATTCGTATCGGGCGTCGATATATGATCATACATGAGTTTTGGCCATGTCTGAACAGGTATGCTCATATATGATAGATATGCTCATATGTCTATGATTTTTTTATTGATTTATAAATGTACATATCTAAATGTCATTCATTTTAAAAGCATGTATGACAATATAGCCCAACTCCTTAATTCTCATGTAAAAAGAATCTATGTGGTCCTGACTAAGTGTGAATGAACACATCAAACGGATGTCTTATTTTTTGTTTTGTCTGTTTTTTTATTTTGTATGATTTTTATAGGTTTTTTTGTTGTTGCTTCTCGACAGTATTAATAAACGAGATTTCGTTCTGAGGAGGGCCCCCACTCGAGCTGAAACGGTAACACAACATTATTTGTGTCTTCTTTTTTTTCTGGACGTTCATTTCCAGTAATTCTCTCTCCAATCACTATATGAGGTCAATGAATTAATCTATTAATATAACCCATATGTATGAATTATACTAAGCGATAGCTTGTATGTTTATAGGTATATGCATTATAGTTCATAAAGATAGCTAAAAGAATTTGTACCATCAGCTGTACCCAATTTTTCACTGATTTTTTTTGAATTGTTGAATTGTAAGTTTAATAACTACCCTGAATTTGATCGATAATTGAAAAAAAAATACAGTTGAAATATATTGCTGTTTTAGTTTTTTTTTTTTTGTAACACACTCTTTTAAATTTTCTTCACTAGTGTAAAAATTTGTCCATCTAAATAGGTCAGAACAGTAGTAGAATCCACAATATTTAATGAGTTAAGGAATATAGCGAGCGGAAAAAAAATTGAAGCCTAAAAAGTGCAAAAATCCCATGTTCATCCAATAGGAAAAGTATCGTCATTCGAGCAGGGGTTAATGGCACTTTGACATATTTCTTTCCATAATTGTTTTCAGGCTATAAACTATAATGATTTGGCCATACCCGAGTAGAAAAAATCAATTTGAGAAATAGCGCTCTCTAAATTTGAATCAGTGAAAATTCACTGGTTTCCAGTTATAAGTCTGCCACTCATTGTTGCAGTGGCAGACTTATAACTGGAAACCGGTGACTATTCACTGATTGTCAGTAGTTTTCACTGATTCAAATTTAGAGAGCGGACACCCTAATGATCATACATGAGCATTGAACATATGCTCACGTGTGAAGCGGGGCATATAATATGGAACATGTATGCTCATATATGCTTCATATACACACATGATCCATATTGTAACGTGTCAATCTGTCCAAGACCAGGCTAGCTGGGATTGACACCTGATTCGTCAGAATAGCTGGACAAATCGGCTTGTCCAAGTAAGTACGCTTCTGACGTCAGAAGCGTAAACACAATAGTATATAAACACGCGCCGACATAGCTCGTCAGCGCATTTGCGGTATAGCACCCAGGCGACTCACTATATCATATTATTTAGGACGATCGAGCCAAAGCGGCCGTCGTACCTGTACTTTCTATTAAATTCAGATAGATATTGAATATTACTTGATAATTTAGGGGCTTTAGCTAAAGCAGCATTGTCACCATAATAGATTCACCTAAAGCGTAGACAGTAGAAGTCAAAGAGATTAGAGTTAAGTTAATTATAAGAATTTATTTTGTATTTGATTTTTGTACAATTTATTTGGTTAACTGAAATAGATAAATGCCACTTCGGCTGTTACTGAAACTTGCCTGACATTTCTCTATTTCTGTTTGAGATTTAAAACACCTTCAACAAGCCAAATAGATAGAGGTTTGAATAACATCAACAGAAGCGAACGACACTAGTTTACGGACTTGTGTTCGAGGGCCAGTCGTTGTTATTTCGAGTCTGATACGCAGTCTCGGATCTTGGATCCCGGATCTGCAGCTAGTATAATTATAGTAGATTTCGATACGAGAGCGAAATGTGAGGCGTTTATAGGATTGTCCGATGTTTTCAGCACGAACCGTAGTCGAGGCGGCAGCCGAGACGAAGGTGAGTGCTGAAGGCATCGGACAACCCTAAACGCCTCACTTCGCGGGAGTATCGAACGCTATTTTTAATAACAAATGCATGAAAAAGTTGCTTGTGAGGCTCTGTTGTCAATGTAAACAACCATACCGAAAACATCGAGTCGATTCACGGAGTTAGCGCGTTGACAGGGATGAATGATTATAAAATGCTCTTGTTCGCACGCCGTGCGTAACAAGAATCATGTTGTGCACGCTCGATGTGCGCAAAACGCAGTGCGCACGTTTGGCATGCAATTAGTTTCATGTTGGCATTGCCTACTCAAACGTCAGAAAAGTGCCACAATATGACCGCTTCCGAGCATCAAACAAGCGACTTTTTCATGCATGCGTTATAAAAATAAAATTGCAATAGCAGGACCACAGGCCTGATGAAACATCCCGGTTCTGTAAATAAGTAGCCTAAGCTTCGGCTTAGTGACCAAACGGCTTCCGAGATCTTTGATCACGAGAGTCCGGTAGCTAGAGTAGAGATCTACACGATCACACATAAAATCTGTATAGGTGGCTTTTGCATGGTAGACCCATCCTTTTCCCCACCAACAGTGTCGAGGAGTCCAATTTATGATAATTATTAGTATAAACCGATAAAATTCCTTTTCTTTTTAACCCTAGCGTCGGCTTGCCACTACGATCGTAAGATCTGTGACAATCCGAAACGTTACAATATATGTTACAACATATGGCTTCATAAACGTCGATATATGAGCCATTCCACGTCAGACCGGACAAAATAAATCAAAATATGACCTGGATATTACCGATGTCACTATAATTTTTTTTACGGGTTCCATGGAACAAATAAATTCATCAAACAATTTTTTTTTTTTGGCCCCTATTTTCCAAGTTACACGGGGGGGAAATTCAGCAAAAAGAGCCAAAAATCGAAAACATACTCCTCTTCAAACGGTCATATCTTTGATTGTATTGAACCTAGAGACTTCGTCTAGGAACCATTTCAAAGCTGTTGAATGACACTATTTTTATATATTTATTTTATCCTGCGGTGACAGACAATTTCATTTGTTATAAACAAATATATTATTCAAACGTAATTTTCAAAGCAAGAACCACGCGATAAAATTCTGAAAAAATATGAGCGTATTCCTTGATCAATTCTCTACAAAATCGTTGAGTCAAAAGGATGGAGAAACGATGGAGACTATGTCAAAACGATTTCCTTATAAGTGAAGGCGCGCACTGTGCCATTGAAATGGTTCTTGACTGAAGTCTCTAGGATGAATACAATCAAAGATATGACCGTTTGAAGAGGAGTATGTTTCGATTTTTTGCTTTTTTTGCTGAATTTCGTCCCCATGTAACTTGGAAAATAGGGGCCAAAAAAAAATTGTTTGGTGAATTTATTTGTTCCATAGAACCCGTAAAAAAAATTATAGCGAAATCGGTAACATTGAGGTCCGAAAGCTGTCCGGTTTGACGTGGAATTGCTCATATGGATCATGTATGCTCATACGTGAACATATATGAATCATGCATGCTCATATGCGAATCTGCATGCGTCTGAAGCTAGGCATATATAAAACATATATGTTATACATGATCCATATGTCCATACATGCTTATACGTGAACATATATGAATCATGCATGCTCATATACGAACATGCATACGTCTGAAGCGGGGCATATATGAAACATATTTCATTTTTTCTTTTCATTTTCTTACAAATTTTGTTCATATATGGATCATGTATGAGCATATCTTATCATACATGGGCATACATGAATTTTTTTTCCCGGGTAGCTATAGGGGCGCGGCTTTGCGTCGACTAAGTCCCTCCCATTCTGAACATTTGAGGTGATACACCCTGTATATTAGGGTGGTCCTTATTTGGGGTATGTTCGAATTTTGTTGACGATAGTCCTCAAACGGTTCCAAATATATAAAACAAAATTCCTGCCAAGTTACAGCTCCTAATATTAATATTAACCCGGCCCCCAAGACGACGAAAGGTTCAAATGGGAAATTGCATGTATCTTTGAGGAAAAAAAAAGAAGAATTTTGGTCCCAAAACGAAGTTTCTGAAATGAAGTTAACACGTGCCGGTTACTCCCGGGAAATTTTTTTTTTATATAATTATATAGAATTATAGATAAATGACTATATAAAATTATATATGAGTTTTGGCCATATATAATTTTATATAGTCATTTATATATATAATTTTATATGGTTTTATATAATTAAATATACTGGTATCGGCCCAGAGAAGAAAAAAAAAAAAAAAAAACTGGTCCCGGCCGGGGATCAATCCGTAAACCGTGCGCTCGTCAACTCTGACCGCTACACGGAGAAAAAAATATCGCTCTCATCACGAAACAGTATAGTGATTATCACGATACTCGTGTGACTATACTTTGTATACGCATATGCTCAATCCATGTGGATCGCGATAATCACGATCGACATGGATTTGGATAGTGAGCATCTATATTGCTATGGTTGGAATTCCGTTTCCTTATAGTGACTTTTCACTAAATCGTGCATGTGACGATGTCATGAAAAGCTAACTTACACTTATTATATTGGTAAATATTATGCTTCAAAATTTGAGGTTATTATAGATTCCCGGGAAAAAATGATCAGGCATGATCAGACATGAACAGGCATGAGTCTTCAGGCCTGATCAGACATGAAAAATGACCGGGACTGAACAGGCCTGATCAGGTCTGTTCATGTCTGATCATGCCTGATCATGCCCGGTCATTTTTCATGTCTGATCAGGTCTGAAGACTCATGCCTGTTCATGTCTGATCAGGCCTGATCACTTTTCCCGGGTTTTTTTTGGACAAATTAAAATAAAACAGCGAATTATATCAAAAAATTATACAAACTAATGTTTTTATATCTTTTTTACGTCGTAATGATAAGGATTTATGGTTATTTCTGATGATTAACTTTTTTTAGTCAATTAAAATTTTCTCACCGCTTTTTACTGGGATTCGAACCCGGGTCCTTCTGCGTACCAGTCGAAGCTTCTACCACTTTGCTACTTTACGTATTTGATAGTTGATACTTTCAGCATGTCTATATGTATCTGTCACGAAAATTTTATGAATCTTAACTGATGCACTTAATATTGATTATGATGCGATCGAACGATTCTTGAATTGTTTCTGTATTTTAGGGAATGTGAGGCAACATGGCCACTCTAAATTTTTCAGTGAAAAAAATTACTAATCTGAAAATGCTGTTTATTCTATTTATTGAGAGAAATCAAACGTGTATTTTCTTGACTGGAGTAATTGATATAACGTTTTGGGGCAAAATGGCTACTTTAATAATATCATAATATTCACGTTTTTATTGTTTAAATTGTCACAGTATATGTATGGGTATACAGGGTAATTCAGAATTCTCGACGAATCTCTTGAGGGGTTCATCCTTGTCAAAATTGGGAACGAAAGTTCCTCAGCCATTTTTCCTGGGAAATATTTTTTTCCGACAAACGATGTTTTTTACAATTTTTTTTTTGTCTGTATTATTTGTCGATTTTCAAGAATCCCAAGAGTTTCTTATTTGGCGAAAGATATTTAAAAAATGTGTTATGATTCCAAGGAAAAAAATCATTATTCGGAAAAATGGCTGAGGAACTTTCGATCCCGATTTTGCCAAGGATTAATCTCTCGAGAGATTCGTCACGAATTCTGAATCACCCTGTATATTGAGTAAGATATCATGAAACCTAATAATAACATATACACAGAGTAAAATTATTTAAGAAAAGCCGGACCTGTGTCCGACCCCCTTCGATTCGGCTGATTTTTTGTGGGCTTGTTACTCACCTAGAGAGTAGTCAAGAGCCAAAATATTAGGCCCCGAAAAAATTTATTGGCTAAGCCAGAGCTATTTTTCGTTTTTTTTCACATTTACGACTTGAATTTGGGTATTTTTGATTACGTAGAGGTTTTTTGTACTGAGTGGACGAAAATTGGTTTCTCATTATAAAATTGACCAAGGAACAAGAATATGGCCACAGATTTGACCCACGACGAATACCCGCAGAAATATTTGCCAAAAACACTCAAAATTGACCAAAAAAGTCCCAAATCTTGGAGAAATGGTCAAAAAATCTGTTTTTTCACTACCCGAGGCGGCCATCTTGTAGAGAAAGAACCAACGAATACAATGAGCACACGACCAGATTTTTAGGACGAACCGTTTAGAAAATACGCGGAGTCAAAGTCGGAGAATTTCGATTCTTGTCAAAAACTGGCGTTTTTGACCTCGTGGGAGAATTTCCGACCTATAGGCCTATTTTGCGGCGTGCTCCCTGACTGTCTCAATGGTATATTAAATGAGATTCGTAAGGTTCTGGCGAAAATGTATAATTTTTTTTTTTTTTTAATTTTTTTTTTCAATAAAGATAACCTATCAATACACCATTTAGACAGTCAGGGAGGACGCCGCAGAATAGGCCTGTAGGTCGGACATTCTCCCACGAGGTCAAAAATGTCAATTTTTGACGAAAATCGAAATCCTCCCACTTTAACTCCACGTATTTTCTAAACGGTTCGTCCTAAAAATCTGGTCGTGTGCTCATTGTATTCGTTGGTTCTTTCTCTACAAGATGGCCGCCTCGGGTAGTGAAAAAACAGATTTTTTGACCATTTCTCCAAGATTTGGGACTTTTTTGGTCAATTTTGAGTGTTTTTGGCAAATATTTCTGCAGGTATTCGTCGTGGGTCAAATCTGTGGCTATATTCTTGTTCCTTGGTCAATTTTACAATGAGAAAACAATTTTTGTCCACTTAGTACAAAAAACCCCTGCGTAATCAAAAATACCCAAATTCAAGTCGTAAATGTGAAAAAAAAAACAAAAATAGCTCTGGCTTAGCCAATAAATTTTTGCGGGGCCTAATATTTTGGCTCTTGACTACTCTCTAGGTGAGTAACAAGCCTACAAAAAATCAGCCGAATCGAAGGGGGTCGGACACAGGTTCGGCTTTTCTTAAATAATTTTACTCACAACTATCTATGATTTAAACAAATTATCTAGGTTTCCTAACAATCAGGTCTGATCAGATCTGATCATATATAGACCCATATCAGACCTATATAATATGATTATACATGGGCTTATATCAGTCAGGTCTGATCATATCTAATTATATATAGACCATATATGATTAATAATAATAATAATAATATAATAATAATAATATTTTATAATTATATATAGACCTATGAATGATTGGACATTGACTTATATCAGTTATGTCTGATCATATCGTATGAAATTAGACATGATTAGGCCTGTTCATGTCTGATCAGGCCTGATGCTCATGGCCGATCATGGTCTGATCACGTATCAGGCCTGATCAGAGCGACATAGTTAGAGCAGAGCGGAGGTTTTCAACCTTTCAGGCATAATCATACATGAACAGGCATGGCCATGCATGATCAGGCATGAACGTATTTATGATCGGGTCTGACATCAGGCCTGATCATACATGAACAGACATGATCATGTCTGGCAGCAGGCATAATCATACATGAACAGGCATGGCCATGCATGATCAGGCATGAACGTATTTATGATCGGGTCTGGCATCAGGCCTGATCATACATGAACAGGCATGATCATGTCTGGCAGCAGGCGTAATCATACATGAACAGGCATGGCCATGCATGAACGTATTTATGATCGGGTCTGGCATCAGGCCTGATCATACATGAGCAAGCATGATCATGTCTGGCAGCAGGCGTAATCATACATGAACAGGCATGGCCATGCATGATCAGGCATGAACGTATTTATGATCGGGTCTGGCATCAGGCCTGATCATACATGAACAGGCATGATCATGTCTGGCAGCAGGCGTAATCATACATGAACAGGCATGATCATGTCTGAACATTTTTTCCCGGGTAAGGAACTTGGTTATGTTCGGTGGCGCTGAAGGCGTGGATCGTGATAATCACGATCCGTTTCGCTGTAGTAAGGAAATGTTTCCTTATTATCGCTATACGTTTCGTCAAATTCACAATACACTTGGATCGGGATAATTAGTATTTACCATTTCGTGTATAACAGTATATGTATAATGATTATGACGATAACGTAAAAAGTTATTATAGAGATATAAAGCATACAGCAAATCAGGTTACAGTATCGTGAAAATGATGAAAGTGTTTTGTAATAATCACGATACTACGTTCGCGATCCACTTGATCGCTACGACAGCGATATTTTTTTCTCCGTGTACCGACTGACCCAAGATTTGTTATTAAAATTATGAGCTTATACGAATATGAAATATGAGTCAGTCCACGTCAACCGGGACACCTTTTTGACCGCATGTTCTTGAAAATCGTCGTAATTTTTTTTACATATTCTCTGGGTAAAATGAATGCATGAAACATTTTTTTTTTTTTTTTTAACCTGAAGGGCTTAGAAGATACAAGGGGTTGAATTTTCGAAAAAAAACACCAAAAATCGGAATCGCGCTCTTCTTTAGACGTTAATATCTCCGGTTCCCTTGGTCGTACAGACATCGTAAATAACTCATTTCGAAGCTCTTGAATCGCACTTTCATGTTATGAATTTTTAATTCATGTCATAAACAATTTTCTATTTGTTATTAACAATTATATTTTTTAAACGTAATTTTCGAGATGATTACACCCTTTGAAAATTCTGAAAAAAATATGAGCGTGTTCCTTGATTAATTCTCTACAAAATCTGTAATTTTCAAAATGGAACTCCGATGGAAACTATATTTAAAAAACGATTGAACCGCGCGGGATGTCGCGCGCGGCTGTCTACGCGGGCGTGCCGAGACCGAGGCTTGTTCGCTTCACACGTAGAGAATACAGGGGGGCATATTACGATGAAATTCATCAAATCCAATAATTTACCGAATTATTTATTCCATTTCATGCTGAATACTCGACTTGAAACTATAAAAATATTAGTATAGAGATACAAACTTGACTAAAATCTTGAAAAAAACTGCTGAACATAACGTACTTTTCGATCCCATCCATCGGAATACGACACCGTATTATTCGATCGATTACGTACTTAATTAATGAATTTGAAATTTTAATACCTACAGTGTACAAGTGACTCGAAAAAAATTATTTTTGGAGGTATAATAGTCCCCCCTTAAGATTCCAGTGAAATGTAGAGTTCTCGTGGTTAATGATTGAGTAATTTTAGATTCATTAATTTAGTACGTAATCGATCGAATGATACCATGACGTATTCCGTCTGATGGAATCAAAAAGTACGTTATGTTTACCAGTTATTGTCAAGATTTTAGTTGAGTTTGTATCTCTATAATTTTTATAGTTTCAAGTCGAGTATTCAGCATGAAATGGAATAAATAATTCGGTAAATTATTGGATTTGATGAATTTCATCGTAATATGCCCCCCTATATTCTTTACGTGTAAAGCGAACAAGCCTCGGTCTCGGCGCGCCCGCGTATACAGCCGCGCGCGACGTCCCGCACGGTTCAATCGCTTTTTAAATATAGTTTCCATCGGAGTTCCATTTTGAAAATTACAGATTTTGTAGAGAATTAATCAAGGAACACGCTCATATTTTTTTCAGAATTTTCAAAGGGTGTAATCATCTCGAAAATCACGTTTAAAAAATATAATTGTTAATAACAAATAGAAAATTGTTTATGACATGAATTAAAAATTCATAACATGAAAGTGCGATTCAAGAGCTTCAAAATGAGTTGTTTACGATGTCTGTACGACCAAGGGAACCGGAGATATTAACGTCTAAAGAAGAGCGCGATTCCGATTTTTGGTGTTTTTTTCGAAAATTCAACCCCTTGTATCTTCTTAGCCCTTTGAGTTAAAAAAAAAACAAAAAATGTTTCATGCATTCATTTTACCCAGAGAATATGTAAAAAAAATCACAAGAGAATCAGAAACATCGAGGAATATTTTTGGCCAAATCCGTCCCGCTTGACGTGGACTGACTCATATACAAATGTCATATATTCCAATTCTTATTGAACAAAATTTTACATCTGACGTATTAATCATCAATTTTATGGTAATTAAATGCAACAAACACGCAGTTATCATTAAATGATATTCTGTGTGAAATATAAATTGAGTTAGCGAAATTAAATTTATTAAATAAGCATTCAAGTAATTTGATGAATTCAGAGTTAATTTACATGAATGCTGGTTATCAATTATGTTAATCAAAAAAAAAACATGACAAAAATGCACCAGTAATTTTTTTAATCTCCTGGAAGTGGATTTTTTCAAAGAAAAATTTTCTGTAACAATTATCAATTAATACGATGTCAAAATTATTCAATATTTGGTAACTTCGATTTCCTTCATTAGAACCTGAAAATTAATCAAGTATTAAAAACAATCATGGAGAAACGTTCTTCTATGATTTAATTTTTAAATTATATATTTACTTCTTCTATGATAATAAATATAAAGTCTACCTTCAATGATCAACGCGTGACTTTTCATTTTTTTACAAATTTTGTATAAATATATGAAAGTTAAGTTTTAAAATCGATCAAGTTTACTTAATATTTCCGAATTGTAATAATTATTGAACGCATTTATTTACAAAGTGCACATTTTTGCGTCAAAATTAGAGAAAGAATATACACTTGAGTAAAAGATGACTTGACAATCATCGATTATCTGTCACCATTCACGTTCATATACTGTAAGTATTTATATGTAATGACAAAAATCTATATGATTATATGACAATAATCATTATATATTTTAATGTATAACAATGCATTGTTTTATATAGCCATGTTTTATGTAGCCATGCGATACGCTGTTATATAAAATTTTATATAGTTTTATATAATCATATAAACTTATATATATTTATATATATATTGTAACTTATTGCATATGTTTCACCAACAGAAGGCTGGTGAAATTATGCTAGTTCACGTGAGTACAGTGTCACGGGTTATGATATTTGGAGCTCCTCTGGGAAAAGTTGAAAAAACCCTTAATTTACCCTAATACAGACTCGGATAGATTTTTCACTAACAGAGCTGCTTCCCTACGGATCTGGGATATGTCAAATTCGCCAGACTTAGATAGGTGCTATAGAGCTATCCAGCTGTTGAATTTGACGCACCGATACCGTTTTAATCAGATCTGGGATATGTCTCACTCACCAGACTAGGGTAGGTGCTATAGAGCTACCGTGCTGGATGAGATCAACGCACCGATACTGATTTCTAGCTAATAAATGATTTTAATTTGACTGAAAAATAAAGAAAGTTAGAAAAACAAGGTTATAAGAAAATATTGGTAAAGATCAGATTCCTGATATTTCATTGATTATGAAATCATTTTCTATTTATTTTTCCTTGTTTTAAGGTTTGGTATTCCAAAAAAAAAGATTCTATTTACAAATATAATAAAGAAAATGCGTAACATAAAATAATAATGATTTTACTTAACCTAACTTAATTCTAACGTGCGCTGGCACAATGTGCCGGACTTTGTGTGCTTGTTTTTCTATTATTTTAAATTTGATTTTGAATTTTATTGTAATGCCGCTTTGGCTAAGACTATGATTTGACTTTGTTTTTGGTATAATTGCCGCTTTGGCTAATTATCCGATTTAAATGAAATTTATAATATTGTGTCCGCTTTGGGTCTTTCTATGGTCGAGAAAAGAGAATTTATGAAGTTAATAGACGTTATGAGTCAGTCGGCCGCTTTGGCACAAGTCCGCTCACGAGCCGTGAGACGGTCGCCTTTTATATTTGCAGTGACGTCATAGCTGGTGATCTGCTATGCGTGAGCGATAGTGCGCGTTAACGCTACTCTATGTCATGACATGTAATAGTGTGAGTGTATTGTCTATACTATGTACGGTTCGGCTATTTGGCTATAAGCCGAACACGTCACAATATGGGGCTTTCCACGCCGAATCGACCTGGTTTTGACCCTTTACCCTTTTGATTTGGTTCATAATTTTTGACATGGTTGTTCCATCTTTCGAAAGCACTTTCAATTTTTCTCAGAGTTTTTGATTCAAATTTGTTCGAATAGGGAAATAAAATCACTCAAGAGAAAAATCACACAGAAGGACATTTTTTAAAAATCTGAAAACAATCTCAAAAATCCTTTACTCGATTTCAAAAATTTCGACATGTGGACCAGATTGGGCCGGCGCTTGCTTCTATATGTTATTCGCGATTTTCTGGGAAAATATCTATAAGACGAATTATCGGAAACGAATGAAATGGCTCCAAAAAAATCTGAAAAAATTCCGAAAAATTTGGAGTAACATATAAAACTGTTCATGCAACTGCCCACAGTGAACTGACCGTTACGTCCATTTGTTTTTTTTTTTTTGTTTTTCCAGAAGATCGCGAATAACATATAGAAGCAAGCGCCGACCCACTCTGGTCCACACGCCGAAATTTTTGAAATCGAGTAAAGGATTTTTGAGATTTTTTTCAGATTTTTAAAAAATGTCCTTCGTGTGATTTTTTTGTCGAGTGATTTTATTTTCCTATTCGAACAAATTTGAATCAAAGAATCTGAAAAAAATTCAAAGTGCTTTCGAAAGATGGAACAACCATGTCAAAAATTATGAACCAAATCAAAAGGGTAGAGGGTCAAAACCAGGTCGAGTTGGCGTGGAAAGCCCCATATATATATAAATATATATAATTTTATATAAACATTATACATAACTATATAAAACTATATTTAATTATATACTCTCTAAAATTTGTGGAGTGAAAATTCACTCCAATAGAGTGAAAACTCACTCCAAGCGTTACTGAAAACAGCGCAAATCCAAGTAGAGCGAAATTTCACTCTTATTGAAGAGTGAATAATCGCTCAGTCTTAAAGAGTGAAAAGAATCACTCTTTTAAAGTGAAATTTTCACTCTTTTAGAGTGACACCTTCACTCTTTTAGAGTGACATTTTCACTATTTTGGAGCATAATTTTATGAATAGTGAGGTGATGCTTCACTCGTTAGGAGTGGGAATTTAGCCCTACGTAGAGTGAAATACTACGTCTATATTGGAGTGGATCGTCATTACCAGTCTACCCAGAAGTTGTAGAATTAGTATCTTTCGTTGGTGGGTTGAAGGTTTCCATTAGAATTATGAAAATATCTAGAGTGCAAGTAATATTTTTCAGACGAACCGGTGAACCGAGTTTATCCAAGCCTTCACAAATCTCAAGTTACATAACCTCACTTTAAGAACACAATTACGAGCTTGAATAACTGTTATAATACGGCATGGCACATGATAAATAATTACACGCAGCAAATGAAGGCATGATTAATCATTTTCGTCATGATAACTACTTACCTACTTTGGCCGAAATAGTATAAAAATGTGTTCACGAATATGTTGACGCCACGCTGGTCGAGTGTTTGACGCGGCGGGAGAAGCCTCGATAGGGGCTGCGCGTACAATTTGCCGCCGATGCGCGGCGGTAATTCGCGATTTCGCTCTTGCCCAGAGTGACGGTTGGAGCGAAAAATTAATCACTCCATACATTAGAGTCGAAATATTCACTCTTTGCGAAAAAGTGTGCATTTTCACTCTATAGGAGTGGATAATCACTCCAAGTAGAGTTAATCACTTGGTCACTCCATGCTTGGAGTGAATTAATCACTCCAAAAATTTTAGAGAGTATGTGTACTACTACATGAGAAAAAATTGAAGATATACCGTTGAATCTGATCATGATTCCACTCCGAACTAAAAAAATAAATAAATAAACAAAACAAAAATTTTTAAATATAACAAAAAATTGAAAAAAAAAATATATATAATATAAATATAATATAAATATAATATTATTATTAATTATTGGTTTGACTACGGCCCCTTCATTCATTCTTAGACAATCGCATTAGTTAGTGTCAAGGCGTTTTTGTAATGAATTGAAAAAAAAATTGAACAGTGAAATATAAGAAAATGTGTTCATTTTCTTTTTTTTTCAGCGCACATAAATCACATACGAAACGTAGCAGGCATCAATCACGTGGGAATTGGTGCAGGATTCGACGGAATCAATTTGTAAGTATTTTTCTGCATTTATCAGACCATAAATCGGAGAAATCTGCAATCATGGATCATACATCATCCATATAGCATTAGATCAATAATTTACACGATAAAATCATTCATCTGAACAGTAAAGCAGCTTCATGTTTTGCCGGGCTTGAAAATTGTATTCCAAACAACACTGTTGTTTATTCTGTCCGTGAAGTTGAACAGGATGAAACGAAATTTACACTCCCCGAGATAATAGCGTTTTTTTCACACATGAACGCAAAGGCCGATTTTGCTCTCTGTTTTCGGGGAGCAAAGAGCGGTTTTGCCGCTCGAAAAGTCTTTGCTCCCCGAAAGTCTTTGCTCCCGGCTTTTCCTCCCTGAAAATCTTTGCTCCCTAGAGACGTTGTCTTTGCTCCCCGATATGAAGTTGCACTAGATTTATCAATCCTCTTTTTTCCTTCATGAAAAGAACATACGACGGTGGGACCAACTTCATACCTATACTGTTTTGTTTGAAGCAGCAGCCAAATAAATAAATCATAACTTCAATTGATTTATTGAAAATTGATCGGTAAAACCGATTTTTCCTCAAACAGATAGCAAAATCGGCCTCCGTTCATGTGTAAAAAAAAATATCGTGTGTACCACGGGAGCAACGTCTTCGTTCCCCTCGGTCTAGTTTGCCGCCCTCGCTTCCGCTCGTCTCGGCGAGCCTCCGGCTCGCCGAGTCCTCGCTATCGCTCGGGCAGCAAGCTAGACACTCGGGGAGCGAAGACGTTGTTTGCTCCCTTGCTGCACAATATACTATTTGGTCGTCGAAGATGGGATTGAGACTTGCTCTACCACTTTCTCCTTCGGATCATATGATGATGTGATCGTGAATTGAAGAATAACTAATCTGGCGCGTTGTATAATCGAGCACATACCAATGAGAGTTGTGCAGCGATGTGTGTTCACAGAACAGCGTTTCACACACTCACTCACTCACTCACTTACGATTAACGATGCAGCACGTACAGGATCACGCCCGTGGCTCACCGGAGAGGCACAGCTTTTATTGGACTGATTGGCTAGCTTTCACTCGATCATCGCAGAAAATCTATAACCTGCTGAAGACAATAGTGAAGGAAGTTTCCATCTCATTTTTCACGAAACTCACTAATTTCCTGAATCTACATTTGGAAAATCCACGTAGAAAAGATCAGTTAGATCTCAGATGGTTTATTTTTTCAAATCTTGCATGCGAGTAATCTTCGTTAAATCAGACTTTTGTACCAAAAGACAAGCCTTATATTGCAAGATTCATCCAGATTGCTATTCAAAATTTGTGTAAGGTAAATCCTTTGAAAATAGATAACTCTGGTCATATTGATGCCACAGATGCCGCTTTCTTTTATTTCAAGTTGTAAAATTGAGAATCCCAATTAGAGGACACGAAAACTATGTGAATTAGTATATTGCGTACCAAGGGTGAGAAGTGGGTCTTTTTTTCCTGAGTGTGGATTTTGCAGTACGAGTCGAGGCGAGCAAGCACAAGTCGAAGGCGCGTGCGTATTGCGAGTCAGAGACGAGTGATGCAAACAAACGAGGGAAAAAAAGCCCCGTCGCCCTAGTGCACACCATATTTTTTGTAACGAATGTACACTAAACGTAATGGATTCTGATCCGGACGAGTTGGACAATTCTAGAAACAGCCAATCGGCGCTCTGGATTAAAAAAATCCAGAGCGCCGATTGGCTGTTTCTAGAATTGTCCAACTCGTCCGGATCAGAATCCATTACGTTTAGTAATGGTAGTAGATTAAAAAAATCCAGAGCGCCGATTGGCTGTTTCTAGAATTGTCCAACTCGTCCGGATCAGAATCCATTACGTTTAGTGTACAGTCGGACCTCGCTAACTCGAATCTCAAGGGAAGATCGAATAAGAGAGGTTTCGTCTTATCGAGGTTTCGAGTTATAAAGGTCAGGGTATTGGAACTTCGAGTTATAGAGGTAGCCTTTGACTTATAGAAGTCGGGTTTCGCTAAATTCGAGTTACAGAGGCAACATAATGGACTTTGATACGTTTAGGAAACTTCGAGTTATTCTCTGGTTTTTCTTCGAATTAAGGAGGTTTTTTCAAGGGAACAGATTAAATTTCGGACTTATGCCCAGCAAACCAAAATATGTATCAAATACGTATATATTATGTAACGAATGTTACACGTTATGTATCAAACTCATAAGAAAGTATGTTACTGGTACAGCACGATGTCAGCAACATTGGATGTATCATCAATGTATTAGATATGTGCTGGTGATACATATCAGCGACGGCTCACCGATATATCATAGACATATCAAAGATATGTCAAAGACATGTTGAAAGATGTATCAGATACATATTGGAGATGCATCTGATACAATTAACTATCACACTGGAAAAGCTAAATAAAAAGCCGTGATTATTACTAATTTCCATCATCTATGGTGTATATATGACATAGTAACAATTTATAATCAACCACAGATAGATTAAAACGCATTTTTAGTTCATTCAAGACGACATCATTATTTTGACCTAACCCGGGCTCGAACCATGATCGCTCGGACTCGCTTGGATTAGTAGTCTCACGCTCTCGCCACTACACCACAGTATCGTGTAGTGAATACTGCCAGATTTCTCTATATTTTCGATCTCGCTATCTAACAGCTCTGAAGCGTTTATGCCTCGATTGATGCGTACAATCATGTTAGTCACTTACATACGTTTCAGAAATTATCGCCAGCAGATACGGATATCCTATTTTGCGATGTTTTAATTGCAGAACTAAAGATATTGCACGTATCATAGATGTTATTATGTTATGTGACTCTGTTCCCTGGTGTTGCCATCTCTGTTACGTATCATCCATGGGTCTGATGTTATATATACGACACATGTCATATTTGCAGAAATATTATGTCCCATGTATGTAACTATGTTATATTTCCGGATCCCTGAAGATGCTTTCGATTTTATGTATCACTTGTGGGTCTCATGTAATGTACATGATACATCACGGAATTGAAGTTATGTTATTTCTCCTCTACGTAACTTTGTTATATTACATTGTTACTTCGTGATGCCCTCAATATTACGTATCATTCATGCATCTTATGTTATGTAAACAATATGTTACATTCTAAAGATATGTCGCATATCAGAGACATAACTATGTTACATTACTCCGATCTCTAGATGTGCTCTTACAGTTATGTATCAGTTATGTATTGGTTCGCTGGGTGGAGGTTTTCGAGTTATAGAGGTTCGAGTTAGCGAGGTTCGACTGTATACATTTTGCGTTTTTTTTTGTTTTTTCAGTATATTCTCAATTTTACGCGATTTTAAATAAGCGGGCAAATTCTTTACAAAAAAGATTCTACTCACTTCCATGCGGGGGTTATTTTGAGCGAGGGTTGAGACGTTTCTAGCCCGAGGCCGCAATCTCGTTTGTCTTCCGTTTCCATATTTGAAAAAACAGGTTGTCGCAGACATTATAATGTCTGGGCTTTTGCTCCAACCTGTTTTTTCAGCTTTTGAATCATAATTTCACGTTTTTGAAGCAAACTTTCGCTAGCACGATTTGAAGATAGCCGCTTTTTCGAGCAACATCTGAGATAGCCGCTTTTGCGAGCAAAATCTGAGATAGCTGCTTTTGCGAGCAACTTCTGAGATAGCCGGTTATTCTGCGGAGCCATCGACATGAGCTAATTTGGGTAGCGATTCTGGATCGCAATAGCGCCAATGGCGACAGTGCTATCATTTAACGCTGCACTAACGCCAGGTATACCGCGTTTTCCCCTCATTTTCGCCCGTTCATTCCCGCTAGTATCCATATGCTTTCTTAAAAACCACCACAACTAGTGGAGGTCGCTACGCTATCTTAATGTTTAATAATGCCTACTAAGAATTAAACCCATGGAAAACCCGACTCTGTGATAACGCTGACTAGTGTTATGGCACTGAGGAAGAAAATTTTTAACTCCCGCCGTAAAGCCGGCCATCCGCTTGGGCTAACTAACTAAGTGAAAGACAGTACGGTTGTTATCAGCGCTTTCGAGATGCAGAATCGCTTCTCTGAATTCACGTCGGCTACTGTCCCAATGATGAATCGCGACTGCAACAGCCAAGAAACATCGTAGAAAAGTGGTGACGAATCTTACATCCCATCCGTTACACTGATGGTTTTAAGAGTATAAAAACAACACTGCTATACCTTTGTAGGGCTGAGGGAAACCTGTTAGACCCTGTATATCTACCAAATTATAAATACATAATAATCACAAGTGGTATACGTATAATGAGCCTCGTACAAATTTCAGTACGCCAACGGGCTTGGAAGATGTATCCAGATATCCGCAGCTTCTAGCAACGCTTCTGGAAGATCCTTCCTGGACAGAAGATGATGTAAAAAAATTAGCAGGTCTCAATCTGCTTAGAGTCTTCAAAAAAGTCGAACAGGTAAAGAAGCAAATAATTCATGAGTCATTCATTAGTTTGTCCACATTCAAGAATTATATCCCCACACACGCCTGAAACGTAGGCAAGCGCGGAGGCGTCTGCATCGAGTAGCTGAAATATCGACGATTGAGTTTTTTATCCTACATGCGTCAAAATACCCCCATATCGAGCATGTCTTACGGGACAGAAGACTCACATATCTCCCTCGGCCGTGATATGTTATTCGACGCATGCGCAGACACACGATTTGATTACTTATTAAACCTAGGGAGCAAAAGTGCGCGTCATAGGCATGATATGAACGCATTACATGAAGCTGTCCGGGAGATAGGCGCGATTTTGATTCGGGTGACGTTTGCTGCAAATCGCGTGCGTCACCCTGACAACATCATGTACTAATGCGTTCATATTATCATGCCCACGCGCACGTTTACTTCTTAGGCTTCATACATAACCAAATCGCGTGAAAGCGCTTGCAACGACTACATATCACGGCCGAATGAGATATGCGAGTCTTCTCTCTCGTAAGACACGCTTGAAATGGGGTTAGTTTGATGCATGTATGAGACAAAATATCGTATGTCGTTCGGGAGAGAAGCGCGATTTTGATTCGGGTGAAGCTGCCCTCGCTTCGCTCGCGCAGCAAACTTCACCCTCATCAAAATCGCTCACCTCTCTCCCTAGCAGCATGATCTACTATTATTTCCCATGTAGCCAAAGGACACGCGATATGCGAAATAAAACACAATCGCTTGATGTTTGGGTTGCCTGTGTGCCGGCGAGACGCGTTATTTTCCTGAGAATCGCTCTATATATGGGATGATCTACATCACAACGCAAAGAAAAGACCTTGTATTTTTATATATTCTTGGAATTCTTCGTAACCATTCCTCGCCTACAGAAACCGACTCTCGCGAATTTGCAGTTCCCCCAACTCAAAAAATACTCGAATTATGAAATTTCCAATTGCTTTGGGTCGACTTGGGGAGGACGTATTATTGAATAGTTTAATCTATAGATCTTCCCGAGCCTTCATTTCGCAGCCGATTTCACGCACTTTTTAATAAAGTTTCAGGAAACTCATGTTTATTTGCATAAATGTGGTAATATTCGGATTCAAACGCTTAACCTTGGATATTCGACTTCTTTGCCATCCATTGATTCGAATTTAAAAAGTACGGTAATGATCTTTAGCTGTTTTGCTCTACCAGATGCATCCTCAAACTTTGAGCCTATACGCAGAGAATTTTTCTAGTAGAAATTACCATACTTCATGGTGGCGCTGAGCCATACTCGGCATCGCACGAAATTTTATAGAAAGTATAGGAAAAAGTCGCACGAGTATTGAAAACAGTCGCACGAGTATTGAAAACAGTCATATAAATAATGGTATATCAACGATTTTCCTCCTACTTTTTCCTATACTTTGTATCAAATTTCGTGCGATGCCGAGTATGGCTCAGCGCCACCATAAAGTAATGGTAATTTCTACTAGAAAAATTCTCTGCGTATACAGTACTAGCTAGTCGCGTATGAAATTCACTACCACTTCTGTCAGTTCAAACTCTCACGTGCAAGACATTACGCGTCATGCACAAAGATACGTGTCGAACCTGCTAGATGTCCAAGTGACAATGTAGATCATTCACCTTGCACAAGATATTTCACAAATCATAGCCGAAACGCAGAGCCGGAAGACTCTATGTTACCCTCTTACACTGCTTCACGATGAAAGGTTTGACCCAAATCCGCTCAGACAGAACCCGGGTAACAATTTAACCTGATAACTATGTGGCGGCCACATGGCCAAACCGACCTGACTATGTGGCGGCTATGTGGCCAGTTCGTGGCCTTGTCTCGGAATGTACTCGGTAACGACAACCAACACTTGTGGAAACTATGTATGTGGCGACAACATGGTCAACGACATGGTTTCTCCCTGGTTATAATATGGCGGCCATGTGGCTAAATTAGCCGGCAGCTAGATGGTAACAACCAGGCACTAACGGGGTTGGGCAGCCATGCTGCTGTATTGAAGCGAACTAAATGCTGAGAGTACACGGAGAGAATTTTATGGTAGAAATTACTATAAAATATAGTACAAGAGTTTTTGCATCAACTATTCATCGTATAACAATATATTTTTCATTGTAATCAACTGTTTATCGTATAGCAACTGATTGACAACACGCTTGTACTATGTTTTATAGTAATCTTTACCATAAAATTCTCTCCGTGTAGGGTTGCCAACCATACTTTATAATAACGTATCCTACTTTAGTTTTGATGAATATACTTTATACTTTTGCATAAACATAAAGTATGCGAAAATACGTTATTTCGAAGATTTCCTGTAATGCATAAAACAAAACACTCCTAAGCGTAATTTTCGAAAGATTTATCGATAGTTAAAATAAAACAGAACGTAGTATACACGATTAATAATGATTATTGGTTACCGATCGAAACGGTAGATATCACTATCGTCGACATCAATTATCATCGTCTACATCGGTTTATTCCTAAATTATTTCCTATTTGCTTTCTGTTCCCGCAACTTCAGCTTTCACTCAAAGAGTTTTTTTGATGATGAATGTGAAGTGGCGAGAAAAGAGAAACAGATCGTTAAAAAATTAATTATTTATTTATTTGAATCTAGACTTAGATTGTAAGACTAGCTGTGAAACTTTCAAAAACAACCAAAAATTGTTAGCATATGCTAAAAGCACAAAAAAATACGTATTCAAGGCAATAAAGACTGAAATTTGAAGAATACTTTTTTTTCTCACAAATACTTTTTTTCCCCCTCTACAAAGAATCAGTTACGTTATTTTTCTCAGAAAAAGTTGGCAACCCTAGCTGAGAGGCTTCGCCATCTCGCCGCCAAGGCGTCACGAGGCAGAAGCGTTGCAGTTTACCATGCTGCTGCCACATAGTTGCTACAAGAGTGTCGGTTGTCGTTGCCGAGTATATACCACCGAAAACCCATGAATTCGCCACATTGTGGCCATGTCTGTCAAAATCTGCAGTTCTGCGATATTGTGGCCTTAATGGCCAAGCCGCGAGTTTATTAGTTCTGCATCCAGAATAAAGACGGTTCCAAGTCGCAGCCATAACTACACTGAAAAGTCTCTCGAGCAGCCAGCAATATCGTCGAGAGTAGTAGCCGCTCTAGAGCCAGCACAGCTACTGCGCTCGCCAGAACAGCTACTACGCTCGCGCGTACAGCTACTATACTCGAATCGAGTTGAGCCGCTACACTCAACTCCCAGCGCTATACCCTGCTTAAAATGTCCGATAGAAAACGAAAAAAAAATTTATTTCGTTTTGATTAGTGTTTCTGATTCCTGTTTTCCGTAAACGGCTGCAGATGAATGTGATGGTAATCGTATCAGATGATGATGATTTTATAGTATGGAGCTCCAATCCGAATGAATCACGAATGAATGATACCACTCCATTACGTAGGATTGCGATATACGACATATGTTGTTTATGCGAGTGAATCTATTCGTATATGCTATGAATGATTGCCCCTTTCGTTTCTGTTGTTTGTTGTAATAGTATATTGTGCTACAAGGGATTAAACAGTGTGAATGCAGGCCAGGGTGAAGTTGTCAGCCCGAAGCCGAAGGCGAGGGCTGACATCACCCGTGCCTGCATTCATGTTTCATCCCGTGTCACACACTATGTTTTTCATAACATCTGCAAAAAACTTCAGGTTTCAAATTGCTTCCATGCCATGGGAAGAAAGCAACTGCAAAGGACGAAAGCAGTTGCTTTCTTCCCATGGGACGAAAGCAACGCTGCTTTCAGACCGCTAATACATTGAAATCGCGATTGAAGCATACGTCACAGCTTTTCGCGGCATTCGCATGAAATTAGCTTGTTTCGACTCGCTAAACAGGCACTGAAAGCTGACGTTTCAGAGCAGATGTTATGAAAATGTATATGCACGAATATGTTACGTCGTATAGCGTGGCACCAAAACAGCATGTATACCGGGAATATTCGGTGAGTTAGAACGATCCCCTTCCTACGGCCAAACCAACACAGGCGCGCACCGCGTGCGTGAGGCTCGTTCGGCAGGGAATAAGGTGCCAGTAGCATTGCATTCCCACCCGAACGAGCCTCACGCACGCGGTGTGGGCCTGTGTTGGTTTGGCCGTAGGAAGGGGATCGTTCTAATTCACCGAATATTCCCGGTATAGTTTCCTTTCGTGTTTCTGATTCATATATTTCGCAATGAGGATCTTATTCGTGTGAACCAAATCGTATTATGTTCGATATGAATATTGTATAAAGTATACACCGCTTTTATGCAGTTGAATTCGGCATTCTCCATACAATCATTATGGAGCTGAATCATATACCTATGAATAGTATATATATACTATGAATGTTTTCTAAAGTGATTCGTCTCTTTGAAGTTCAGCCTGTATTGTTCATTACTGGTAGCATTTCATTACGAATGTATGTACTACGTAATGAAGAGTACAGTATGATGTGTCAATGAAAATGATTCGTTTTGAATGAGTCAAGAGACTCGGTAGAGTCTCGCGCCAAGTACAATAAAAAAAAAATATTTCATATGTGATATATATAGGTATATACGCCGCGCGGGACTCGACGAGTCTCTATACTCGTACGGGAGCTGGACGGCGTGGTGGGGACACAGTATTTTCCTTATATCTTGCACTTCGCGAAATCCATGGGATTGGAATATTTATCTCAGATTGTGGGCAGGAAGAGCCTTCATTTAAGTCCAACTTCGATTGAATCAGTGAACGGAGAGCTCAGATATGATTATTTTAAGTTTCTGAGTACACGTTTCGGTCAAAATTGTTCGTCGTCTTCACCGCATTCAGCCAGATCTCACATCTCACAGTACACTAAATCTATGCGGATGAAAATTAGGAAAGAGTGGCCACCACTAGACAGCAGAGCTATAAGTACTCAATATCAGTCGTCAGATCGCGCTCTTGTCGACGCTGATGACGTATGATCGCGAATCGATTGCCTACCTTAGACCACGGAGTATACGGACAGATGAGCTTACGAGACAGAGCTGTCGGTTCTGTTTTTTTTTTCGACTACATGCCCGAAAGGGCGATAAGTCAGTAAAGGATGAAATGAAATGTCAGTTCTGTTCATATTCGTACATCTGAACATTTTGCAAATTTCATTCTCTTTTATGCTTCCTATACTTACTTATTTTGATAAAATTCACATTTACAGTGGCGGGCGAAATTCTAACAATCTCTCATGAAATGACGAAGCGTGCAATTTTGAGGTTAGGTTATAGGTATACGGTTATTGAATCGCATAAAGTTCAGTCTACAACATAAATTGATAAGTGACAAAGATTTCATTCAACGTGGCAGGTCTTTAGTATATTATTATTCGTTTTCAAATATTTTCGTGTATTCAATGGGCCAAATATATTATATTTAATACATGCACACAAGAACATATCTTTACAGGGCTTGGAAAGCAACGAATGATGGCGTGTGTCATTATTTCAGGCCTTTGTGCTTTCAACATATTTATATTATACTACCACATTTAACATGACTGCTTATCGACGGATTCAGATGATATAAACTGCATCAGCGTACATATACATGTATTGGGATACTCATGGAAACAATTGGCAGAATGCTGAGAACGGAGCGAGCCTAGCAAGCTAGAATATTGGGATCCTTGGAATGGGCGTGGCTTCGTAAAAGTAGCCAACTTTCAACAGTTCTATTTTTCGTCGCTAGTAAGCGTATCGAGGTTTCAAGCGCTCTCATTGGTTACAGCTGGTTACTGCAGCCGTCGTTCAACAGTTCTATTTTCTGCCACTAGTTGGCGTATCGAAGTTCTAAGGATCCCAATAGGGAAACCCAATCGAGCGAGTGTACAAGCAAGCACAATTATTAGGTAGCCAAGCCAAATTTTACAAAAAGTAATTCTATTAATATACTACCACATTTAACATTACTGCTCATCAAAGGATTCAGATAGTATGAAATGCATCACTGTCCTGCACGTGCATGAAGATACTCATCGAAATAATTGGCAGAATGTTGACAACGAAGCGAGCCCAGCGAGCTAGGACATAGGAAAATCCGATCGAGCAAGCGTAGCGAGCGAGCATAATTATTAGGTAGTCAAGTAAAATGTTACTTGGCGGGCCAATATTTCATAGCACTGTGGGATTATTAACATAGGTCGATTGCTGCTTCCTCTCACTTGTCTACAATAGGCCCGCCAAGTACCAGTACCTCCAAATTTTTATTTTTTTCGGATTAATTTCGGCTTTTTTTTTACGAGTTGGTATATGGGCATTTTCAATTAAGCGTTCCCACCTAATGATGTGAGGGGTATGTCAGATAACGGTCAATTTTCTGGCACCAATTTTTGCAGGGGTGTTCAGTTTTGTAAAACAATGACGGCACAACACTTCGAAACACTTTTTAGAAGTGTGCCTATCACCAAAAATCCACCAGAGGCCGTCCAAGTGCCGAAAATCGCAGTTTTCCGGAGCAAATCACCAACAACCTTTTCTTCAAAGCTGTGTAGCAAACATAATTGTGCTCCGAAAAAGTCGTGTAAGAGCTCAAAATCTTCCTCATTTCACGAACAGCGAGCGTAAGAAGGCTGCGGGAGTGCGCTCTTTTTAGTTTTTCCAAAATGCAAGCTCGATTTTACCAAACAGAATTTAAACTTATCCGACCGTTTTCAGAAAAGGGACTGTAAAAAAAAAAAAATATCTCTCAGAACAGGTCCAACCGGGGCTCAAAATCTTCATCATTTCATGGGTAATCAAGTGACTCAAACTGCTAAGCTGTGCCTCTTCACAGAGCGGAGAAACACCGACTCGAAAGTTCATAAAAGAAGCATACGAAAGTGACTTTTCTTACTAATCGAGTTTATATGGTAGAGTTTGCATCGAATTGATGTATATTTTGATGTACATCGTTATTTCCAACAAACTTGGATAAACTGGAAGAGAAAAGGAAGGATATTTTTGAATTTTCAAATTTTTGAAATTTTGAATCTTTGAATTTTTGAACCGAAAGTTTTGAATATAATAAATACAATTTTGTTAAAGTCCTTTCATGTTCCTTTCATATTCGAATATAATAAATAAATTATAAATACAATGTCAATTCCGACTATTCAATATTTCCGACTAACACAATATCAAAAGTGTAGAGAATCTTTTCGTCTGCAAAAGTACATCTTTGATCGTACCCTGGGAGGAGCGAGAGAGAAGGACACTCATGCGACTTGGACCATCTGATTCATGATTGAAAAACGAAGATTTTAGGCCTAAGCAAGCCCTTTTTTGACTGCAATTCTCTTTCCTATGGCGTTTTTTTCGGAAGGTCTTGAAATGACATAACTTGATTTTGAAAAATGTCTGTTTGAAAAAATAGCTCAGGCCAAATTTCGTGTACACTGGTGAAAATACATTTTTCCAACCCCAATCAATCAATTGGCATCGGGATTACCCATGTGCTTCGACAAAACTTGAAACAAAAATTTCCAGCGCCGGGAACGCTTATTTGGAAATGCCCATATATTATACAAAAGACATGTACTTGGCAATTGTATCTGATTTCAATCCTTTTATAAGTAGACATTTTCATAGTATCACTTTTGTTAAGGAGGAATTTTCATTGGTAGATTATTTTGGGGGTAGTGATCACATTATTGTACTTGGCGAAAGGTTTTTGCACCAGAGGTGCTTTTGGGGTTTTGTTCATTACTGGTAGCATTTCATTACGAATGTATGTACTACGTAATGAAGAGTACAGTATGATGTGTCAATGAAAATTAATCGTTTTGAATGAGATACGTCTCATGGAAGTTCAGCCTGTATTGTTCATTACTGGTAGCATTTCATTACGAATGTATGTACTGTAACGTGTTCGAACTATACCACCCGGTAGGACGACCGAACAAGCTACATACGACCGCGCAAATAGCCTCGCGCCGATCCGATCAGAAGACCCTGACGTGACGTCACGAGAACTACTATATAAGCTGGCACGCTGAGGCAGTAGCCAGCGATTCGTACTAGAGCAGTCAATCGACTCATAGCTATTAGATAGATCAACTCTCATAACTTCAAATTAGGAAGACATTCAAAGCGAGGTCTTACCATATAAAAGAATAAAAAAAAGGAAACAGGAAGTTACTCAAAGCGAGATCTTACCTCAAATTAAAATCAAAACTAGAGAAAGAGTAAATTAGCTAAAGCAGCAATTTAACTTAAAATTAGAATCAAAAATCAAGACATTTAAAATTAGCTAAAGCAGCAATTTAAATTAACCTCAAAAAATCAATAAAAGTAAATTAGCTAAAGTAGCAATTTAACTTAAAATCAGAAAAACAAAAACAAACAGAACAGAAACAGAAACAAAAAGGCAAATAGAAATAAGAGAAAAACAACTAGAACAACCAATTATCATTTGATTATATCGAGCCACATTATTATTTTCTTTCATTCTTGTAAATAGTAGCTTTAAGTAAAATAGACCATAGCAAGTCTAATCAATAAAATAATTAATCAATCGATTAGATATAATAATTAATCAAGATCAAGTTGTCTTTCATTTCGTGTCGTGTTTCATTTCTTTAATTAACATAAATTCCTTTCAGCTAAAATCACTTGGAAATAAAATCGTGTTTAGCTAGCTTAAAACAAGGCAGCTTCGGTAGTCTAACACTCAGGCAGCGACGGTACAGCTTTAATAGGTACCCGAGTCTGAGAGTGTAAGATTATCCAAGTCTGTATTAGGGAGGCAGCTTCGGTGCGTAACACTCAGGCAGCAACGGTATAGCTTTAATCGGTACCCGAGTCTGAGAGTGTGCAATCCCAAGTCTGTATTAGGGTAAGAATAGGTTTTTCACATTTTTCCTTGGAGGGGCTCCAAATCATACCCGTGACAAAGAATTCACGCGAGCTAGCGTAATTTTGCGGCCTTCTGCCGTGAGACATACGCAGAGAAAGTTACAGTACTACGTAATAAAGAGTACAGTATAATGTGTCAATGAGAATGAATCGTTTTGAATGAGATACGTCTCATGGAAGTTCAGCCTGTATTATTAATTACTAGTAGCATTTCATTACGAATGTATGTACTACGTAATGAAGAGTACAGTATGATGTGTTAATGAAAATGAATCGTATAAATGTTGTAAGATCAGGCTGTGTAATGAGATGAAAACGAAAGGATAGTATTTTCATGACGTATGGAAAACGAATTATCCAAAGACATATCCTTCCTGTCACATCGCGTTTATAAAACCTTATTTTTCATATAGGATTTGATTCGAGTTTTAGGTGCCAGATCAGATTCAATCTGATTCGTATAAATGCTATAAGATCAGGCTGCGTAATGAGATAAAAACGAAAGGATAGTATTCTCATGACGTATGGAAAACGAGTCATACAAATACATATCGTTCCTATCACACCGTGTTTATAAAACCTCATTTTTCATAAAGGATATTATTCGATTTTTATGTGTCAGATCAGATTCAATTTGATATATCCACATTGCACAGGAAATTTTAGCACCCTAATCGGATCTGTATTATTCGGAAAACGAAATAAAATGTGATGACACAAACACGATAGGATCATACCATGCAATGAGACGAAGACGAAAGAATCCCATTGGTACCCGCAATGGAAAAAAAATCATATAAAACTAAACCGTGGCTATGATATGCATCTGATAGAGATCAACGTATGGCATAGAAATCTATTCAAATTCATAAAGTAGCAATAACGGACTTTACATTACAACAGATAGTAGGTTTCATAATGAAAAAGTCACCGTCAGCGCCGTATATGTATTATTCGAAATCATTCACGCATCGTTTATGGTATAAATGTCGTAAGATCATGCTGTGTAATGAGATAAAAACGAAAGGATAGTATTGTCATGGCGTATGGAAAACGAATTATACAATGACATATCCTTCCTGTCACATCGCGTTTATAAAACCTTATTTTTCATATAGGATTTGATTCGAGTTTTAGGTGCCAGATCAGATTCAATCTGATTCGTATAAATGCCATAAGATCAGGCTGCGTAATGAGATAAAAACGAAAGGATAGTATTCTCATGAGGTATGGAAAACGAATCATACAAATACATATCGTTCCTATCACATCGTTCATTCATTATCCCTACTACTACTTCACGGTCAAGAAAAAAGTTTCTCACATATCACATCGTGTTTATAAAACCTCATTTTTTATATAGGATATGATTCGAGTTTTAGGTGCCAGATCAGATTCAATTTGATTCATCCACATTGCATAGGAAATTTTAGCACCATAATCGTATCTGTATTATTCGGAAGACGAAATAAAATGTAATGACACAAACACGATAGAATCATACCATGCAATGGGACGAAGACGAAAGAGTCCCATTGGTACCCGCAATGACAAAAAAATCATATAAAACTAAATCGTGGCTATGATATGCATCTGACAGAGATCAACGTATCGCATGGAAATCTATTCAAATTCATAAAGTAGCTATCCCGTTCTCCACATTTATAACAGGTAGCATTGGTTTATATTCGAAACGAAACAATATTTATGTATCACCAAGGCGAAGCGAGATAGGTCCGAAAGGATATTATAAATATCATCAATTATTCCTATGTTGGTTAATAATATTCAATCGGACATTTCTAGCAGGGTAGCCACTCTTACCAGCGCAGCTACTACTCTCCCAGGTGCAGCTACTACTCTCAAACTCGCATTAGCCACTATACCAAGACTCAGCGTAATAGCTGCGCCCTGAGAGTAGTGGCTGCTCCAGAGACTTTTCAGTGTAGAATCTAGATGTAACAAATGCGGTTTTATAGACAAGCCATGTAGCTGCCAGGTTGATGCCGCCTATGAGACTAAATACTTTTTATTTCGGAGAATGGAAACTTATCGTTTCCATTCCACCTGAAGTATATTTAAGGCACACAGTTTTAATGACAAAAGACTGTTGTGGAATATTTTACCAGGTAGGCGGTAGGAGTCACTTGACTCGTGAGTGAGTTATAATCATGGTTGGCTGGCAACGGGTAGGTGTAGCCAAGCCAGTGTTACTTTACTTGCGAGCGCCGCCGCTAATCTACCGGCATGGCAAGGTACTAGGATGAGTGGCATTGCAATGTATGGACCAAGCGAATGCCAGGTTACTTCAAGACCTGCTTCGAGGTGTCAGCTCGCCCCACATAAAAGCTATGTGGCAACGTGAGGTGACCGGCAGGTAGTCGCCAGTTAACGTCAAGATAGGGCAGTGCCAGCTTCGCAAACATAAAAGCCATATGACATCGTGAGGTGGCAGCCGGGTATATGCCACGTAGCAACTTGACATCGGATACCTATTCGGAAGCTACATCGCCTATCCATGTAGTTGCCACTTCGATTCAACATCAATTCACCATCGTGGTTAGCCAGATTATTGCCATAACAGAAACCCATAGCAAAGCGACGTTGCCGCCATATTGTTGTCGAACCTCGACCTTCGAATTGGTTTACGGATACTATTGCTATGCTAATGCCATGTCGCATTAATGTGGAATGTGGGCTGGCCATGTAGAATGTTACCCGGAAAGAAGCAAAAGATACTTTTTTGAAGAAATATCTTCGCAGTGGCACATGCTCCCAGGCTACATCCAGAAGTTACTGCTTTACTGACTGATAGTGCCTTGAAGAAAAATAAATAATCCCGCATCACACAAAACTTAATGGGTCGACACTGACAATACTGGGCCAAGTCATTGAATCTTTTCTTACATGAAAGAAGGAAGATATTGACCGAAAAAGACGCTGGATCAGTGTTCGCGGGATGCATTGCAACTATTGATTAATATCATGGCCCAACTATAACCCTAAAGTTCTGTATCGTACCAAATCTGAACAAAAAAATGTCTACTCCTGGGAAGAACTGAGACCGATGCCTTTTTATTTCGGGAAAAGCTTGGCGAAATGATTAAAGAGGCGGAATCATTATAGAGAATTGGTATTAAAATAAAAACAAAACCGTCAACTTTCAAGAAGCCTTTATTCTTTCATGGGTGGAATTTTGCCCGCGGCACACAGTGGGGAATTTTCACGAAAACGTGGCCATAATCCAGGGGATCATCGGAATTTTTTCAAATTTTGTATACTAATGTTTTTGGGGTCGCTGATTACGAATCTGGTATCCAAATTTGGAAAAAAAAAACGGCAGCTCCAATATGGCCGATTAAGAGATGAATTTCGAAAAAAAAACCGATTGATTATACACTTTACCGATGTTTTCGGGGTCGCTGATCACGAATCTGATATCTGAATTTGAAAAAACAAAATGGTGAACTTAAAATATGTGTGTGAAGTGGCTGCTATACTAGATGAGCGAATAGATTCGGGAATTTCTGGGAAAATAATTATTTTCTGCAATATAGGTGAACAAAGTCTTTATTTTTAGAAATTAAAAGTAATAAGTCAATCCGAAGCCGGATAGAGATCTTCATGTGTGATAGTTGGGCTCGCTATAATAGCGGAATGGCTTCTGTCGAAAACTGCTTTCATTTTTAATGGAGAGAATTTCCCTTTGGTTGAAGGTGATAAGAGAAGTTCCAGAACCTAGAAGAAAAGGATAGTATTTCGTATTGTGTAATTATAAAATTGACATTGTAATCCGAATGAGGATTAGACATACACCTTCGTGCATTTGATAACATTTCATTAGAATACGGATTTGGCGTTTCGAACACAATAATGAATTTCGAATAAATCCCTTCGCCTCTGGAAAACAAATTGTACGTATGTCAAATCAGGTATCAGAATTTTTATGAACAATATATCAATATTTAGAATGTATTGTTAGAGTAAACCAGTCGACCGAGTCCGCTTAGGGCGAGGAAGTTCCAAGTAAGCGAGCTACCTGCCCAGCTCGGCTGACTAGGCAGCGCACTGGCATGGAAACGCGGCGCGGCGCGCTGAGCGAGCGCCGTCGGGGGCCTTCTCGGAACTCGCATACGTTCACCAAAAGTGCTCTGGACCAGCCCGCGCACGTTTGCGCACTCTCATTCACACTTTATTCGAAAGCTGATATTCTAAGCTACAATTTGAGAAAAACGCGAAGGCGGGATATCGCGGGATTCTAAACTAAAAGTCTACGTAAAGTCAATATTTATTTCCGATGAATGGCACTTTTCAGGATTACCGTTAGACTACGTAAACATGGACAATAAATACTATTTTTTGATTGTAAAATGGGCAAAATTTTCTACATACCTTGAGAAAGATCATCCATTTTGCTGAAATCGATTATCACTTTACACTGTTGAGTTATAAGTGTTCAAAGTTAGAGCGGATATGATAGCAAAATTCAGGTACGCAATCGTCACGGACGAAGTTCAACTTTGAACTGAAATATCTAAGAGACTATGAGGGTTAAAGGGTCGGGATAAACGGGAGGTTACGCAGAAATTAGTTCTTAACCAATCCCCTCGATCGTTATACCTGCATAGGAAAGTTCGTTTTTTGAGTTTTGGCCACGTTTTCGTGAAAATTCCCCACTGTGCGGCATTCCCAAAATCGGTTCTAAATAAATTTGTTCAAATCCGGGCGAAATTTTAGCTTCTTAGCTCACCGAAAAAGAGTGCCCTCAAGTCCGTACTTTTTCCTATTTGAATGACATGGGATTTTTATATCAACTTTAGAGTATCATAGTGTATCAGTTTGCACACAGTTTTTGAGCCATCTAAAACAATGTGTCACAGAATAGCTGCATCCGACAGACGCCCAGTTTAAAAAATTATAATGTCATCCACCCTAAAATGCTGGTATCACCTTTTCATTGTGATTCCGTACAATTGTACCCAAATTTGATTGAAAAAAACAGACATATTCAAATGAGGACATATTTCAATGTTTTATTTACCATAATGCAACTTTTTGCGGGTTTCTTCAGCCAAAGCTTGTGAGATCCGCGAACGGTGGTTGTGAACGTTCAAGTTTTCCCTGCCCCAAATCAAAGTTAATGCAAATTGCTATGCATCCTATCTTCAGAGCAAGATATCTTGAGAATATCGTGTCTGCAGGTCGGACTTGGATGTGTTTACTTCCACTACTCTATCAGATATGGACTACGATTATAGCTTGATCGATACCGCATGACATAGCTTGTTCAGTTTGTGCACCAAACTGTATCTGGCAACTGAGACAAGTGAATCTGAAAAGTAGGCGGATCGGAAGTGAGTTAACAATTTTCAAATGATTTCGTTGGTTTAGTAGATGAATTGGGCTATTAATATATCGAAATAGTGAGTACAATAAAGATTTACAATAATTGGTCGCATGCTCACTCGTGTTCTGGTTAAGGATGAATCCCACCTTTGCGTTGCGAAGCGAAACGAACTTTTCATCAACATGTTTTCTTAGGAGTGTGCGTGCATACTTCCATGAGAAACATAAGAAAAGCATGTTAATGAAACTTCATTTCGCTTTCGTTTCGCTTCGCAACGCAAAGGTGGGATTCATCCTTTATTCTAAGTTACGTCTGATGTGTTCTGTATGTGTGTATGTAACTCAACGTTTCTCTGTTTGATAATTAAGTTTTACGGCGGTATGCCGGTGCTAACAGAATGTTAGACTTCTTTTTTTCTCTTCATTTTCTTATTCTAATTTTTCTGGGTTGTAATCCGCTGTTGTAGCTGTATCGCTTCGAAATGCTCCTAATTGATCGCAAGCCGCTTTAGCTGTTGCGCCTACAATTACACGATATATCAAGAACTATCGAGAACATAATTTAGAGATCAGATAGGTCATGAAGCGCTGTGGTTGTTGTGTCTAGTAGTTCAGTCAAATCGGCAAAAATAGGAAAAAAAAAACTGTAAAGCTATAAATTGATGGAGACCTTCATCTTGGCATATTATCGAACATATACTAGAACTTCTGACCCTTGCCTGCAGGGCTCGCTATCCGCTATCTTGAAAAAAGGTGCTCCAATTCAATTTTTCGACCACTGAGTAATCGTTGATTCTATCGCAATGAAAGTCAGCATAAAAAAGGAAACCTATTAAATTCTCTATAAAAAAAATCCCACAATTTTTTTTCATATATTTGATAGTTTTTTTCGCAATACACCGTTGAATACATGGATATTTGTATTTTCTTCCTCAGGCTGTCGTAAAGCTCATATTCTCGGTGTAGAATTTGTGTAAAAAAAAAGAATACAAATAGTAGACAAAAAATATCAAAAGTGTGCGTGATATTTCTCGTACCCATGAAAGTTGGCAACTCTTACTATTTGAAATTGTAATACACAACTCCTACTGGGAGTTGCGTCATCCATAAGATTCTTGTGAGCCGTTTCCTTAGGTTGTCAATTTCTAGGGCTATGATCATCATCTCCATCTTCACTATCCATCACGAAGAAATTATTTTTGTCAAGCTCCCTCTTAACGAGCCTACCGTGTCAAAAGTAGAATTCGAATTTAGAGCTACATATCGACGGCTGAGCGGAATAACATCCCATCTCAAATTGTGTTCGGAAACTAGCCTATATCAAATGACGATTGGAAACTAGCCAATCTCAAATTTTGACTGAAAACTATCCTATCTCAAAATGCGTTTGGAAACTAGCCCATTTCAAATTGTGTTTGAGAACTAGCCTATCTCCAGAAGACATTCGCTTTCTCCGAAATTAAGTTGGTACCTGCACTGTGGCGGTCTCTCTACACGGCGATTCAGGTTGGACGGTGCATATCAGGTGTCCAGGGTCTAATAATTTAGGAGCTACAGAAGATCTTAGTCGACCAATCACAGGGTCTGTTGACCAAGGTAAGACCGGTTCAAGAGGGTAGGTTGAGCAGTGCCCGCGTCGGATGGATTCTTATCGCCCGACGTTTCAGTCCGACTTCTGGATGAGAATGATGGCGTCGTCTCCTGGAGATATATTCGTACGGCATACGCATCCGTTCTCGTAGTCCAGGTCCTTCGCTTCGTATTTCTTGTAGTCCAAGTTCTCCGCTTCGTAGTTCTCTTAGTCCAGGTCCTTCCGCTTCGTAGTTCTTGTAGCCCAGGTACTTCGCCTCGTATTTCTTGTAGTCTAGATTCTTCGCTTCTGTAGCTCCTAAATTATTAGACCCTGGAAGTGTTGGTAAAGGAACTTTAGTCTCAGATTTTCGGGAGGTCTCACCTGATATGCACCGTCCAACCTGAATCGCCGTGTAGAGAGACCGCCACAGTGCAGGTACCAACTTAATTTCGGAGAAAACGAATGTCTTCTGGAGATAGGCTAGTTTTCAAACACAATTTGAAATAGGGTAGTTTCCAAACGCATTTTGAGATAGGATAGTTTTCAGTCAAAATCTGAGATTGGCTAGTTTCCAATCGTCATTTGATATAGGCTAGTTTCCAAACACAATTTGAGATAGGATGTTATTCCGCTCAGCCGTCGATATGGCCTCGCCTTCTTACACCCACGGGAGGAAGTGTAGCCTTTTTCAGGATGACATGATATTCAAGTCAGCAACGAGTCCGGAGCTGGAGTCTTGAGTGTCAGTACTGGCTCAAGGTAATCATTGATTTTTTTCCAACCCCAAAGTTCAGGATATTCCTCATTATCGCACCACTTTTATACCTAGTAATACACGCGTAACAAGTGTTGTTGAACTGCTGTAACTATAGGGGGCAACAAAGCGGAATTCGGTGTACTCTTGTCCGCTCATCTGTTAAAAGATTGTACCAATGTTGACTTAAAGATGTCTCAGTTACAGGTGCGCCCGTATATAGCCATGTAAAAAAATGTATTTCTATTCGTCTTGAAATCAAAGTTCGCACGTTCGGTGATCGATTCCCCAGAGTTCGAAGCCAACAGATATACATTATCTGGTTTGAACATACATTTTTTTGTTCGAGGGCCAAATCCTCCCTCAAGTTTTCTTCGAAAATATTTCATGGTGATAGCAATTTGCCATCGGCCGAAATTGGAGGTTGTATATTGTAATTATGTGTTGTCGATGTCTTTGATTATACCATAGATATAAGGTTAGTAGATTAGACAAGTTGGCCTTTAAAAACAGTGTCGCGATACGAATGTAGGCGGAGCGGTAGTCGAAAACATCTTTTATGCACGACTGTGCGTAAAGTACGTGTGTGAAGTTAAATTTTCGATGCGCAAGGCGGCTATTTACTTTACACACGGCGGTCAGAAAAGTACACATCACGAATCGTAAATTCAACTTCACAAACGCACTTCACGCACAGTCGTGCATAAAAAGGGATATGCAACCCGTGTGTAACTTTTTTTCACTCGTGCGATCTCGCAAAACTCGTCACCGGCTTCGCCGTCGACTCGTTTACTGCGATCGCTACTCGTGAGGAAAAACTCACTTTACGCACTAGTTGCCTAATATACTATTTCGTGTATCTCGCTTCAGCACGCTATTTTATCAACAGAATTGCATTGTAAACGATCTGCAAACATTGATCGATAATATAGATTTTAATTTTATCGATAGATTTTTAATATGTGCGCATTATCCAGTACTACCTCACAACGTAATAGTATATTGTTTACCGAGCGAGAAAACAGTCGATTGCGCGCCGAGTATGAAGGTGAGAGCCGAGGCGAAGCCGAGGTGTTCTCAACTTCATACGAGGTGCCAATGACTGTTTTTTCCGAGGTGAACATACTATTTTCTTCAACAGCGGAGCGGAATCAGCGAGTTTCCATCCGCAAACGAGGACCGGCAATCGACTGGTTTCCATCCTCATTTGCGGATGAAAACTCGCTGGTTTCCCTCCGCTGTTGAAGAAAATATTATTATTTGTAGCATAGTATGAGCTAAATAATAGCTAAGAATTGAGCTGCGGCATATGCGGTCACCCTCAAAATAATACATATGGGGCATTCCATGCCAAATCGACCTGGTTCTGACCCTCGACCTCTCAGATCTGGTCCGCGATTTTTTATATCATTCTTCGGATTTTTCACAATAAATTTGAGTGCGTTATGAATTTTCAAAGTTTATTTTTTCAACACCTCTATGGCCTAAAAAACCTGAAAAAATTCTCAAAAATTCTGTGTCAGAAATGAAAATTTTTTAACCAAAATTCATCATGTCTGGACTTTCGCTTCAATCTGTTTTGTGTTGGTTGAAAAATCTTCATTTCTGACAAAAAAACTTTGAGAATTTTTCCAGATTTTTCGATCACGGCGATCGAGGTGTTGAAAAGAAGAACTTTGAAAATTCATAACGCACTCAAATTTATTTTGAAAAATCCTAAAAAATTGTGATCGCTATTTAGAGTCAGAAGAATGATATAAAAAATCGCGGACCAGATCTGAAAGATCGAGGGTTAGGACGAGGTCGATTTGGCATGGAATGCCCCACATAATATCCTATGTCTACCAATTTCCTATGAACGATCCGTGGCGAAAATCTGGGTTTGTCTGCAATTTTGATATTTTATATAATAGTATACAGGGTGATTCAGTTTGACCGGACTATATTAAACGGGCATATTCCTTGTCGAATTCTAAGACTAAAGTTCCTTAGCGAAAAATTCCGGAGATCAACGGTGTCCGAGTTATTAAATATCTTAATTCGGCTATAAAGTATCTTTTTCATCAATAAAAACGGATAACGGGTGTTAATTTTGACTTCGACAATTCCGTTTTCAATCTTTGGCAGTCAGGTCGCACGGCTCCTTAGTTTTCGGCTGCCTAGGTCCACCGTTGCATAGTTTTTTTTTTCTCAATTTTTCAATTCTTTAAATTTTCACTAAGGAACTTTAGTCTTATCATTTAACAAGGAATATGCCCTTTAATATGGCCCGGTCAAACTGAATCACCCTGTATACTTTGATGTAAAAATCCCCCAAGTTTCAGACCCCAAAGCTGATCACCATGGAGATAGTTCACTTTTACATTCGAATTCTTATCGTGCCCGTATCATGGAAAAAAAATTATCCATCATGTTTTTTGAGTGAAAACAAAAAATTAATTCTTCGAAAAAGACATGATAATCACCCTTTTAACATAAAAAAAAAAATGATATAAGCCGCTAGCCTAACGGAGCACATTGCATTTGTTGTGTACCTATACATTGTATATAGCTGTAGTACAATGTCAGCGCGTGGTAAGTCTGAAAATCGGAATTCAGAATTAGACCACGCGGTGTTTTTTGATGGTAAGAAATTTGGCATTTTACCAACAGAATATTTAGATGATTCGAGCACACGGGTAAAATTTTTGACTATATCGATAGATGTTAGATCGTTTACCACCAAATATAGAGGGCAGCATTCGGTGTCACTATTATTTTGAGACATACTGCTATATGACTCCGAATTTTCCCAACTTGTCCAATCTACTAACCTTATATCTATGATTATACTATTGATACTACTGTCGTGTCTTCTTGCAACGGTAAGGTTCGACCTGCGTGTAACTCCTAATCGAAAGCGGTCTGATCAGAATGGTCTACATTTCCAACTCCAACATCTGTGATAGAAGTTTTTACTTGAACAATTTCTACTTCAAATTCGAAATCAGTGATCCCGAAAAATCCGAGTTACCGAAACTGAAGCAATTTTTAACATTCCAGAAGTTGGTCCGCCGTTTTGAGCCAGCTATTGTGAATCCACAATTTCGAATGTTCCAGTCTCGAGTTCAGATCAGAGGCCTCAGATGGAGCCACTCGTTAGCTGAAAAGTTTTATATAGATGTGTTTCTAGAGCTCTTGAATAGCGAAAGTCGAGAGAATTTGCTATTTTCAGAAGTTGATTATACCTCATCAAGGTGGAATTTCGCCGAGAAGAAATATGTGTCGAATATTTTCACTCCGGCTACAATCTTGTGAAGTTTGGTTCGAATCGGAAGAGGACACCTGGTGGAGTTCCCGTGCAAGTAAGAAGTCATTTGATATGTAGTACTCATGGAGACTAGAGACCAGGAGCACTAACTGCAGCTGGGAATGTGACTCAAAAGAGGCGCCAGTGTGTCAAAGGGTCCGCACATGTACACGCAAATACGAGCGTAACACGACACCATTTACAATATCGCTGTGCGGATTCTTTGTGGAGGGTCTCTTTACCCTACGATTCCTTCTCCGCCTCGCCTGACGAACTCGCCGGCATGCGGACTCCTGAGCCCACTAGCGCCACCGGAGGTTATGTTTAACAGATCTCAGTCAGCCGTTCATTTGATACAGCAGTTAGTGCTCTTGGTCTCTATACACGCGGCGAGCACGTACATGAGAACGGCAGGGGTTCGAGCAAAGAGAAGGCAGACGAGGATACAGAAGGAGGAGAACTGACATACTACAAAGTGACGAGAAGACAACAATTGACTATCAAACTATGAAATAGTTAACGAGGAAGCATGGGACAGAATTGCAGGATCCGAGGTTACAAAACCGGACGAACTCAGATCTGCAGCCTATACATATAGTAAGAATAGCAAAAGGAGAAAACGTAGAACGAGAAAGAGAGGAAGAAGAACAGACATTACAGGTATGTAAAGGACAAGCAAACGGCATTCAGAGACAAAATTGAGAAAGTTGAATAGAAAGCCTCAAGGGTTGAGGCGAAATGCACGAAACTGCGAATGAGAATGGAAAAGCCCCGAATAGAAGAAAACGAAACCTGCAAGCAAAATAGGGTCCGAGGGATGGTCAGACAGCGAAAGCAGGAATATGAAAAAAGAACTACAAAGAGACTGGCGACGCACCAGAGAAGGAAGATAACAGAATAGACAAAGATTGAGGAGGACGAAGATAGAATATAAAAATGAATGCGAAGAGACAAGAGCAAATGAAGGAAAAAGGAAAATAAAGAGTTAAAAAAAAACAAGAGGCGAAAGAGAAGCCTGGAAATACGTCAATACACTCGGACCCCACTTATTTGACCAACTCGGGACCGGGTACCTTCAGTTATTTGACCAAAGTAGGGGCCCCCACTTTCCATCTTGAAACGGCAGCCGCTCCTGCGCGTTCGTACATTCGCTAGTTCCACATTAATTCAAACTCGAACGTCATTGACACCTTGTTTCAATAGTGGGGGTGGAGGGAGTCAAATAACTGAGTCTCAACTCCGTCAAATAACTGGGGCCATCAAATAACTGGTGGTCAAATAAGTGGGGTCCGAGTGTAAACATAGAAAGAAGCAAGAAGCGATAAGCGAAAGGATCCCCCTGGATGGAATGAAGAACACACTTCATACGAACCCCTCAAGGGAACAAAAGAGAAGCCGTACAATAACGTACATATGGAATGATCATATCGCCGCTGCTTCCGAAGACTAGTACGTTTCAGACTTCTTACGAAAACTATCATGTTTAAATAATAACCACGAAGACTAGCGCGTTTCGGATTCCGCCGCGAAGACTAGTATGTTCGTCGAACTAAAACGGATAATATTTCTTGATTATTGAGAGAAGGTATCAGCCGATACACTTAGTGAAATTAATACTGTCAAATAATATTTCTATTTGCAACATCTTGTCATTCTCTAACTGTGTACTAGAAGATATATAAATGACGTATTGAAATTATTTGACGAATGTTTAAATAATTTTTCTGGGAGCTTCATAATAAAGCACACAGAAATTTGAAACATCGGTCAAGGGGCCATTCAACAATTACGTCACGCTATTTTCGACCATTTTTGACCCCCCCCCCCCCCCCCCCTCCCCCCTTCATCACACTTTGTCATACAGATTTTGACCACTTTAACCCAGACCGTCACGCTCTGGACCCCCCCCCCCCCCCCCTGGCGGAGTGACGTAATTGTTGAATGGCCCCCAAGAACCTAGGAAAAAAGCATTCATTTTTCTAATCCCTCCACGACAACACAATTTGGAGAATATTAATAAGTTGATTTTGATGCAAAGAAACACACTTTTGCATCCATAAATTGACTTTCATTTCGACCATCGCACACCGCACAAATCTTTAGAAAATCCTCGTTACAATAATCGTAACATGACAGTTTTCGCAGGGATAACTGAAACGTGCTAGTCTTTGCGGCGAAAGCCGAAACATGCTAGTCTTCGTAAGCAGCGTCGAATTATGTCAGTCAAATTCGAGTATAGCAACCTCTTAAGCTGGCTGGAGCATTTTACTTGCGAGCAGATTATGGTCGAGTCGCTGCCTGGCAGCAACCGCGTGAAGCGCAGTAACAGGCTTGCTCGAAACTCCACGCCGAAATCGGGCCCAAACTACGTATACACTACTGGGGAACGCGGTGCGCACTACCCACTCTCCCCCCACCTTACTCGCCGATGCGCGAGGTAAGTCTCTCCTTGGACGGAGTACGGGAACAAGATACAAAAAAATAAATAAATAAAGCGGATAAAGGTACCAAAATTGTGATGCTGAACACTGATGAGTAAAGCCAGCCACATGTTGAACGATACATCCACATACAAGATATTAAAATTTGATCCCACCAAGAATGCTAAACGAGATAACAAGTCTCTTGTTAGTGGTTGGATAAAGGAGAATATCATGACTAAATTCATATGCACTAGTCTTATAATACGTAATTCTGTTCCACCAAACATCTATTTCTTACCAAAGATTCATAAACCGTGGTTTTTGCTTTACAATGCATAGATGAGAGATGGAAGGTGATTTGTCCACACATTGTTTTACCAAATCATGAGTTTATAGCTGGAGTAAAACTTTCCCTTGAGTCGACATATTTTGTACATAGAAGGTGTTTTTATTAACGAATTGAGGGTGTCGCCATTGGTTCACCACTAAGCCCTCAAAATATAACCACAGCTTGTAAATAAATGTATATTTTTTCCCCACATGGCCAGAAAGGCCGATTTCCTTACCCGCTGAGAGGTAGGGAACTCCAGTTTTACCGACCAGGGGAGTTTTGCCTCCCATGGGAGCGAAGGCCGTGAGTAATGAAATTTCCTCCCAGTCCGCTGCGTATGTTTCCGGTAACAGCGCCATCGGACGAAACAAAATGATAGAAAAAAAGCGCGTCGTTCATGATCGTTTCTTTGTTCGTTGCGAAGAAGAAAGTGAAATAATAAAAAGCAAAATAGCATAACTTCCTTGTCCCACCTAAATTGCGCGTTCGCGATCGTGCGTGGTCGTGCCTCTCTGCGGGTAGGAAATCGGCCTTCCGTCCATGTGTGAAAAAAAATTTCGTGTGCATCACGGGAGGAAGTTTTCGCTCCCTCGGTGTAAATAGCCGCCCTCGCGATCGGGTGACTATCTACACGCTCAGGAGCGAAATCTCACTTCCTTCCCTTGATGCACAATATACTATTTCACCACACCTGCACCGAAAGTGCGACTTTCGGGCCCTCGCGTGAACGGGAAGTCGTACCCTCCGATACAGGGGGTGGTGAAAAATAGTTTACGTCACACGGGAGTGAAACAGGCTATGCCAAACTGCGTGTGATATTGACACCCGAGCCGAAGGCGATTTCGCTCCGTAGACACGTAATATACTAATTCTTCGTGTATTATATAGTTTCACCTTTCATTTTGTGAATGAGACCGACTTTTCGGGATACCACGTTAAAAATAAATGCGACTGGTACTCGACCTCATAGGTGGTGTGGAAGAGAGTACATTTAAATGCTAAAAAACTCGTATGCGAATAAAGACTGCAGCTGGTGTAAGAAATAATCACGAAATAGTACTTTTAATAGAGAGTTTAATTTCCACCGACTTCTATTTCTATAATATTTAGCTTAAGATTACTCATTGAAGTGATATTTGAGGAAAACTGCCTACCGCCGCACTCCAACGCCGTAGATTAGATTAGATTAGATTAGATTAGATTAGATTTATTAAGCCACGGGACAAGTCCCCTATGGCAGCAATATAAAATACATATAAATGAGATAAGTCGAACAGCGGTCATAAGTAAACAATACAATTAAATAAGACAACGAGCAAAAGGCAAAAATAATGATAATCAGGCGAATACATGAATAAATAAATAAATAAATAAATAGCCAGTAGGATGAAGATAAAATCGAGTTATGAAGGCTACAGGTCAGCAATAAAGTAATCTACTAACTAATAGGCTGCTAAAATAGACTGACTGATGCGCACAGACAAGCTGATCAACAAGCTGAATAAATAATAAATAAACAAACAAAAGGCAGAAAATATATAATCGATAGTAAATAATAAGTAAATAGTGAATCGTAATTAAACAGTAGTACGCCATTGACCAATCGGACGGACTCAGAGCCCGAGCACAGTTCAACGCCGGAGGGAATTGAAGGCAGAGACCTCGACGCCGTACAGATGGGCATAGAGTCTCGACTTAAAGACTGGGAGGGACCCAGCCCTAAGAACCGAGCAAGGGAGAGAATTCCAAAGGCTAGATGCAGCCACAATAAACGACCTTTGGTAGGTCGAGGTGCGACTGCTTGGAACGTGCAACTTGAGCCCCGAGGACGTCGACTTAGTAAACCTCCTGGACCCAGGCTCAATCAGCCGCAAAGACTCAGCCAGATAGGCGGGGGTCCCCGTGGCCAAGACAGTGTACAGGAGGCACCCAATAAGATAAAGACGCCTATTTTTTAAGGTGAGCCAGTGAAGCCCAAGCCTATGCGCCGTGATATGCTCATCCCGAGGAACATCAAGAATGAACCTAACACAGGCATTTTGGAGGCGCTGCAGCCTAACATCCAATACTCCAGGCAGGTTATTGTAAACACAGGCGCAATAGTCAAACAGTGGAAAAATTAGCGCTGTAACGAGCCATTTGCGAAGTGGGACCGAGAGCAGATCTTTTTTGATTCTAAGCTGATGAAGCACTCCATTGACTTTGTTACTGACCGAGGCGACATGGTCATCCCAGGTGAGATTAGAAGTTAACATAAGGCCAAGGTTGCGCACACAGTTTACATAGGGTATTACACGCGTCCCTACAGAAATTCGCGGTATCAACACAAGCTCAAGCTTTTTGATAAATTTGGCGCTCCCACAGAAGATGGCCATAGTCTTATCAAAATTAACCTGCAAGCAGTTACGCTCAGCCCATTCGCAGATAGCCCGAACATCCTCGTTAACCCGCACAATGCCCTCCTGTAGTGCCACAGGGGCAAAAGAGAGGTAGATTTGCAAATCATCGGCATAAAAAATATGCTTACAGTGGCGCAATGCAGACGGAAGGTCATTGACAAAAATTGAAAACAGGAGCGGCCCCAGAACCGAGCCCTGTGGGACCCCAGATAGGACATTTACCCAAGCAGACAACGTTCCACCAGTCCCGCGAACCGCCTGACGCCGATCACTCAGGTAAGACCGAAACCACTCCAGGACCGAGGCAGAGCAGCCAAGGGCCTTCAGCTTTTCAAGCAGCTTAGCGTGGCAGACGGTGTCAAATGCTTTACGGAAATCAAATAAAACTACCAAGGTGATCATACGATTGTCAACCGCGGACTTGAGGTCATCCGTAAGTTTAATCAACGCCGTCTGCGTGCTACAGCCTTTCCGAAAGCCCGATTGGAAGGGATCTAGTACACCTTTTTCGACCAAGAAGTCAGAAAGCTGTCCGTACACGATTTTCTCGAGGCCTTTAGACATGGTACAAAGGATGGAGATGGGCCGCAGGTCCCCGGGGCACATGGGATTCTTGACCTTATTAACAGGTTGGATCAGGGCACTTTTCCATATACTTGGAAATACTGAGTGCGCAAGAGAATGATTGTAGATCTCAAGTAAAACAGGAAAGATGATTGGCATGCATATCTTTAGGTAACTGGCCGGCAGCCCATCGACCCCTTTAGCCTCACTCCTAGAGGACTGGATAGATTGTACAAGACACGCCGGTGTGACATACTTAAAGTAAAACCGTTCGCCATCTCAGTCCGAATCAAGGGCAATCGGACCAACTGCGCAGAGATGGCTGCCAGAAGACGAAGCTAACGCAAAGTGAGCACTAATTTCCTCAGGGGTCAGCGCCTCAGGTATGACAGCATGCCTGGGCTTAGCAAGCCCAAGCCGCCGGAACTCGGCCCAGACAGAGCCAGCGTCCTTTAAAGAAGGAAACAGGCGCTCATAGTACTCAGCCTTAGCCGCACGTATGGCCGATTGCGCTTGATTCCTGAGCCGCTTGAATTCATCGTATAAAGAGGGAATCCGAGCTCTACGATATTTCCTGAAACAAGCATCACGCATACGCATCAGCTGTTTGATCTCGTTAGTTAGCCATGGCGCAGGTAGACGCTTAATAATTCTAGTTTGCACCGGGGCATGCACGTCAAGGGAGCTAAGTACGCTCGCATTCAGCAAGGCAACCTTATCATCAATAGGCACGGACACATCAGTCATAAGGGTCCAATCAAGGGCCAGGAGATCACTCTGAAGGGCCAGAACATCGGCCTTAGCCAGATCACGGAAGGTTATAGACTTCGGCTCCAAACTACGAGCTTTCAGCGAGAATTCAATAAAAATCAGCTCATGCCCCTGTAGACGGAGTACTTAGAACGCTACGGTCATATTGCACGCGCGCTCACGCAAAAACTCTTGCTTGCACGAAAAAAATAAATCAAAACTTTTTTGTAGAGAATTTAAATAGCTTCATTTTAGTGCTCCACCATCTTCATCGTAGGATTGATATTGTTACGGGTGTCGAATTCTTATATAATTTAAGAGAGTAATGTCCGAGCAGCTGAAGGTTACTCTCGTGGGCTTGCTTGAACTAAGTCCTATGGATACCTGCGCAATCTGTGAATGGTCTAGGAGGAACTAATGACATGTTACTTTCAATATGCGTTACATTTAATACGACAGTGACGAATAATTCAATACGCCAAACTACGTTGAAGACTAAATCCGGGATCACGATGGACGTAACGGAACGTAACTTACACAACGAAACGTACCTATAGTTTTGAAACATCCATCACGACCACCGTATTTTCAAAACGCTAACTTTCAAAACTATAGGTACGTTCCGTTGTCTATATTACGTTCCGTTGAGTTCATCGTGATCCCGGCTGAATTCCCTTTAACACTAAACTTTATACTACGTGAAATAGCTATGAGATATAATAAAGAAATGTAAAAGATATGAATATGTGTTAAAATTGAAGGATAAAATGTAAGGAAGGTAGAGGAGGAAATGAGCCTACCGAATTAACTCCTGAACGTCACCCGAGCCGACTCCAAGAACCCTGCACCAGTGCAGCCAGATCGTGCGATATTTTTACCCCTTCCCTAGCGACGCGCGCACCCGACACACAATAGGGGACCAGAGTCTGGTCCGTGTGGAAGGGGCATTATTCCCCTCGATTTCGAGGGCAACCTCGGCTTCCTTCGGCACCGATCGGCTTTTCGACACACATCGTTTACTTGTGTGTCGGGCGCGCGTCGCTAGGGAAGGGGTGAAAATATCGCACGATCTGGCTGCACTGCCCTGCACCGGCAAGAGACCTCTTGCGCTGGATTCTAGGTGCAGCTTATGCCTGGCGTTTCGGTTAGCGTCAGCTGTCTTGTTGAACTTCTGCTGTTCCATGCATCAATGCGTGCATATCAAGTGTCAGTGGGCCTCGCGTTTGTTACGACTAGCGGCCGACAAAGCCCACGGCGCCACCGTACGACCGACCCGTAACGACCTCCGATTGGACGCTCCTCAGCCAACCAACGGTCTTAGCGAAAAGTTAGCGAGTTAGCGAAGTAGCGAGTTAGCGGAAAGTTACAGAATCCCACCCCTCGTCCGCTTCACAACTTCGTCCTTTGTGCAGAGTCTCGTTGTCGGTTGGGTGCGGCTAGCGGGTGAGGCTGGAGGGTGCGCACTTTGCGCAGCGTTCGGTAATTTAAAAACAACTGCCGAGCAATCACCTTGGTTTCGATAAAGAAACCTTGGGTTGCTCGATGGTGGGGTTTCCCGCAACTCGTTGAATAGGTGGTTGCGAGGGTCCTCGCGCCCCCATGGCTCATTTCCCGCTTTGCTTCCGGATGAGCGCGCGCATGTAAGAATCCACTGACTGCACAACTCGCAGTCTTGAAAAATTGACCTTGAAAAAACCTTGCAGAAAAGACGGGAATAGGGCAGTTCGCGACAATATATTCGGAGATATTTCGGCGAAACTGATTTTCTGTACATTTAGCAGCCATTCATGTATATGGGGAATTCCACGCCAACTTGACCAATGAATTTCCACCACCATTTTCGATCTGCTTCAAAAAAAAATCTACACTTGAACAAGTACTAAAACGGTCCCCTGAATTTTTTCAAATTTTTTGATCGACCCGTTTTTTTTTCATGAATTTTCAAACTACCATATCGATGCTCTCGGTAGAAAAGTGTCTAACTCCACTTTTTTTCAAAAGGCATTTTTTTGCACGTCATGTTGAGAAATATCATTCTTCATACGTTTTTTGGCTCTCCTGAAAAATTTACAAAAATGGAGTTAGACAATTTGCTAATTAGAACGTCGATATATTTCGACACTTTTTAAAAATCTCAAAAAATTCTCAAAAATCTCATGTTCCACTACGAACATCACGCTACTAAGTCCATGATGGCGCAAATTTTTCTTCTATTTTTTTTCAACGTTTTTAATATAAACCTTGATGAAAAAACTTGATAAAAATGTTAAAAACGGTAAAAAATGAAGAAAAAAAAATCGCACCATCATGGGATTAGTGGCGTATTAATGTTCGTAGTGAATCATAAGATTTTTAAGAATTTTTTGAAACTTTGGAAAAAAGGGGAAGTATTTGGTAATTTAAAAATTCATAAAAGAATAACGGGTCAATCCTAAAATTGGAGAAAATTCAGGAGACCGTTCTGGAGTTGGGACAATTGTAGAAAACATTTTGAAACAGATCGAAAATGGTGAGGGAAAATCATTGGTCAAGTTGGCGTGGAAATCCCCATATATACTGCAACGTTTGGGGTCTTTTTTTATTAATTATCAATTTAGACATAGACAGATGGGCATGGGGTGTTGCATAGAAATTTATAATTCGGGCGTTGACGTATCAAATATCTTCGTAAATAAGCTTGTCGACCAGAATTGAGAATGGACTAACAGCAGATACAAATCATATGTGTTATGACTGGTACTGATGCAGCGCACCTGAATCAAGAAGTTTGCTAAGGAAAAAGTCATGAAATGAACTCGTCAGATGAATATCCAGTGATTTTTTATATCAAAAGAAGATCAAATAAACGAAATTACAAAAGAAGTTATAAAATCAGTCTTAGAAATAGAAATTCTTTAAACTCTAACGGTTTTCTCTATGCTGTTTTCTATTTACAAAGTGTTTTGCTATGCTATGTTTTCGTTTCTTCTATTCCGACAGGCAATAGGTTAAGGGGACCAGTACAGCTTGGTTTAAGATATTTCAAGTACTCCAGAATCACTTTATTTGTCAACCAAAGTTTATTTTACATCAAAAAGAATATTTCTGCAAAAAACTGTGTCGTAAGGTTTCAGGCACACCGTTGATCCAATCCAGTGTTTCGACGTCTCAACTTCTTCAGACAGGAGTTCCACATCTTATGAACGCGGGGATCTGAAAAGAAAAACACATGTGAAAACTTACAGTCATTTATCTAAAATTTCCAAAATTTGAGCCACTAATTTGCAAATAACTTGGCCAAAATAGACACATTCAAAAATTCCCTCGTTCATATCATGAGGATTTGTCGCCCGAACAAAATGAGCCGTCAAAGACCCCAATCGGAGCAACGGTGCTCCTAAAACCTTACGACACAGCTCCAAAAACATAGTTCTGAGATAAACGAGTTTGAAGTTTTTGCAGAAAAATTGGTATATACTCCTCCGGAGGCTCATACATTAAAAAGTTTGTTGTACCAAAGTTGAATGAAATTTTTTTTTTTTTAATTTTCAATTTTCAAAAAGAATTTTTTTTTTTTATTGGAAATTTAATTTTTCCTTTTTCTTTTCTGCAAACTATTTTCTCAGAACTTTTTTTTCCCATGTATTTTTTTGTTCCATACATGCTTCTTTCTCTTACTCACTTCTTTAAAAAGCTCCAGCAGCATATGAGGGCCCTACTGCATCCTCCGCAGACTCATTGCCTTGCCCAATACAACGCATCGCTAGTATGGATCGCCTATTGATTTCATACGCGCTTCGTGTATCATCAATCATAGGGCTACTTTTGAAGATTTTTAGCTGGACACAATTTTCACAAGAGATACCGTATGTTCCACCCAGTCCTCTCAAGCTAACTTCAGTCATAACTATCGACCCACCACATGTCTTGCAAGATAAATGCTCCCGCAGAGCACGGAATAGTGTTTCACGTGAAACAGCCTATAGCCAGCAGAATCGCTAGCCTCGTAGTCGCCACTGATTTTTCTATCCGAAGCTGTTGAAACATGAGTGCTCTGTCCATCAGCCGCTGTTTGCTTCTGCGGAAATGTTTTCGCCCTCTTCTTTGACCGGCCAATGCATCCTTTTGTGCCAACACCAGAACTCCTCTCTCTTCTTTTCATATTGAATATATTGGATATATTTTATATATTACCTTTCTGTTTTATCAAAAAATCTGTGAACAAAAAGCAAAAAAACTTCGACCGCACACACAGTTCGGCAGAAGCTTAGTGTAGATATTACTATTTTGATTGAATACTTACTTTTAGGTTATAGTTTTCGAAGCACCAAGTCACAACACCCGTACAACGATTACGCGCTATAGATATTAGGTAAATTTATAATTATTTAGTACTGAAAAGTACTGTTTTTATTTATTTATTTCAATTCTGAAACACTGGAAATCGAGCAGACGCTCACGCAACCTCGAAAAGTATTGCACAAGTAATGGCGATCATACACCATGTGATCAATATCGAAATCAAGCGCCAGCGCCACTTGCGCCAAATCGCGATAGCCAAATAACGAACTTTTGACCGTAACTTCTAAACCGTGACGATTTCGTCAAACTCGATTTTTTCACAGACGTAGAAGATCTTTAGGTAACATAAACTGCAAAAAACGAAAAACCAATTTTTTCGAAAATTCAAGCTGTACTGGTCCCCTTAATGACTCTAGATAATACCAAGTAACAATATGCCGCATTTGGCCGTTGCTACCCTCGTGGAAATTTTTACCGTATTCTGTCTAGGTCTAGCTAGATCCGCGAGACTGCAATCTAGGCCTATCCAGTAAAACTGTACAGATGCCCGGACAGAAATGTAACACTTGTCCCTTCTAGACGCTATCTAGCAATGCTAGCTAGAAGTATCAGTATAGCGCTAGATTACATCTGTACAGTTTTCAGCCTATTTTCTGAAATCGATGATAATGAAGAACGAATTTTTTTGAGGTGCACGTTTATTTATGGATACCGATTGCTGCTGAGTACATTTTCCATTTACGTAATTCAAACCAAGTCGCATGACATTTACCATTAGGTGGACGTAGTACTTGATAATTCTTGATAGTAGTATAAAATTCGTTTGTCGCAGTAAAGGTACGTTTTATGTGAGCTTTTATGACTGCGAGTTTAACCACAAATACTGATGACTTTAAATCTTGAATATCATTCACTGTCATTTTACTCAACTCTTCTCTTCGACACGCACCCGTAATTCCAAAAATTACAGCATCCTGTAATTGTATAAATAATCATAACTCTAGTAAATTTTCAAGTAATAAGATTTTAATTAACGAATAGATTGATTTTCAGTTACTTTTGTTGCTAAATGAATTTGATCGGGAGCTTCATTCAGATATTCTTCAACGTCATCTAATGTTGGGACTTTGGGATTTTTTACTTTAGAAACCAACAGCTTGCTTTCTCAGAAAAGCAATGAGTTTTGGATACGATTCTATGTCAATATTACTCATATTCTCATAGCTATTATTTATTAATAATTATTAATTGATTAATATTGATTAATTAAAACTGGTTCAATTGATTACGTCTTCTAATGTAACAAAATGACATTTTGTTTTGTAATGTGTGAACGTGGTCAAAACTAACTTAACTATGTTTATTTGAATGAAACACATTCATATTATATGATAATATTTGATCGCATTTCAATCTAGCGAATCTAGAAAGATCTAGGCAGGTTTGTATTCCAAATCTCGAAAACCTAGTGAATCTAGAAAATCTAGAAAAATCTAGGCAGGTCTGTATGGCAAATCTATAAAATCTAGTGAATCTAGTGAATCTAGCAAATCTAGAAAAATCTAGACAGGCCTATATTGCAGGCTAGCAGTTCTAGATAAATTTCTACCAGGGTAAGTTTGGAGTTTTATAACATTGAAATGAACCCGACAGGTGTTGCATTTACCGAAGTTGACTCTAATAAAAATGAAGCTAAATAATCATTCGGTGAAGACCACCGATCAAGAGACTCGGTAGAGTCTCGCGCCAAGTCCATTAAAAAAAAAATGTTTTTTTGTATGCACCGCGCGAGACTCGACGGAGTCTATATACCCGAACGACAGCCAAACGGCGTGGTGGGGAGACAGTATTTTCCTATTTCTTACACCACGCATGTAGACACGGAATTGAAATATTTACCAGAGGATGTAGCCAAGAAAAGCTGCGATTTAAGCCAAAGTTAGATGAAATCGGTGAACGAAGAGCTGAGATATAATTATGAACGTTTTAAATATACCCGTTTTCATCAAGAAATTTTGTTCATCACCTTCTCCTCCTTCAGTCAAAACACGTACTTCATAGTGATCAAAAGCTTTGGGTCTATAAACGAGTAAAGAGTGGCTTTTTTGATACTAAGTATAGGCGGCAGTGGCTAGATGGCGCTTTGGTTAGCGATAACTAGAGTCCCTAGAATGAACAGAGTCTAGCAAACGCATGACTCTTTTTGATTGGTCAGTTTGAACTCGCTCAAACATGGCTGCCGATCTAGTGACTTTTGTCTAGTAACAAGCTTGAACCTGGCATTCTACCCTCGACTTCCACAGTCCTCAACCTCATGTCGTGGAGTATGGACTTGCTGTTAATGTAAGTTGACATTCAATATACCATGCTCATTAGCACAATAAAGCACAATAATTTGGAATAAGTAGTTCGTGTTCAATATTTATTTCTACAATACCCCACCCGCAATGCGCGCGACAATTCAAACATCGCGCGTACAGCTCGCTCAGACATGGCGTCGCGTTTGCTAGACTCTGTTTATTCTAGGGACTCTACCCCACCCGCAATGCGCGCGACAATTCAAACATCGCGCGTACAACTCGCTCAGACATGGCGTCGCGTTTGCTAGACTCTGTTTATTCTAGGGACTCTACTTACGTCCTACGATCGACGTGACACCATGCGGCTCGTATTGCAGATAAATTTTGTTCTACGTTTATCTTTGCAGAATTGTGGTCATATAATTTTTGTTGAAATTGTTGTAGTGCTTACCTTCACTGTTTTCAATCTTGGAAAATCAAAAAAGTTAAAGTTATATTACATGATATAATGGCGTCACAATGTTAAGCCGTGCTACGCCCTTTTCTTATTCTTATCCTTGAGGAAGTCGATATAGTTGAACTCATAACAGCGGACTTCCATTTTTTACTATAAACTATAGAGTTAGTATTTTGTACATTGCCATCACACAGACGTGGTTAATGTGTGTTAGTTTACCCCCACCAGACGAAGTCCCTGGCCCTAATGATTATATATGATTATATATCATCTATATTTTAACTTTACGGCAGTTTCGCGTCTCCGCGGAACTGACAGTTATTCGTGAGTCTTTTGCTCTAGTATAATTTCGGGACCTCTCTATCTAATTTTGCCCAATTACGGACTTTGAACGCCGTGCGTTCGCAGCCGTCTCCCTAGTTCACGGACCTTGTGCGCAAAGTACACGCAGCCGTATTTTATCCTAACAACGGACCTTGTACACTGAGTGCACGCAGCCGTATCCCGTCTAATCACGGACCTTGAACGCAGGGCGTTCGCAGCCGTATTCCTAAGCTACTGTGAGTTTACTAGGACCGTGAAATGGCGGATTAGGGAACCAGCATAAAATCTGAGTTAAAATAATAAACATAAAATAATTTATTCAATAAGTTTCAATTCTATCAACGGTTGCAACCAATCTTAATTCCATATTTACAGAGTTGCTTACTTACTATGTGAGTTTACTGCTCATGAGATCTTTGTCTCATGACTTGGTGTTTTTATTTTTTCAACAAGAATATGAATATCGTAATTTTGAATAGTACAAAGGAATTTATATCTTTTAATTGAATATTTGCTGTGAGAATGATTTGTAGACTTTAAATATAACTTTAATTCAGGCTAGGCAGATCACCAGGCGCTTTGCCTATGGTGTCGGATACGAGAGAAAGTGAAGCTAAGTGTTAGTTGAGATGAGTCAACCTGGCGCTTTGCCTGAGATTACTGTTGAGCTGGGTGCCGCCTCGACTTATATACCTGTCGTGACGTCACCCAAACTCATGCTGTTGTGTCGAACGTTCTAGACTATCATCGAATGTTCGCAACGGCTGATGTTTGAATGCTAACGGTCAGGCCTATGTTGCCTGTCACGTTACAATATATAATCTATGTATAATCTATATATAAATATATATAATTATATATATGATTGCAAAAAGGTTCATATATAATTATATAGAGTTATATATAAATATATATAACCCTAGACGGGGCAACTTATTTTTTTCACCTTCTATCGGGCAACTGGGGTACCGGAGTACCCCAAGCGTTTCCGAATGATTCACGCCTTTCTAGTTGCAATAAGATACGATTCTTGTACGTCATTTGCTTTGTTATTGAATCAGGAAGACGATGGTATGTATTCGAAGCCCTTTCCTTCAAGAGAAAGTCGAGAAAAACTTGTTTAAAGTAACGAAAAGTGCGGTGAAGAGCTAAAAATGCCTTTTTTCGAAGTTCGCTTGGGGTACCGCGAGACCCCAGTTACCCCGTCTAGGGATAAATATACATAACTCTATATAATTATATATGTAATTGCAAAAAGGTTTGTATATAATTATATAGGGTTATATATAAATATATATATTTATATATGGGGAATTCCAGCTCCACTCGACAAATCTCTGGACCTCATGGCTTCCCATTGTTTGTTTTTTTTTCTCTATATGTAATACTAGTTGTACCAGGGCTTCATGATTTTTTTCAAATTTTTCCGGATGAAGCTGTCATAGTTGTGAATTTCGTGAGTTCTGCCTTTTTTGGATTCTTTGTTTTTTCGAAAGGTTGTATCTTCAAAACCAGACATCGTATCGAAAACTATTATATGACAAAATTCACGTATTTAGTAAGAGTAAGAGTAAGAGTAAGCTTTATTTGGCGCTCTGGGACAGGTCCCCTCAAGCGCATTAACGATACAGCATAAAGAATCATAAAGATAATTAAGTAGTGATAGTGGTAGTAATAGTAATTATCATATGTATAAACAAACGAAAAAGAGTAAAATTAGATAAAAGAATATAGAAAATTACATGAAAGGATATAGGTGAGACAAATTAAAGAAAATAAAAACTACAAAAGCAAAGATTCAAGCAGAAGTAGAGACTGTTCATGTTCCGAATCTCCGTGGGCAGTGAATTCCAGAATTGTGCTGCTGCTGATCGAAAAGACTTCTTTAACAGTTCGGTTCTGCAGATTGGCACAGTGAGATGGTCTGATTTAGAGGTGAACTTTGTAGAAAACTTTATGACGGAATTTTCACCCCTCTATAACGGCACGAAAATCCACCTTGAAAGTGAAAAATCTGTCTAACAGACCTTTGGACCCAATTGATTTTTCTGAAAAAAATACATAAAATCCCTCAGCAAAATACGAAAATCTCAAGACCTTGAGAAACTTGGGCCGCCTTTTCGTTCAGGAGTTATGAATTATTCAATGTCTCTGAGGTCGAATAAGATGAGTATACCACAGCAACACGGCAACCGGCGATTGTCTAAGCATTGATGACGCGACGTTAATAGTGTTTTCATCATTCTAGCCTCGAAATCGCGACTTTGTCGCAATTCCCTGGCTTTCGTGATGAAAAATAATAATCGTTACTTGTACGTAAAGGCTTTTTGACGAACCTCGTACTGAAATGTACTATTTCGGATACAAGAGTGCAAAGTAGCAATCTCCGCACGAGTGTGAAGGCCCGAACGATCCCGAAGGTAGCGAGTGAGGCACCTTCACACAAGTAAAGGATTGCTGCCTGGGGCTCGCGTATCGAACTTTATTCTTCCTAACATATACAACGGAATGAAATACAAATATATTTCAAACGAAATTGGCCCCATCTTTTAAGTAGCGGTACGCGAAAGTTTTCTCGCATATGGGTGCGCAAAAGTCTGCTTTCGGTGCGCGTAGACGGTACGCAGATGGGGACTTTCGGTGCATGTGTTAAGAAAAAACAATTGCGTGCCATAGCAACGTTAACCAACCATTGTTATTATTGTACGGTATCGTAAGCAATGGCATCACACTGCTTCCGTGATCGTTGCAGTAATCCTTTTAAATTACAAGGACATAAATCTGCAAGAGGAATCCGAAGACCGTCAAAAACTCTGATAAAAAATATGAACGTTCTGACTACAGCACACCGACTTTGTAAATCCTGTCGAGAACGATTAAATAATACAACAATAAACGTTTCTAGAACCGGTGAGTCATTTTTCCCATTTTCCCACACGATATTTCAGACTATCAAAATTGAAACTCAAGAAAGACATTTCTCAACTTTATAGTGACGGAAGAAATCGATTCGGACGTTGAAAATCTTGAACCAGAACCCAAAAGTCAATACTCCAATTTGAGTACTCATACGGTACTACCAGTATTAAATGATGCACTTCAATTGCTAGGACAGTCACCCATTCCAGGGAAGCGACTCTCAAACAATCAATGGATTGAGAGAAGAGTGAAAACTATATCTGATACATTGAGAGACTTATTAGGCCTACCTAGACCCAGTGGCGGATTAAGGTACATGGAGGCCCTAGGCGCAAACAGATTTCGAGGCCCCTGATGGGAAATCAGTAAAACGTTCAACCTGTTCGAGGCTACTGAACATTTAAAATAATGAATTAAGGCAGTTTTAAAGGACAATGAATCAATTGCAATACATACATACACCCCGAAATAAAATATTTTATTCACATTTATGAGCAGATAGTTATTAGTGATTATTGTTAATATTCTAAAATTATTCTAAATATTCTAAATATTATTTGCTATCACTAAGAAGATACATGAACCCGCAGGTACTGAAATATGATGAAAGAAACTTAATTAGGTAAAAGAACACCTCTTTTGTGTGAAACCTCATACATATCGTGATATCATTCATGAAATCAAAGTGGGACTTTTCGTGCTTTCGATTTCGCGAAATTATCTATGACAGATTCATAATCCAATAACTGAACGATATCATTGTCGATGAACATAATAGATAGGTCACTCAAATGCGACTGACTTGAGGGGGTATAGGACTGCTGGAGCCTTGAAAGCAATTATATTTTTCTGGGTGTGATTACAATGAGCGTACTTGAGATGGGCGAATTATATTTTAGTACATGTTTATTGGACTCAAAGTGAACCCTCAAGAAAATATCGATGAACAAAATCTTGATAAATATAGAAATCCGAAGCTATTGAATTAGCACAGGTTTTTTCCGGATTCGTAGCTGGCCCGCATGATAACTCAAAAGCCAAGCCACTTAGAGAGCTGAAATTTTCACGGAATTTTTATGATACCTTTGTGCATGGTGTGAACCAGTCTCATTGATTTACAAAAAAAAATGTCAAAAATATTCGAAAAAAACGAAAATTTTTCGAATTTATTAAAAAAAAATCCTGTTTTTCGTTCATAAAATCCCTCACAGAATTTTGCCGTTGATGCGACTGGTTCACACTCTGCACAAAGGTATTATGAAGATCTCGTGAAAGTTTCAGTTTTCTCAGTGCCTTGGTTTTTGAGTGATCATGCGGGCCAGCTACGAATCTGCAAAAAAACCTGTGCTGATTCAATTTCTATATTTATCAATATTTTGTTCATTCATATTTTTTTTGAGGTTCATTTTGAGTCCGATAAACATGTACTCAAATATAATTTGCCTACCTCGAATACGCTCATTGTAATCCCACCCAGAAGAACATGATTGTTCTAAAGGCTCCAGCAGTCCTATACCCCCTTAAGCTATTTCGTAAATAATTCTTCACGCACTTAAGAACCGAAACCGTGCGTTCTCCACTCGCATTGCAAATAGGCATTGTCAAAAAAATTTTCAATATAGTTTCCACATTAGGAAATGTAGATTGTAATCCGCCAATTAATAACTTGTACATATCAATAGGGTTAGAGATGTTTTCTTCTTTCATATATTTATTGAAATGACGTACTTCATCTTTAAAATACTTTATGTCAATATCTTTCTCATATTTAGTAGCTATTCTTTCGAGGCAGACATCCATTTCATGAATGTTAAGTTGATGAACAAAAAAAATTTGGAAATCATCTAGAACGGTATTATAAGCTGTGCTTCTTCTGGATATTTCTGATACAAGTACGTCGCAAACAACATTATGTATGTTAACTACGAAGGATTCTTTTTCAGTGAGTTCTGTGTGATTGTCAGCTGTTTCGTCAAACTGCAGTTTTCGCTTTTTTCTCCTGTTCTCTTTATAATTCCTATTATCCGTAAGAGAATTGGCATCTGTTTCAATATCTTCGAAACGGTTTCTGATATCGATTATGAATTGAGAAAGAGACTTGAGAAGATTCGCCCCGTGTAATAAATTGGATTGTACATCTTGTAATGACTTGCTCGTACTGTTTATCCTTTGTAATAATTTGTCCCACAAAACTGTTAGTAAAGCAATTTCGTATTCGTCAAAAGATTGTGATAGTTTTTTGGCCTCCAACTTACTGATTGGTTTCTCATTGTCGTTTGTGCTCATTAGAATTAATGCTTTCTTAATATTTTTGTAATTTGATCTTAAGGCTGAAACTGCGTCTGCTCTTGCTGACCATCTGGTATCGCTTATTCTTTTTATATGTTTAGATTTATTGTCCTGTAAACTGTCCATAAGAATATTCCAACGTCTTGGGGATGACGCAAAAAATACGTAAACATTTTGAACGAATTTGAAGTATATCAATGCTCCCGAACATGATTCCGCAGCACAATGTCCGACTAAATTTGAAGAGTGGCTGGCGCATGGTATGTAGGTAGCTGTTTCAGCATGTTCTTTTATTCTTGCTTGTAATCCAGTGTACTTACCGGACATATTCGCAGCATTATCGTACGTTTGTCACCTACAGTTTTTTATATCGATTGATAAAATCTTCAGTGTTTCCAAGACTGTGTTCGCTAAATACGCAGAATCGTGATTCAAGATTTGGAAAAAACCATAAAATCTTTCTCTTATATCTCCTTTCTTATCAACAAATCTCAAAACAAAAGTTAATTGATCCACGTGGGTTACGTCGGGAGTAGAATCCACAATTATAGAGAAATACAGGGCTTCCTTAACTTCAGAAATTAAATTTTTCTTTACTTCGTCTGCCATTATAGTTATGAACTCGTCACATACAACATGCGATAAATAATTCACATTGCCTGTGCCACAATTACCGAATCGTTCTAAATGATTTTTCAAAAAACTATCAAACTCAGAGAGGTATTCTATATAGCTCAAAAAGTTTCCCTTGCGTTTAGAGTCCGCACTTTCTCTATGTCCTCGAAATGCAATACCCATACTAGCCAATAATTTTATAGTAGCAACAATTCTTTTTAATACCTCTCGCCAATAGTTTTGTTGTGTATTTATTTCATTGGCTAATTGTGCACTAATAAGCGTATTCGTTAAAGATCGTCTCTTCAAAGTAAACATTGATGCAATATGGTCTTGAGAACACTCATGTTCTCTCAATGCTCGGGTGATATTTTTCCAGTCGTTAAATCCGGTTAATAATTTGGTGGGTATGCTCGATTGTGAAAATAATTTACATACGTAACAGTAAACGCATCTACTTGTCTCAGAAAATTTCAGCCATTCGCGATGTTCTTTTGTCCCATTCGCTTTGAAGCAATAAAAATTTGATTCCGCAATATTTCTGTAATAAACTCGGTTTCTGTCCGTGTATTCAACTTTGAAATTTTAAATATCTCCTACATTCCATGGTTCATTTATTAAAAAATGATCTACCATTTTAGCAGACAAGTGCGTTGGCCATAGAGCAATATCATCCGGAACCGGATGATTCTCTAAGATATCTGTGGCGTGGTCTGTGTTATTGTTTTCAATTTCCGGTTTAATCTCAACTTCCTTTTCTTGTTGAATTCGATTATCTTCTTCAGTTTCGATTCTAGTATGTTTGACTACGATCTTGGGTACAGCTTCAATATCTAGCTCACACACGGACGCAGGTTTTGCTTTTTTTTCTGTACTTGAAGGTACTAGAAATGCGTCTAAGGAATTTTTTTGTTTTTCAGCATATTTTTCTTTTTCTTTCTGTCGTTTTCGTTTCTCAGCGCCAGACTCGAATCTCTTTTTCATGGCTTCAAAAATGAAAACATCTATGTATTTTCAAAGCAATATGCCAATATCCATTGTCTTATTGCCAGAAAAAAATAGATTATAACAAATGGATCAATCATAATACAGTAATACTTACTTGATAGTTAATATTCATATACCACAGGTTACACAATTTCAGTCATGAATCGTTGCAAGAAATTGTTTCATCAATCTAACCGCTACTATTTGTACCGCTGAGTTATACGTATTCGAACATGTGTCAACTTAGTTGCGGGCGCGCCCGTCTGGACTCGCTAACGCTAAGACTGTTTTGTTGGTGCGCGAGCGCCGGTATTGTTAAAATGCTTCATGCATTTTTCGCTCGATTTAAGTTCAGTAGTAGATTATTAAAATTTATTTTATGAACTAATTTTTTATTTTTTGAATTCCACGTCTTGAGGCCCCTGTCCGCCCGAGGCCCCGAGGCGCGCGCCTCGTGCGCCTGTGCAGTAATCCGCCACTGCCTAGACCTTCTGAACAATCTGTGCAACAGAATGCTGACGACTGTACTAAAATGATCCAGCAATCGAAAGAAAAATTTAATGCACCAGGTACATGTTACAAAATGAAAATACAATTATTGACGCTATTGCCAAGAACGTGGACAATAGCTAAGACAACTCAGGAGATGAAAATCACTAGCTACATGGCCAGAGTAGCAAAAAGGCTTGCGGCAAATGAAGGGATTCTTTCCACACCTCATGCTAGACTTGGTAAGAAGTTTTCAATGCCATGCTGAACGTGTAAAACAAAAAATTTCATCCACTTGACCTACATTTTATGCAGACAGAACTGTTGCATTGAGGATGAACTGGCGTCTTTTGGGGAATTTCAAAAATGCAAGGGATTTAATGACGATTTTTTTGTAAATTATTTTATCGATTTCGAAATCGTGTGCAAAATTTCGGATCGATCTGCCGCCTGGATGTAAAGTTATTGATTTTCAAAAAACATCTTTTAACATGGGGTCTTATGGAAATTCGGAAAACATGTTTTAAAAAATTAAAAAATGCAAAGAATATTATCAAATTTTGCACACGTGTAGAGTCAGAATAGAGGAATATTTTGGCATAAATTTTGAGCTGATTGACCGAATAGTTTATGAATTATTATTGAAAAACCGCAAAAAAATGAAATTCCGCATATCGGAAATTTTTCAATTGCAATTAAAACAACTCAGATAAATAATTTAAGAGATTTAACTTCTGTAAAAAAATAAATAGGTTTAGAAGAAATTAATTTGACCATAGAAATCATCAAATATGGTCAAATAATTAAGTTGAAGAGGAAACATTTTTCATGTTCAGGGATTGGTATTACCCATACCGTAGCACAGCCCTCCCCTGCGTTTCACCTCCTACAAGCTAGGACCGCCAGTTCATCCTTGAACTCTATCGTAGTCAAATTGAAAAATAATATCAATTTTATCAGCTATAATACCCCAAGACCTTCAAAATTATCGGATATTTCCCGAATGTTTTGTTGCATAGCAACGAGAGGGATCAGTTTTGCGAATTAAAATCGCGAGCGCGCAGAGCGAGGGATTTTACTGCAAAACTTATCCCGATCGTTGATATGCAGGAAGACTTGAGGGAAATATCCGTTGAATTTTGAAGATCAATGGGTATTCGGTGGATTATTTCGTTCATTACGATCTCTGCCAAACATAGTGCAGTGTTCGAGAAAAGTTTTCTAAATTCGGAGGCTGGAAAGTTTCAGCTCTGGATTTATTCAAACATGAACATAACAATTACAGGAAAACATTAAACTGAGGGATCAATTCATATGAAGAGTTGTGCAATTGAAAGTACAATTATTGTAAACGTTGGTTCTTGTTTGATTTTCATCAGATTTTCCAGGATGAGAAGGAACAACCACAGAAGCAGTCAGAGGAGCAGTCAGGGGAGCAGAGAGGGAAGTAGTGCTTGTTATGGTACATGAGGGTCCATCGTCTTTCCTCATTTTTTTGACAATTTGAACGTGACGCGGGGGATCCAGGTGTAAATAAGATTGAATGGAATGGGGGTTGGCGTGGCCTGTGATCTTCATAATTTGTTGCTCACTGACCCCACCTTTGGCTAGAGTGGTAACTGCAGTAGCCCTGCTGGAGTGGTTCGTGATCCTCTTCGTCTCCGTATCCAATCCAGCCTTTGCTGCAGTCTCTCTCAGCCACCGAAAAAATGAATTTTTTCCCGATGGGCATATCTTTGTACCAGCCCTTGCTATTCAGCTTTGTCCAGTAGGTGTTGGGTGTCAAGAACAATCTGTGAGTCTTGATGTGTTCGTTCCTCTTGGAGGTCAATTCCTTGAAGAGTCTTACCGGGCATTTGGTTGGATCAGTCGTATTTGGTATTAGCCACTTGCTTTGTGCCATTTTTTTATCCCCTCCTTGTGTGGTTTTGGTGAAGACCGGGTTATATTCGATGCGTCCACTTGGGGTACCATCATTGTTGGTTTCCTCTCTGAAGTGATGGATCAGGGCAGTGCTTCCCTCTCCACCTCTCCAAGCTAGTTCGATCGAGGTAATGACAAAAAACTTTTTCTGTAATCCCTCTGGAGTCTGTTCATTCCAGACATCATGCATTTTCTCTACGTCCGAGTCTTCTAGGGCAATGGCACTCTTCTTCATTTTTGTAGGATCAACTTGGAGGGCACGACGTTTAGAATCACGTGCATCACGCGCTGGTTTGAACTTCATGCCCTGGAATGGATCAATATTTCTCTCGAACTCTTTGAAATATTTTACATGGACCAATTTTGCTGTCACATTCCACATCGTTTTAACGACTGCTTCCTTGTAATCTCCTCCATTTTGTTTCTTCATATTATACCCCCAGTCCTTCATAATGTCAACGAGCTCGTCCTCTGTAGTAGTCGACTCCAATTTATATTTTTTTTCTTCACAAAACTGCGAAAACTGTCTCCAAATAGCGGCTCGGGTTTTGACGGTATTCCCGGGCACATTGTCTTGTATTTTTCCGTCGATTTCAAATGCCCAAATCGACTCATTTTGGGGTTTAAATGAAAACGAACTGACACGGATTTGACAGATGTTTGAATGAAATCTGTCACATTCGGGGAAAACAATTGACAGGCTACTGCGAAATTATCGGTCTGATAAAATCCCCGTGGCTGGGGGTTTTATCAGATTGAAACAGGCCAGGTGGCCGAGAATACTGTACTCTGATTGGCCAAGATCGTAATGGAGGAAATAATCGTCATTAATTGATCTCGGCAACCCGAATAGGTAAACCATTATCCGACGTGGTAAAAACAAAAATTCTTGACTTTTATGAGGATGATGAGTCAAGCGCCATGGCGGCCGGCAAGAAGCAATACGTTTCGTTAAAAAATGAAGAGGAGCGCAGAATGCATAAGCAGAAGCGACTTATTTCATGCAATTTGAAAGAACTATATCGCTACTTTCAAGAGAAAAACCCTACTATCAGGGTTGGATTTTCTACGTTTGCATCTTTGCGACCCAAGCATTGCGTATCGGTAGATGCCAGTGGGGCGCATACCATCTGCGTGTGCTCCGTACATCAAAATATGAAGCTCATGATGCTAGGTAATTGTGTTTCAGATCAGATAATCCCTGACTTAGTTTTCTACGTATCATACTGCGTATTGGGACAGAAATGAAAAATGTACAACAGTGAGACTCACTTTATTCGAGCAAATTTACAAAGCTCGGTGTTGTTTGTGTATTGTACTGATTGTTTGTTATTTGTGTACGTCTATAGGAGCTAATCTCCATGTGCTGACGAAACATACGGAATCCCCTCTGAACGGATATGAGGAGGTACTATCACTCTTGGTATGTGACGACCCCCAACCACAATGTTACTTGGGTGAATGCTGCAATTGTCCTGGAACGACAGTTCTGCATGACCTATTAGTCCAAATCCTCGATGCGGGCAGTGCGGCTAGTGTAACTTATAAACAGTAGATTTCCAAGCCCCGGACAAGTCTTGAAACTATTCGGGATCAATCACTGGAAGATTTCGCGACCAAATTTTGTGAAAATGCGAAGGTGCTTCTGCCCCATTCGTTCATTGCAAAGCAGCAAGGTCTTTTTATGAAGAACTTGAAGGCTGATTTACGAGCTGACGATTGTATTGTACAGTTGGATTTCGCTGAAAACTATGCGTTCGTAGTTCAAAACGCAGCTCCTGGGTATCATTGGAATAACATCCAGGCCACAATTTTTACTGTTGTGATTTACTATAAACGCGAAGACATACTCAATCACAAAAGTCTTGTTATAATTTCGAATTCCATGCATGACGATGCAATTGCTGTGCATGTATTCACGTGCATTATAAACGATTTTATAAAAACAGAAATATGCAGTGCCCATAGGATATTTTATATCACTGACGGTGCGCCGCAACAATTTAAAAACTTCAAAAACTTTGCCAACATCTACCATCATGAAAGCGATTTCGGTGTGCCTGCAGAGTTGCATTTTTTTGCTACAGCGCACGGCAAGGGACCGTGTGACGGTATAGGGGGTACCCTGAAGCGAATGGCAGGCAGGGCTAGTCTACAGCGTTCGCACGACAATCAGATAACTACACCTGAAGAATTGTTCAGATGGGCTAATGAACCGGGAAATATTCCGGTAATATCGGTCGAATTTAGTGACCTGAGCGATTACGAGCAAACTAAGATTAATTTACAAGAGCGATTTGATTCAGTGAGGTCCGTTCCGCACACGCGAACACTACACGCTTTCATTCCTGGAAATGACAGCTTTATAACGACGAAGCAATATTCAAATGCAGAGGAATATAAGAGATTCTGTTTTATCAAAACCGAAAATTAGACACGTCGTCACAATCCGTTGCAAAGTGAACTGTATGAATTTTTCATATTTTTCTTGGTGAAAATATGTAACCCCCGTTAATGAAGTTCTAGTGCTTTCCGGTAAAAAATATACAGTCAGTAATTTTTGACTATTGATGCCATGCACTTCGTAAAGTTATAGCTGTACCATGGAATATTGTGTAAAGTAATTTCCATTAATGCTTTCCTAGAAGCCAACTTTTTTTCTGACTTTTTCGGAAACAAGACTCCATTCTGGTCGTATTGCAAGTGTCGATGGCCGAAATTATAATAGGAATAATTATAATCTCTCATAAAAATAATATATCATTATTACATTTTATTGTATCCGAAAAAGTCAGAAAAATATAGTTAGCCACTGGGAAAGCATTAATGAACATTACTGTACTGAAGAATCCAATATTTGCTGTAATTCTTCATGAAATATAATCACCCTTATGAAAATAAAATTTGGTTCTGTTCATTAATTTACTACATGGAATATTAGGGTGCTTTTCTCCTGCTCACTCGCTACCTTCGGGCTCGTTCGGGCCTTCACACTCGTGCGGGGATCGCTACTTTGCACTCTTGTATCCGAAAACACTATTAACGTGGCGTCATCAATGCTTAGACAATCGCCGGCTGCCATGTTGCTGTGGTATACTCATCTTATTCGACCTCAGAGACATTGAATAATTCATAACTCCTGAACGAAAAGCCGGCCCAAGTTTCTCAAGGTCTTGAAATTTTCGTATTTTGCTGAGGGATTTTATGTATCTTTTTCAGAAAAATCAATTGGGTCCAAAGGTCTGTTAGACAGATTTTTCTACAAAGTTCACCTCTGAATACGTGAATTTTGTCATATCATAGTTTTCGATACGATGTCTGGTTTTGAAGATACAACCTTTCGAAAAAACAAAGAATCCAAAAAAGGCAGAACTCACGAAATTCACAACTATGACAGCTTCATCCGGAAAAATTTGAAAAAAATCATGAAGCCCTGGTACAACTAGCATTACATATAGAAAAAAAAAAAAACAATCAGAAGCCATGAGGTCCAGAGATTTGTCGAGTTGAGCTGGAATTCCCCATATATTTATATATATATAATTGCAAAAAGATTCATATATAATTATATAGGGTTATATATAAATATGGGCCATTCCACGTGAACCGGATCAGTCACCTCTCGGATATTTATTTAATTTTGCATGTCGATTGTCCTTGGGGAGTTAGATTTTTGTGCCGAAGGATTTTTCAATTAGTGAAAAATTCGTTGAGTTATTTGCATAAACAAATTCGCGCAAAGTTTTTTTCAAAAATTCATAACTCCTCCAAAAATGACACTAGACTCAATTTTTTTTTTCAGCTTACGCGGAAAGATTCATAGAATGTATAAAAAAATATGTACTTCAAAAAAAGTTTGTTTATCCATTGTTTATTTAACAATTAAGTTTTCAATGATTTTTAAAACACACAGTGAACACGATCAAAAAATTTTTTAAAAATACTGACATATGCTTTGTACTATACTACAGCCTGTGAATTAATTTTAAGGACGTGTTATTTTTTGTTTTCGAGTGAAAAATCATTGAAGTTGGCGGCGCGCGCCAATTCCGGGTCGACCGACGCCGCGCCGCGTGGAACGTATAATGGCGTGCGTAATGGCTCATCTACAATAGTCGCTCAATCGCAAGTCACCGGTCGCAATCGCAAGACAGTTGCAAAACAAACGCATGCATACATATAAATACATATCGTGAATATTCGGTGAATTTGAACGATCCCCTTCCTACGACCAAACCAACACAGGCGCGCACCGCGTGCGTGAGGCTCGGCGGGCGGGGCTGAGCGACCAGTGGTGCTTCTACCGAATCTTCCGCGCTAGGCTGAGTCCGCATAGCCCACCTCGATACTTAACCTAAAAAGCAATCATCGCACTGAACACGGAAAAGAATGAACGCGAATAAAATGAATTTGCCTGATGTGAACATTTATTTTCGAAATTTATGAACGAATTTAAAATCAAATATGATTCAATTGGATTTAAGTATTGATTATCAGTGTTTAGGATCGATATTTGAGACGAAGTGGAACAGGTAAGTGAAGGGTAAATCATTGAAGACAACATGGTCAAAAATTGTTTTATTTATTGATTTATTTATTTATTAACAGAAAAATGAAATTTATCAACGATTATTGGTTAATCGAGGAATCCATTGCTGTTGAATTATGGCGTACGTCCAAACTTATCAGAGATTGAATGCTTGGGAATCGAAGAGAGGCTACCAATGAGCCACTGTCGAACGTAGTAGACTTTTACTCGAACCATTTTTATTTCTCAACGACTACCTCTATCGGAGACCGAGTGCTGACATGTACCTCAGCGAGGCTTCATAACGTGCGGTGGGGCTTTGTCGCAGGAGTTTGTAGTGCGATGAGGTAGCGTACAAGGAGCTTCGTTGCAAGCATTTGTAGCACGTCGACGATATGCAGTCCTTCTCTGGACTCTGGCGAAGCCTTGCCGCACAAGAATTTAATAGAAAATGCTCGCTGACGCACTGCGAACTCTTGCAACGCAGCTCCTGGTACGCTGCCTCGTCGCACTAGGAACATCTGCGACGAAGCTCCTCTGCCTGCGACAAGACATGAACGTTGAATGCTCGTCTGACAAGTAAGAAATGTTCGATGAATATCGTCGATGGGCTACGAACCCTGGCAACGAAGCTCCTCGTACGCTGCCTCGTCGCACTGGGAAAATCTGCGACGAGGTTTCTTCGCCTGCTATGAGACATGAACGTTGAATGGTCGTCAGACGAGTAAGAAATGTTCGATGAATATCGTCGACGGGCTACGAACCCTTGCAACGAAGCTACTCCGTACGCTGCCAAGCCTCGCTGACGCTGTTGCTAGCTCTCGCTTCTTCGATCCCTGCTTGGTTCTCGATCACTCTTCGCAGTCTGTTGCCTGAGGTCAGCTTGGACAACGACGCCGGCGATATTTCTCCTCAAGAGTTAGCGGGCGATCAGTCATTGGGTACGTAGGATACAAAGTTAACGGACATCAAAAGACTTACAAGACTTATAAATTCTCATGATAGTCAGTTATACTCTCGCCTTGCTGTTTCAGAGGAAGTAACGATGTCCTGGGATGGCAACATCTTCTTCAACGAGTATGAGTTTATTCTTCTCAGACACGTGATTTACGACGAACTACAAACTCCTGCGACAAAGCCCCTCCGTACGCTATGAAGCCTCGCTGAGGTACATGTCAGCACTCAGGTCTCCGATAGAAGTAGTCGTTGAGAGACGAAAATGGTTTCAGTGAAAGTATACTACGTTCGACAGTGGCTCATCAGTAGCCTTTCTTCGATTCCCAAGCAATCAATCTCTGATAAGTTTGTGCGTACACCATAATTCAACAGCAATGGATCCCTCGATTAACCAATAATCATTGATAAATTTCGTTTTTCTGTTTCAGACCTAAGGACGTGGCCTGTGGGTGGCAGCCTTATCCGCGATGACTTCATTCTCCGCATCGTACTCTGATCAAATGATTCATTATGTTATTATTAAACTAAAGTTAACACAAACACCGAAAACTTTCTCACGAATTCTTAATTTTCATTAGATTGAATACTAGTATTCCGAACAGATGTTTTGAATAAAATCTAGGTCTGACAATAAATGAATCAATAAATAAATCAATAGATAAACCAATTTTTGACCATGTTGTCTTCAATGATTCACCCTCCACTTACCTGTGCCACTTTGTCTCAAATATCGCTCCTAAACACTGATAATCAATACTTAAATTCAATTAATTGATATTTAGTTGATTAATCTTAAAATAAATGTTCACGTCAGGCGAATCCATTTTATTCGCGCTCATTCTTTTCCGTGTTCAGTGTGATGATTGCTTTTTAAGTTAAGTATTTATCGAGTTAGCGTGGATGGGCTATAGTATTTATCGAGTTAGCATGGATGGGCTATACGGATTCGGCCTAGCGCGGAAGATTCGGTAGAAGCACCACTGGTCGCTTAGCCCCGCCCGCCGAGCCTCACGCACGCGGTGCGCGCCTGTGTTGGTTTGGTCGTAGGAAGGGGATCGTTCAAATTCACCGAATATTCACGGTATAAGTTCTATGCATGTATGCCGTTTGCGATGTGCGTTGCCACCTGCGACTTGCGTTTTGGCGACCATTGTAGATGAGCCATTAGACTGCTGTTCGCCGCTACTCGACGGACGCGTAGCAGCGGTATTCAAAAGTCATTTTCACAATGAAGGACACGATTTAAAAATCTGAAAAAAATACTGTAGCTTCCTAATGGCAACTATAAGCGACACGTTTAGTTTCAAGAACGTGTTTCTTTCCGTTTTCGAAATATTGCAGTTTAAAATCTTAGCATATATGCTTAGCATACATATTAATGTTTTAAACTGCAATATTTCAAAAACGAAAAAGAACACGTTCTCGAAACTTAACGTGTCGCTTATAGTTGCCATTAGGAAACTACAGTATTTTTTTCAGATTTTTAAATCGTGTCCTTCATTGTGAAAATGACTCTTGAATACCGCTGCTACGCGTCCGTCGAGTATATGTATGCTAAGCATACATGCTAAAATTTCAAGCTGCAATATTTCAAGAACGAAAAAGAACACGTTCTCAAAACTTATCGTGTCGCTTATAGTTGCCATTAGGAAGCTACAGTATTTTTTTCAGATTTTTAAATCGTGTCCTTCATTGTAAAAATGACTTTTGAATACCGCTGCTACGCGTCCGTCGAGTAGCGGCGAACAGCAGTCTACGCACGCCATTATACCTTCCACGCGGCGCGGCGTCGGTCGACCCGGAATTGGCGCGCGCCGCCCACTTCAATGATTTTTTACTCGAAAACAAAAAATAACACGTCCTCAAAATTAATTCACAGGCTGTAGTATAGTACAAAGTATATGCCAGTATTTTTGTTAAATTTTTTGATCGTGTCACTGTGTGTTTTAAAAATCTTTGAAAACTTAATTGTTAAATAAACAATGGATAAACAAACTTTTTTTGAAGTACATATTTTTTTATACATTCTATGAATCTTTTCGCGTAAACTGAAAAAAACAAATTGAGTCTAGTGTCATTTTTGGCGGAGTTATGAATTTTTGAAAAAAACCTTGCGCGAATTTGTTAATGCAAATAACTCAACGAATTTTGCACTCATTGAAAAATCCTTTGGTACAAAAATCTAACTCCCCAAGGACAATCGACATGCAAAATTAAAAAAATATCCGAGAGGTGACTGATCCGGTTCACGTGGAATGGCCCGTATAGGAAGCATAAAAGACAATAAAATTTGCAAAATGTTCAGATGTACGAATATGAACAGAACTGACAGCTCTGTCTCGGGAATCCGTCTGTCCGTAGTCTCCGTACTCCGTGGTCTTGGGCACTGGATTCTCGATCATACGTCAACCTATGACGTCAACAGCGTTGAAAAGAGCGCCACCTGGCAGAGTACTTGAAGTATCTCTGCTATATAGTGGTGGCCACTCTTCCTTAATTGTCATCCGCATAGATTCAGTGGATATTTGGTCTGAAGGAGGAGACGAAAAATTTTTCAGACGAAACGGGTACTCAGAAAATTAAGTTAATCATATCTCAGCTTTCCTATCACTAATTCAATTGAAGTTTGTCTCAAATGAAGGGCTCTCCGTGCCTACATTCTGAGATAATTGTTTCAATCCCCGGGATATCGCGAAGAGGAAGAAATTAGGAATATACTGTCTCCCCACCCCACTGGTTAGCTCCCGTTCGGGTATATAGACTCGTTGAGTCTCGCGCGGCGTATACTATAGACATATACCTTATATGACATATATTTTTTTTATTGTACTTGGCGCGAGACTCTACCGAGTCTCTTGATATAGCTCTGACGAGGCAAGCATAAGGATACTCGTACATATGCGCTGCTGCGCAAGCGCAGTGAAAGCTAATTGGGGATGGGCCGTAGTAGCGATGAAGAGTAGTGGGGGCTACCTCAAACGCTGCGAGACCTTACTACGTTCGAGCTCTGTCTTGTGTTACACTGCACACACAAACCTATGTAGTAGCTCCGACTACATCGCAGTCACGATATAGTAGCCACTTGCTGTAGCAGCGACTTTGTTACATGCGTATGCCTTAGGGCTTGCAGCTTCGTATGATATCTGGGTTCATGTCGCAGCGTCTTTTATTCTGCAGCACTGTGCCCTATATTTAACATCATTTCCGTTTGTTCTTTCATTAGCGTTTAATACCTATTGGATTATTCAAAATTTTAATAGTTCACATTGTTGCTATTTCCTTATTTTGTTTATATTACGTTGTCTGACAATATAGCACTTCTCCCCTGAGAAGTTTCGCATATTTGTTAATAAATTAGCCATCGTGCGGCGAGTTATTGTCATTTCAGAATTATTATTTGTACGCAATAAAGATCGGAATCCTGAAAGTTTTATAAATAATCATGGCTGATAAACCAAGCATCTCTCATCTGAAACATCTTCTAAGATTACAAGATTACCATGGCGTGATAGAATCCGATGGACGTGTTGTACCACCAAGTTCTGGAATATCTATGAAAATATCATCAGCCATGGATTGGAAATATCGGCTTAATGCAAAATATATCTAGACGATAATTAAAATGAATCGCTACAGTGTTTATCATGAATCATTACAAGAGCGCCATATAGAAATGCCGTTAAACGTTTCTGTTGCTAACAGTAGCGTTGATTCCGTTGATAATAATAACAGTACCGAATTTAATATCGACATTACAGATGTATGGGACAGAATGCAACCAGAAAAAGTCTACTATCGATTAAAAAGTCGAAGAACGAACGGCCGAGGATTTTTGGCTGACAAGGTGCTACCGGGTGTTTTCAGGGCCGCTGATTACGAATTTGGCATCAGATTTTCAAGATTCAAAATAGCGGATCCAATATGGCGAACGTCGAAACGAAAAATGGTACCAATTTTCGAGAGCAAATTTAATAAAGATTTAAAAGGGAAAAAGAAAAAAAAATTCAACAATTTTCAGCTGAGGTGAAAATTTGTTGAACATTTTTAGCTTCCTCAAAATAATTTTGTCGCTGAAAACTTTTTGGAGTCTTTCCTTTTCTCAAGAATCTCTTCTAATCTTCGGAAACGCTGAAGGAAAAGAACGCGCCAAAATATGGAAAATTATTAAAACGTTTTTATCCTACATGCGTCAAAATAACCCCATATCGAGCATGTCTTACGGGACAGAAGACTCACATATCTCCCTCGGTCGTGATATGTTATTCGACGCATGCGCAGACACGCGATTTGGTTACTTATCAAACCTAGGGAGCAAAAGTGCGCGTCATAGGCATGATATGAACGCATTACATGAAGCGTCAGGGAGACAGGCGCGATTTTGATTCGGGTGAAGCTGCCCTCGCTTCGCTCGGGCAACAAACTTCACCCGAATCACAATCGCGTACGTCACCCCAACAGCATCGTGTTGTAACGCGGCCAAGCCACGACCTATATAAATAGTAATACAACAAGGCGTATAGCGCGCGCCATCTATCGTTAGCGCGGTCAACCATATCAAAAGGCCATCTGTTGTTAGCGCGGTCAACCATCTCAAAGAGCCATCTACCGTAGGCATGGGCTAACTAACGGCAAATCGCCATATTGCCTAAAAATCTCTCTCGCTTACAAAGTAACTATGTGAATTAGATAAGTTCGGCAATTAAATAGCATTTCATCAGAGAAATATCTCTCTGGATATAGCAGAGTGAGATACTAGTGGGGGATCGCTTCGGCACACCACCTGTCTTCTCGTTTTGGCATGTCTATTGCTTTTGCAAGTACACGATCTCGTTTGAGGAGTGGGGAATAGCTAGTGGGGGATCGCTTCGGCACACCACCTGTCCTTTCTTTTGCTTCTTGGACACCATCGTGGGAGTCAAATCAGTAAAGTCTTTATATTTTTGAGGTAGAAGATAGCTAGTGGGGATCGCTTCGGCACACCACCTGTCTCTTCTTTTACTTCTTGGGGGGGTCAAATCAGTAAAATCCTTTCTTGTAATTAAATTCCTCTTTTAAAATATTCAATCAGCTCAGTAATATCAAATCAAACATGAAGTAAAATCACTTGCAGTAAAATCACTTGAAATCAAATCACTTAGCATAGGCATTATAGAGTCCCAATAAATAGTCAGAGAACTGATAATACAAAGCATAATATAGAAGTCCTAATTACTTTTAGGCAAAGCGATTCAAAGAGAGTCATTTTAATTAGCATTAATAGATCACTACTTAGATAAATTCAGGTAGAGCAAATAATATAAACGTCCTAACTAGTTATAGGCAACGAACTCACTTAGAGTTCATACATTATATACAGGCACTAGTTTTTAAGATAACTTTCAACTCTAAGGAGTCATTTCATTTAGTATAAAATATGTTTCGATTCAACTCACTTAAAAGTGATTTCAACTAGTATAGGTAATAGTTATTAAGATAAAAACGCGATTAGATATAGGAGTCCTAAAACAAGCTATAGGACAAGTATAACTCAGTCAGAGTTATGACATTTAGCATTAGGTATTAGATATTAAGATCACGGTTGACCGCCGGTAAATACTTCCAAATAAGAAGTCAATTAATATAGAAGCCCTCAGAAGAGGCACGTGAGGTTTTCACCAACCAATGTTCAAACTTTAATCTTAAAAAACTGTTATAACCATATTACATTTTTATTCCAAATAAAAACGCATTATTTACATGTACCAATATAATCTGAATTGAGTCACCTTCCATAATTCTTGATTTTATATAAGAGTAGGCCCGTGGATTAATTCCTAAACACCCTGAGATTAGAGTTTACATCGGCATTTCGCCGATATAAGTTAAGTAAAAATTCTAGAGCACCACAGTGTACTAATGCGTTCATATTATCATGCCTACGCGCACGTTTGCTTCTTAGGCTTCATACCTAACCGAAGCGCGTGAAAGCGCATGCGACGACTACATATCACGGCCGAATGAGATATGTGAGTCTTCTCTCTCGTAAGACACGCTTGAAATGGGGTTAGTTTGATGCATGTATGAGAAAAAATATCGTATGTCGTTCGGGAGAGAGGTGCGATGTTGATTCGGGTGAAGCTGCCCTCGCTTCGCTTGCGCAGCAAACTTCACCCTAATCAAAATCGCTCACCTCTCTCCCTAACAGCATAATGTACTATTTCTTAAGTGAAACACAAAGTACAAAAAATCAATGTCATGTTATATATAGATGAAAATAAGCAATACGTGATAAAATAACTCGTCAATTATTACTGGTAACCAATTTATAAAAACATAATGTAAGTCTTCAATTACTTATATGATATCATTATTAGAATAGATATAAAGAATACCATATTAAATTAATACTTATACACGCGATCACTTTTTTTAACATTCGTGTCCCAGAAATCGGTTATTATTCATTCAACAAATATTCAAACGTGCGCCAGGCAGTGGCGTAACCTCAGAAAATGTCGCGAGCGAAAAATGATCTCGAGTTGAGCTTTTGTTAGATCAAAATTTGAAATGACGTCTTGTTGAACCAAATTCTGAGATGACCTCTTTTTGGACTAAAATTTGAAATGACGTCTTGTTAAACCAAATTCTGAGATGAACTTTTGTTCTTCCCAGCCATCGATATACGGCGAAGCATTTTTCAATGAACTTCATAACAGAAATAAATTGTCTCCACTCTCAAATGTTGACCAATGCCGGCTTCAGACATTTAGCTGCCCCAGGCAAAGTCCGCGAGCGCCGCCCCACTGGATATTATCAGACTCAGGCGCTGCAGTAAAAATTCCAAATATCTCGCTGGCGGCCACCTCCAAGATATTGCGCCCTGAGGCGATTGCCGCACTTGCCTACCCTCTGAAGCCGGCCCTGATGTTAACTAATATCATGATAGTATCCTCAACCAAATCTTTTTTCTCAGTGAGGCGCCTGAGGCGGAAGATTTCACTTGTTGGGGAAACGCATTTGAAAATTATATGCAATTATTTCCCGCGAAGATATCAAATTTAGAACCCAGGTACCCCGATTTTTTGATCCGATGGTAAAAACAATATGTGTCTATTGGAAATAGTTGGATTCAATTGGTATAACTTTTGCAGTTATAATTGTTGATGAAAAATGAAAAGTTTGACCAAAATATTCAAACTTACTCTACATAATAAGCACAACAAGAAAAAAATATCCGTTTAAGATGCCAATTGTGCCGTCTATTTAAGCCGGGATTCCGATGAATTTAACGGAATGTAACGGAACGTCATACTTCTCGAAGGGACAAAAATCTGAAAAAAATCAAGCATGTAGAAGATCCTTTTTTCGTCGATCCTCCTTTGTCAGATATGAAAAACGCAATTTTCAAAAAGTCGACGAATTTTGGAAAAAATTCATACGTATTTAGAAAAATTGACAAATCATTGTCACCTAAAAAGAAAGTTGGGTCATCGACTAATTTCTTGAAATTAGTTTTTTTTCCATCAATTTGTTGATAACTTTTTTGAATTATTATTATTCAAAATAAATCTCCCGAGGATCTTCTACATACTGGATTTTTTTCAGATTTTTTTCCCATTAAGAAGTATTCAATAGTGTTTTTCGATACAAGAGCGCGAAGCTTCAATTCGCGCACGAGTGTGAAGTACACGAGTAAGGGATTGCTGCTTTGGCCTCGTGTGTCAAACTCTATTTTTCTTAACGAATACAACGAAAACCGCTAGCGGGGTGCGAAATTTTTCTTGCATACGGGTGCGCGAAAGTCTGCTTTCGATGCCTGTAGACGATGCGCGAACGAGGACTTTCGGTGCACATGTTAAGAAAAATCTTTTCTGAAACGCACCCGTGTAGAAATTTTGGCAAGGCTGTAACCAGGACCCGAATATTTGGCCTGATTTTGCATTAGGGCCTCGATCAGGAATATTTATCGGGGCCTGTTTGGAAATGTAACTTTTCGCAGACCAAGCCCTGATCAGGCTAATTCATCAGGCCCTGGCAAGGAGAATACATCAGAACCCGATCAGGAATATCACATTACGCATAAGAAAGCCTTGATTAGGCTCCGTACAGGAAAATTTATCAGGACCTGACCAGAAATATAACATTTCGCACACCAGGCCCTGATCGGGCCCCTTATTCATGTCACCTAAAACGTTTTGTAAACTGTGGTAAATCCATGATGAGAGCCTCGGTAGACCCCCAAGTTTTTTACAATGGATAAAAACCCTTTTTTGATCGGAATATATTTATTCATACACTTCCATACGTTGTATGAGTACAGAAACAAAACAAAAGTAATTGCAAATTTTTTCGTATTGCACATATTTTTTTTTATAAATACAGGTCTCCCTCTCAATAAGTTCCCTCCGAATAAGTTCACTTCCCCGCATTTTACCTCGCACGCTTCCCCCACCTTGACGCGTCTGAGTCCGCCGAGCGATTGATTCGCTTACCTCCGAATAAGTTCAAGCAGAAACAATTAGATTATTCTTTAATATACGCACACAAGACAAATTATGATAAAATATGTTAATTTATCATTTATGTATGTATATGCCCGACTTTCCATGATTGATTAGGTATATGTATTGGGTAACATGCATTCATCCAGTTCATAGGTGCAAATAGGAAGATTTTTTAGAACGTTGCTGTAATTCGATTAAAAATTCGGATAGCAAAAGACGCTTTCATAGATTTTCAAGAATTTGATAGTTCCCTCAAAGCCAAGTTTGCGCACGGATGTCGGGTGAAAGCACAGTCGCCGAACCAATTCAGAGGTAACGCGACCGAACTTATTCAGAGGGAACGCGATCTTTTGACTCGAGCGGCGAGCAGGCTTTGAGTGGGGGTTTATAGTTTCTCGGAAAAATGTTCCCCGACAGCCCCGAAGTTGAACTTATTGAGAGGGAGACCTGTACTCTATTTTTTCCGCTGCATTAGAGGAAACAATTATTGCTCTATTTCTAAATTATTTCGACGCACATTCCTGTTGACTCTGATCTCCTTGCACTTCTACGGGAGGAGTTACTGGTTGCCTGCGCAAATTTCTATGGCCGTCCCAGTCTTTTGAGTTGTACACAACACTGCCCAAAACTTTTCGATACTCCTGCTCTGAGACCGGCTCGCCTTTTTTCCCAGCATGATGTACACAAACGAGTTCTGAAATGGTTAAAAATTTGTAGTTGCACTCAGAATTTTATCAAAATACCTAAATAAGTATTCTATGAAGGCAAATTCCGATTATCGTTTTCTAATAAATTTCATACCGATTCCCTCTATACTCTACTTCATAATACCGATTTTTAATTGATTGATCATCATACATACCGAAAAGAATTTGATATATTTTCGTGTCTTTCAGAAGGTATTTGCCACGCATCTTTTTAACTGCTGTACATTCCATCGCCAATCCTCGATGAAATATTTTTTTCATAATAGATGCGACGGTTTTGGGAACGTCGGTATCTACCAAGTGATGGAGAGTAGTTACCTGTTAAAACAAAATCATGTTAACCATATCTCATAATTTTCAAATTCAAATTTGAACAAAATTGCCCATTCTTTGGCTTACGAATTGGGTGTAGAATTCTGAATCATGCATCAAATTTCTATTGAAGTCCTCGAGCTGAGCAATGGTTCTGAGAGGTATGAGATTTTATATTTCTCTGCAACGCGGTCGATTGTCACTGAATCTATTTTCTTCTTTAGTACACCTTCGATGGCGTTTCGTAGATGTTTAATATCCTCTGAATTTTTTTTTACCTCCTCAGTCAACCCTCTAATTGCCCGATAGAGTAGCTTAGTTTCTGTTACAAAGAGTAATGTAAGTAACTGTACTCATCAGTAATCATATAGTATACGTATGAATAACATTAGAAAGTACTCGCATTCAGGTAGTTTATTAATAATTTGATCCAGGCTATTTTTCGAAGTATTAGTGGTTGGTGGATGCAGAGGATTGGCTATGACCTTATTCATTTTAGTAGGATTCTCTACCAACTTGACTGGTCGAGACTCTGAAACTGAGATTCATGCAACTATTGTTACTGTCGAAGAATGACGGCGAAAAAAAAAACAAAAAAATATGTAACATTTTTTATCATACTCTTGGGTATCTCAAGTACGAGTGGATAAATTCAGCAGATATTACTAAGCATAATTTCGAAAGGTTTTAAATTTCATCAACACAATCATCAACCAATATACCTTTTTTATGTGCCACACTTTCTTCGATATTTTTTACATACTTTGCTACTGTAGATATTTTCTCAACACTTATTAAGCGAGGTTTTTGTGATTTCGAACGTTCGGTTGGTACAGATGACTTCATTTTTTTGGCTTTTACCGAAGGCACTTCAGTATCCGTGCTGGAGAACACCTCATCCTGTGCTAAAAATATTTGCAAGAATGCGTGTATTTGTATGTACATTAGGGTGTGTCAGAAAAAAAAAAAAATTCGGCTACCTTCTGAACGAATAGTTCTCGTCAAAACAGAGAGATTCCCCGCTGGAAAATGTCCTATGTCAAGGCTAAGTGGTTCCGAATTTTTAAATTAAATTCGGTAAATTAATTTTTCATAGGGAAATGAAAAACTAAAAAAAAGTTTCGGAACCACTCAGCCTTGACATAGGGCATCTTCCAGCGGGGAATCTCTGTGTCTTGACGAGAACTATCCGTTCAGGAGGTAGCAAAAAATATTTTTTTTTCTGACACACTCTAGTGTACATACAGTATATTTTAGTTGAAGATCAATGCAAGACTTACAATCATGGTGTGAGCTGTTTATTGACTCTGAATCGGATGAATCACACTCTGAAGAATTTCCAAAAATTTCCGTCAAGCGCTTTTTGGTATGATTCTTGGTTTGAGATTCAAACATTTTTGTAGCTGCAGCTGATTTCTGCTGAGCATGTTCTTCATTCTCTGTAGAATATGCATGGCTTTGGGTTTCTAGCACCTGAGCCTTTGACACTGCTTCGTTATACGATTCTGAGGAACAAAAGCAAGAAAATCCAGGACCAAGTGACTATTCGCATGCCTGTTTCTTGAAGAATATTAAATGCCAACTATATTCCAATCTACCATTTAGATACTAATTTCAGCCTTTCAAGCAAATCAACCAGCTTTTCTTCCATTTAGTTGCTTGCTTCACCCTTGAGAATCACAGAATACGATACCCAACTCTCCAGGGCATCTGCCAGAGTTTTTCTGAGATCATTCAACAATTTTGTTGAGTCTTTCGTATATGGCTGTGCCATAAATTTTGCAATGCATCTACCCATTTTTACGTCAAATGTAATCCATTTCGATGGAACGAAATCGACTGACTTTCGGTTATTTGTCTTTTCACCGGAAAATTCAACCACTTGATAGACTATGTCGTGATTTTTCTGCGCCATTATTATTGATATTCATACGTAAAAATATCAATAAATTAGAATCTGTGACCGTACACGGACAAAACAAAAACGCACTGAGTATCCCACGGTTGACAGGAGTCGTCACAATCAAAGATACGGCTGTTACTCCTTGATATAACGCAAGGTGCGTGCCGTGATAGCATCACCATCGTACAAAAAAAAAGATAGAAGAACGATTTACGCAGAACGAATTTCTATTCAGTATAGTCGATATCTTTCTCATGATACACCCAGCAAGCCATGCGATTGTGACAGCAGCTACACATTATTTTAGCATAGCCGCCGTGCGAAAAACGCGCTCCACTATTACCAAACGCGAGGAACAGCAGCGCCACTATCGATGGTGCAGCCAGTGCGTTTTTGTTCTCTCCGTGTAGAGAACAAAACAGTCACATTCATGTGAAATAAACAAACATATTAGTAATTCATAAAAAAAACTGACAATTAATCGCCGGTCGCCAAGCGGCTGCTATTGACGCCGAGCGCTCGTAAACTACGATTGACACCTTCTATTGTTTCTCGATTTTTGCAATACAGTGGAACCTCCACAAGTGTCCACGCTCGGGGCTTTAGATTTTCGGAACGGAGCACTTATAAAACTCCCCACTCCGTCAGTGAGAGAGCGAGAGTGCCGAGAATCGAAGAGAGATGCATATACGAGTAATAGTGGGGGAAAGAGCTAATGACAGGCTCACGCGCCTGTCAAATTCAAATATGAGATACGACAGAAATGAATAATTAGTGAGAAATTACAGTAAAAAAATCAATTCAATCGTGATAGATAATTTTATTTATAGACAATTAACTATTTTTTAAAATCACCAATAATATTCAAGCGAAAAAAGACGTAAGTTTTTTCTTTTTATTGATACGAACTTAGGTTAAATTACAAGATTAAATCACAGATAAATAGTGTCCTTATTTCGTATAAACTACTTTAATGTAGAACTACTACCCTGGGGATTTGGCATCAAAAGCTGAGATGCCATTGCTTCCTTGACTTGATATAAACCTAGCAAGTGTCCCTTTGTGTAATGAGGAACTTTCTCACAGTACTCAATCACTTGCTTCAAATGCTCTTGGGCTTCGGATAATTTTTTGGCATCTGTTACTTCATTTTCTTTTCCCTCTTGTTCACTCTGCTCTTCAGGTCTTCCACTGTTCTCTTCGTGAACAACTTGGACAATCTCCTCATGGCTTAAACATTCATCCTCCATCAAAAGCAAGCTAGAATGGACCCAGTCATTAACATTAGCTAGTTGTACACCCGCATAATCCTCGTGACTTTGGAGATGCTGATGAAATTCGTTAATCAAATGGTGTTCTTGGTTGTTAGATACGTTGGTGTCGGTTTCGCTGGGACAGACAGAGGCCACGATCTCCGAAATATCGGGCCACAGCTGAAATATATCGAGTAAATATCATAAAAACATTGATGCGTAACGATGAACAAAAATCACTGAATGAGTTTCAAGATAATACCACTATAGTAAATATGATTTCTTCACCTTTTTCCATGTTTTACTAATCGTAATGGGAGCAACTTCGGACCAAGCCTCATGGAGCCAAAATATTACCTCTCGTATTGTCACATTCTTCAGAGCTTGAGGAATGCTGGCTCCATTATTAAATTGATCCATGGTAAACGCCATCAACCGTACCTTATATAAGGTTTTACTATTTTGGAGGCACCCCTGGTCCATTGGTTGAATTAGAGGAGTTGTATTGGGTGGTAAAAATTCAACTCGAATTTGATTCACAGCTAAATTAGCTGGGTGTGCTGCGCAGTTGTCCATGAACAAAACTGCTTTCGGTGGCAACCCCTGGGATTTCAAATATTTTTCCACTTCAGGGACAAATTGTTTCGTAAACCACTCCTCAAACAAGAAGGCACTCATCCACGCACTTTTTTGATTTTTGTAATATACCGGAAGAGTTGTCAAGTTCTTTAGAGCACGAGGTTTTGCATATTTTCCAATCACCATGAGGGGCAGTTTCAGGGTACCAGAGGCGTTGCAGCAAGCCATTACAGTCAGTCTTTCTTTCTGCACTTTAAATCCCGCAGCTGCAGCGGCCGTGGTGGAATTCAATGATCTCCTTGGCACCTGACGAAAGTTGAGACCTGTCTCATCGCAATTGAAAATTTGCTGAGGCATCAATGCTTCCTCTCTGATGATCGTGGCAAATTTAACCTTATAAGCGTCTGCACCAACTTCGTCAGCAGACAATTTTTCACCACAAAGTGTCACTTGCTTGATTCCATGGCGATTCGTCCACTTCTCTAACCACCCTGCACTCGCCTGAAATTCCATAGTATCACCACATAATTTCCAGATATTCAATGCTTGAATTTTGACGATTGGTCCAGTGATTGGAAAACCTGCAGCACGATGCTCCTTAAACCACATCCAAGTAGCATGATCAACCATCGGATGCATTGGAAGTTTAATCCTCTTCTTGCCAGCCAGCGACATATCCTTGTGATCGTCTTTCCACTTTTTTAAAGTCTCTTCTTTTCCTAACCATCTTCGAACTGTTTTAACATGCACGCTTAATTCCTTGGCAACGACGGTCGGATCAGTACCACGTTTTATTTCATCTATCGCTCTCAATTTAACATTCAAATCCCACGATTTTAATATTCTTTTACGTTTTGACTTTTCCATTTTGCAGGGTAAACAAAACGCCGTTGCGCATGGTTATCGCGCATGATTATTGTGCATAAGACAAAAAACGAGCGAGCGAATAATACCATGGTGGGGGTACGATTCCCCTTTCGTGCCAAGACACGGAGCACTTATATAGATGGACAGTTAGGGAGGTTCCACTGTAGTTCCATGCAATCAACCTCACCATGCTTTTTACATCGGAATATTTCAAGAAAGTTTAGTGACACTTACCTGTTGTTCTACAACCCATCATTAGATAAATATGGACACGGGCACAAGGAAACCGTGTTCACGGAATCGTGTACGAAAGCACAGAGCTCTCCGTAAAATATACGAGACCGAAATGAGAGAAGTACTTCGCAGTGTTACAGCTGTCGTTAAAACTGCAAACACAGGAAGTATGCGTATTAAATGAATATTTATAATAACGGACCTTCCAATCTAAAACTCGTTAGCAGCAGTTTAAGTAACGGATGTATTATTTTTCTCGCTTCAGATATTACTGACGCTCATGAAAGTTTTGTTATGAGTGTTGACAATGAATTGTGTCAAGGGATGGTAATGTATGTAGGAGGAGCAGATGCTCAGGTTGGATCGAATAATAGTGTTGGTAATGAAATCCAGCAAGAGATTGAAATGGATACACAGGTAGCGCACGTGCAACTTTAATGAGGTTAGAACATGTATTTTCAGTTTGAATGAAAAAACGAAAATTCCCATTTTAAATGAATGGGAAACTAAAATGAAAATAGCGACCTCTTAGAGTTGAGCTACAGCGACCGACTTTCGGGAGGACTTTTTTCTCATCCACCTCAAGCATTTGGGGGGGTAAGAGTTGAAAAAAAAAATCAAATTTTTATTCTGAAGCACCCTAATGCCTACTGTATGTCTCTTAGATATCATGCACTTAGGCGCCGGTGTAGCTAAAAAACTTATTGTATCTTGGACCATTGGTCCGCTTAAAGTACGACTAAGTACAAGCCAAAGACAAGAACTTTCTCGAAGACTGCTATATTTGCAGAGATAAGTTCCTCGAGAATTCGAACGGAAGCCTAGATCTGTCTATGAAGTTTTAAAGTGGAAAGCAACAGAATTTCGTTTTTTTGTATTATATTGTGGTCCAATTGTTTCAAAATCTATTCATCCATCAGATCTCTACAAGCATTTTTTGCTGTTGCACGTTGCTTTCAGAATTTTGTGTAGCGATGAACTTGCGCTATCTCATAATGCTGTAGCTAAAAAATGCTTGAAAAAATTTGTCCTTGCTTTACCATTGTTGTACGGTCCATCGTCGCTAGTGGTAAATATGCATAATCTTCTGCATTTGGCGGACGATGCTAGGAATATGAAATGCAGTTTGAGCAGAATAAACTGTTTTTCATTTGAGAGCGCTCGTGGAGCACTAAAAAAAAAACTGCGAACACCGAACAAACCGTTGGCTTAAATATGCCGGCGCTATCAAGAGCAATACAGTCAGGACTCCCAATAAGAGCGCTACGGGGCTGTAGGAGAAGGAATTTCCGAGAAATGTGGTACCCCCACTCTCTATTGAAAAGCTCACTCGCTCGGAACGTAAACCGGTCTGTCAATAAACGAGCACGGTAGTGGGGGTACTGCTCGACCACGGATTAGGGGAAGCGCTCTTATTGAGAGCCCTCTTATTGGGAGTCCCGACTGTATTCGCTTAAACAACAAAATATGTCGCTTCCCCCCATTCTACAAATTATCAATATTTCAGAAAAGAATGGGATCACAATTGTACGGTCTCTTCGATTGCGATCCATGTTTTTATCGTGTGCAATACCTAATAATATGGTATTGTTGAAAGATGGAGTTATAATGGAAATTGATGAAATTCTTTATCAAAGTTCTACAGTGTCTTCAATGATAATCCAAGGACCCATTTGGAGAGTCAAGAAGTCAATGTATCACTACCCATGAAAGTCACACAATCTTGGAATCTGGGAATTGCATAAACCTTCTGCAAGGTCTAAAACATATTTGATAACTGAAGTTGAGCAAAAATTAGTAAGTTTGCAACTATCCTTCCGACGGTATGGACCCGAAAGATTATTTGTGGCTTCGTTGCTGCACTCTTGAAAGTTTTTTTGTACAAATTGCTATGAGTGAATTTAAAAAATATTGATTTTTATGATAGTCTGATTTTTTCAGATCTAATCGTAGAAACCCCAATGTAGAGACTTTTTTAGAATTGTTAATAAAATATCATATCAAATTTCTCGTTTTTTTTTTGCCACGTATCATGATAATTTTAAGACAAAATTAGGGCAGGTGAAACTTTTTGGGGTCTACAGGTACCCTATATACTCGCCCGGGCAGGCCCCGATCTGTTGGACTCATCATATCCTCAAGGTTTATCTTTGATGGGATCCAAATATTACCCGAATATCATCCGATTAGGCCCCGATCTGTTGGCGTTGTCAGAACCTCAGCATTTATTTTCGAAGCGGTTTTACTATTGCCCACGCAGGCTCCAATCTGTTGGCCTCGTCAAAACCTCGCATTTATTTTAGAGGAGGTCTTACTATTGCCCGAGCAGGCCCCGATCTGTTGGCCTCGTCAGAACCTCAGCATTTATTTTCGAGGAGGGCTTACTATTGCCCGATCAGGACCTGATTGATCTGAGGACCAGCGGTTAATTCCGCTCTATTTTGGAAACTACGATACTTGGAGAAAAACTTTATAGGTCGAAGTTGTTGCTCTCGACGAGCACAATTCGGCACAAGTCTGGAATTTCAGATTTCACGATTTTTTTATAAATTTTTTATTTTTCAATCGATTGGTTTTCAAAAAATTCGATTCTCGTGAGAACTGTTGCGGTTTTCGCAATTATGCTAGCGGCACAACATTTGGTGCATCACCCACCGTCCAGCACAACCTTTTTTTTTAAATAATTCCAAAATGGCTGAGCTGATCAAAAAAACGTTTTTCGCTCCAAATTCTTATTTTTTGTTATTTTTGCGTACGCTTTACGGCACAACGCAGCACAAGCGTAGCACAATCCAGCACAATTATTATTTTTAAGCATTTTAAACATGGTGGAGCTAAGTTCACGGACATCACTTGCACGCTGCCACTGATACTGCAAATTCGCAAATGAGGGAAATTTAAAAAAATCGTGAAATTGTTATTTTCGAATTCGAAAATGTATAATTCATCCAAATTTCAGCTAATTTAAAATCAGCCATATGGGAGCTTACGATTAGAAAGTACCTTTAATATTATTGAAAGTTTTTTTTCATTTTTTTTCAAAATTCGCCGTTTGGCTGCAATTGCGGGCTACCTTTTCAATACAATCTCCACTACAGTGGACTGCCGAGACTACAATTTGTGTCAACCACAATTTTTTTTTGTTTCGTACAGCTGAAACTTCATATCATCAGACCTACCTTTTTACAAATATTTTCCGTCGATAATCCCGACGCTCTCAAACTTGAAAGACAAAACACACTTATTACAATGCCTAAGTTGGATATCCCCTCAAATTCCATATCAAGGTTTCAATGACATGAACATTGCAGAAAAAGGCACTAGTCAGAACTCCGGCACTCTTACCTCCAGCACTGTCGGCAATGTACCTCCGCCACGCTGCTTTGACATCATTTCGGGCGCGCTCGTGTTATCTCTACGGCTATGCACTTACTCCGCAGTGCCTAAACTACCCCACAGTGCTGGTGGTGTTACTATGTTTCAAATTCCCAGAAGTCTTGAATTGTCATGTAATGTTCACAGGTGAGGGACGAATGGCAGAGAGCTGCGGTACTTCCAGTGGAGAAGATAAGTCCACCGGACAATTCTGCCTGCACTTATGGTGTCTCCTGATCTTCCCTGCGGACTTTGATCCCAGGATTTTTAGACTGGGGAAGAGCAACACGAATTCGCCACGTTGCAAACATCGTTAGGCCGGACTTCTAAGCAAGAAACGTTTGTAGTTCGTCGCCCAAAATGATTGTGAGCAATACAAAGTTGGTTTCGAGTCCACGCTAAATAACAAAATAATGAGCACGATCGACGCTACAACACCTAGCCGGACTAGACTTTGTTAATCTCATTATTGTGTCATTTAACGTATTATGTAACAGAATCTAGTTCACACCAATTAGTTCGCGTGTTAGGAGGATATTTTAAAAGAGCGTGAGTAATAGTTTATATACAGACTAAAAGTGCGTCATTCTATTTACTTTGTGAAATCTAAAAGAACCCTGTTTGATCCTACGACCAGACGCTATTATACTGTAATGATTAGTTGAACGGCGAAGCCGCCAGTTTCGAATGGCCAACCGCTGGATGATTAATCAAATAATAATGATTAGCGTAATCGAAAATGCCAGGAGATATATAGGGTATAGAATTATACCATACATCTCATGATCAGAAAATACATCAATTTCAGTCACTAATCGTTCTATCTATTGCGATAGAATTTTCAGTATATATATAGATATACATAGATGTTATCACTGATATAACTATGGAAAAGGAATTACGACAAAAAGTTTCCGGAAATACAAATTCTACGCAATTAAACATTTTAATGCTGTTAGTGAGTTTCAGAGATTTATGTATATATCGGACATCGCTCAAAACCAGTATATAAAACCAGTATGTTCTTGAATTTATTATACATATTATGTACTTCTTACTGGGAGTGCTAATAATTTTCAAATGAATTGTTATCATTTTCGAACGTTTGCATGTTTTTTCAATAGATGTACGTATCATTTGGAGATACTGAAAATATGAATCATACTATACTGTATTTTCTATATATAATGACCGTGTACTTTTAAACCAAAACGTGATTCAGCAGTCTATCAGTGACTGGTATATTATTATCTCTACAAACTGTACACAAGATGCAAGTGGGTAACCTACGGAGCTGGGCAAGCTGATAGACGAAAAATGTATTTCAAATCCGAAGATACGTACTACTTACAGTAGACTCTCGATAACTCGCCGCCTGACGGACAGTAAAGCGGGGAAGTCGCGAGTTAGCGAGAGTCCCCACTCCGGTGCTGCGCCACCCTTCGCCACGCGCACATCAAGCCGCACGGATCCAGTTTAGTAGCGGTGGTGGGGCGCAGTCTGTTGTGGTGGGGGACAGTTAGTTGTGCTTGTGTGTGTCTGTGTGAAAATTCACCCGCCGCTGCGGCGACTTACCGATCGGCGAGTTATGGAGAGTCTACTGTACCTATGTCAGAAATACTGTAACCCGAAAAAGACCAGCCCGTTTTCAGACGTAAATAATATTTGTAGCCACCGAGTTAGCTTCTTGGGCTCGACTAACTTCATAACAGAAAACCAAGTGCTCGAAATAGTGAGATTTCAATCAGTCGCTGGCGTCGCTGCCCATGTCATATTATACGGAGTGCTGACGTAAATGCTGGACTCGAGCATGACTTTAACTATCAAAAAGCATTATACAAATCTGGGCAGGTGTTATTCATACCGTAACCACACACGCCTTATTTTCGCAGCTCATTCATCCGTCCCAACATTACTGATCGTCGTCCATGTGTCTATCCACATGGACGAGGTTGCACGTTGCAGCTCACGGACTTATGGACGGAGCGCAAGTTGGGGTTAGCGGCGCGGGGTATAAATCATGGGGGGTGTGAGTGAGGTAACGCGTCGGCCATATTAACTTGCCCCAAACAAACTGTCACCGTGGTCACAAACAATTGAGTATGTAATGTATACAAGTCACGGGTACACGCGGTAGTATACCTATATATCTATAACAATAGAGCCAGTCACGATGGCCGACCATGATTCCCCTTCCGTCTTTTGCTTCACCCCCGCGAGGGAAGGTTCCGTCCATAAGTCCGTGTTGCAACTACTGGATAACCATCGCCCATCCTTAGAATTTATGATGTATAGGAATAAATAACTCGACAACCGTCATTATTATGAATAAATTGCGTTAAGATTCATCAGCTTGTTCCGGGTTCACTTCAGTCAAACTTCTAGTATAACTTCTACTTTCCTGAGCCAACAGTGCTGCCGAATTGCATACATTAGAGTTCTTCATTTTCAGATTTTTCAACCGATCAAGCTTCTGCGACCTAAATTCTATGCGTACTGTTCCACGAGAGTTCATTTCGTAAATCAAAATGATTTCCGACTACTTCACAGAATTGTATGCAAGGCAGCTTCGATGCAATGAAATTCTGTTTTATCATCTTATTCCATCTAGACATGGACTTGTGGAGAACTCATGGTTCGAGCGCTTGGTTTGCCATGATGAACGTGATTATCCGCTTAATATCAAGACTCCAATAGAAAGCCTTATTGTTTCAGTTTTCAACATAGACACAAATCGCCGAAATTTCGTTACGCGTCAGATTGTTTTCATGTTTAAAAACTGGCTGTCTTTTTCGAGCCATCCTGTGCACTTAAGATGCAAAATGTATATTCCGGAAGCAAAGTTTAACATAGCGAAGATCCCATTACAGTATTCCACCTAGATGACCATCCTTTAGCATCGCGTATAGATTTTTCATAGCATTGAATGTATTTTCAGAATGCAATGTCAAGTGTCCGTGGTTTTTCAGATGAAATATTATATCTTCAATGCTGCCCAGTTCTTAGAGATACGGTGTACTATAATTACTATCGACCATCAGACTGACATGCGTTTTGTACAAAGTTTTACCAATTGCTATATTCATACATATAACTACAGCATTAAGATTTGTGAGAAATGCAACATATTATTACTCATTACTAGTAGCATGGAGTTCTTAAACAAAGAGATAATTACATACATTTTGTCAATCATGTTCATACTGCTAGTCAATGATCGCGAAATAGTCTAGCTTGACCTCCTCTGATTAAAAGCTTGCGGGATACAGAATCCATAAACAATCATTATTAATTATCTTGGAAAGATTATCTAGCCATCATTTGCAGTGATGGTCTAGATCTTTTTGTACTTCGCAAAAATTCTGTTATTGACAAAGAAGCGCGCGCGGTTCTTCTGTGATTTTCCGAGTTTTTTAGACTCTATGCTTACATGCGTAACACATTAATTCTGTTCTTCATATTTAAAGCTGAAGACTATCCCAACGCCTCTCATATCCTAAATGATTATTCCGAGCTAGAGGTGCAGTATCCACGAAAACGCAGGAGGCTAGTATTACCAATTAGTAAAGAATACGAATTGAAAAAAAAAATTGTAGAAAAAAAACCCACGCACAAAAAAGTGGCTTGTGTAATATTACGATCCGAATGAAACTCTTTCCGAAAATAGTCGTCAAGAAAATATGTAGTATATCGAATATCGGTAACTCGTCAAATTTATATACCTACGCATAACATGATATCAGTGCATTCACTAGTTCGTACTGTTTGTCTGTTTGACTAAGGCACTTCGTTACAATTATGAAATATGTTGGCGGTCACGGCTATTTTATCAGCCGATTATTTTTTATTTTGAATAAATTTGAATAAGACAGCTGGAGCAACGAAATCACAGACTTAAGAAGGAAAATGGGATTACATGAATGATATGGGGCGATATGGTGGGAAAGTTTAATTATTCAATATGATTTTGTTTTTCTACGAATTAGGGACATTATATGCAATAAAGTTTACATCTGATTTAGGAAAAACTCAACTTTAAGAGTATACCGTTCGAATTCTAAGTGAAAACGCATGCGGGCATGACGATATAGAATCTATATTATAGATACACACATTAAAGTTGTAAAAATTAGACGGACTGGAAAAAGCTGCGAAGAAAGCAAGTATCTGATACGTGATATGGTGCCATTCCAAGTCATGCGGGCTCCTATATATGATGAATTCCACGCGAACCGGACAAAAAAAAAAACTTTTTCTCTCATTTTTGCATGAGCTTTAGTACCCTCAAAATTAGAATTTTTTATGTATATAAGACATATGTAGCTATTTTTACCTATGGTGTACGAGCTCTTCTAGTTTCCGGTTGATTACGCTATTTGATGTCTTTGAAGGCAAATATCTCAGAAACGGTATGTCGAATGAAAAAAGTAATGGAGTGGTGATTTGTAGTATTCTTCACCCTCTTTTACTTGAATCCATGATCTTGCCCGTGACTATCGGAAAACATGTCGAAAAATCATTTTCCAATCCAAAACTCTATTTTTATCCACTTATGTCATTTTTAGGATTTTTTTCGTATTTTTTTTCGAAAAGCTCGGGAAATTTCCCATCGAATCACGTTTGTTTCGGAATGGACCAGGGTTTCGTTTAGGAGTTACAATTTTTTCCGAAGGCGAAACGAACGACTCGTACGTATTGTATTGTAGCTCCCAAACGAAGCCGTGGTCCATTGCGAAACAAACGTGATTCGATGGGAAATTTCCCGAGCTTTTCGAAAAAGAATACGAAAAAAATCCTGAAAATGACGTAAGTGGATAAAAATAGAGTTTTGGATTGGAAAGTGATTTTTCGACATGTTTTCCGATAGTCAGGGGCAAGATCATGGACTCAGGTGAAAGAGGGTGAAGAATACTACAAATCACCACTCCATTACTTTTTTCCTTCGACATACCGTTTCTGAGATATTTGCCTCCAAAGACATCAAAGAGCGTAATCTACCGGAAACTAGAAGAGCTCGTACACCATAGGTGAAAATAGCTACATATGAGTCAGTCCACGTCAACCGGGACACCTTTTTGACCGCATGTTCTTGAAAATCGTCGTAATTTTTTTTACATATTCTCTGGGTAAAATGAATGCATGAAACATTTTTTTTTTTTTTTTTAACCTGAAGGGCTTAGAAGATACAAGGGGTTGAATTTTCGAAAAAAAACACCAAAAATCGGAATCGCGCTCTTCTTTAGACGTTAATATCTCCGGTTCCCTTGGTCGTACAGACATCGTAAATAACTCATTTCGAAGCTCTTGAATCGCACTTTCATGTTATGAATTTTTAATTCATGTCATAAACAATTTTCTATTTGTTATTAACAATTATATTTTTTAAACGTAATTTTCGAGATGATTACACCCTTTGAAAATTCTGAAAAAAATATGAGCGTGTTCCTTGATTAATTCTCTACAAAATCTGTAATTTTCAAAATGGAACTCCGATGGAAACTATATTTAAAAAACGATTGAACCGTGTGGGATGTCGCGCGCGGCTGTCTACGCGGGCGTGCCGAGACCGAGGCTTATTCGCTTCACACGTAGAGAATACAGGGGGGCATATTACGATGAAATTCATCAAATCCAATAATTTACTGAATTATTTATTCCATTTCATGCTGAATACTCGACTTGAAACTATAAAAATATTAGTATAGAGATACAAACTTGACTAAAATCTTGAAAAAAACTGCTGAACATAACGTACTTTTCGATCCCATCCATTGGAATACGACACCGTATTATTCGATCGATTACGTACTTAATTAATGAATTTGAAATTTTAATACCTACAGTGTACAAGTGACTCGAAAAAAATTATTTTTGGAGGTATAATAGTCCCCCCTTAAGATTCCAGTGAAATGTAGAGTTCTCGTGGTTAATGATTGAGTAATTTTAGATTCATTAATTTAGTACGTAATCGATCGAATGATACCATGACGTATTCCGTCTGATGGAATCAAAAAGTACGTTATGTTTACCAGTTATTGTCAAGATTTTAGTTGAGTTTGTATCTCTATAATTTTTATAGTTTCAAGTCGAGTATTCAGCATGAAATGGAATAAATAATTCGGTAAATTATTGGATTTGATGAATTTCATCGTAATATGCCCCCCTATATTCTTTACGTGTAAAGCGAACAAGCCTCGGTCTCGGCGCGCCCGCGTATACAGCCGCGCGCGACGTCCCGCACGGTTCAATCGCTTTTTAAATATAGTTTCCATCGGAGTTCCATTTTGAAAATTACAGATTTTGTAGAGAATTAATCAAGGAACACGCTCATATTTTTTTCAGAATTTTCAAAGGGTGTAATCATCTCGAAAATCACGTTTAAAAAATATAATTGTTAATAACAAATAGAAAATTGTTTATGACATGAATTAAAAATTCATAACATGAAAGTGCGATTCAAGAGCTTCAAAATGAGTTGTTTACGATGTCTGTACGACCAAGGGAACCGGAGTTATTAACGTCTAAAGAAGAGCGCGATTCCGATTTTTGGTGTTTTTTTCGAAAATTCAACCCCTTGTATCTTCTTAGCCCTTCGAGTTAAAAAAAAAAAAAAAATGTTTCATCCATTCATTTTACCCAGAGAATATGTAAAAAAAATTACAAGAGAATCAGAAACATCGAGGAATATTTTTGGCCAAATCCGTCCCGCTTGACGTGGACTGACTCATATGTCTTATATACATGAAAAATTCTAATTTTGAGGGTACTAAAGCTCATGCAAAAATGAGAGAAAAAGTTTTTTTTTTTTGTCCGGTTCACGTGGAATTCATCATATACGGACTGAAATTCTGAATCATTTTCAATTTAAATGGCTGATTCACCGGCACATTTCACAAGTAGTGATGCCGCAAGACAAGACAAGGCAAAAATCGCGAACTTCGTGGCTTGTGTTGTAATTTTGTGGATCTCTTCTTGTCTTGTCTTGTTTCAATTCGCAAGAGATAAATCGTCTCTTGTCTTGCTGGACATGATCAAGAGCAAAAAAATTCTCGTCTTGTCTTGCGTCCTCTTGTACACCTCCATGGTTTTTTTTTGGTCCAATTGGATGAATAAATTCTTAAAATTCCTGATCTGTTTACCAGGGTGGGTTGAAAAAAAAATTCTTTTTTTTTTTACTCAAGATGGGGGTAGAATTTGTACCTTATAAAAAAAGAAAATTTTTCAAACAATAAAAAATTTTTTTACTCAACATTTTGAGGTCGCCCACTCATTTTTTAAATGAATATTCAATCAAATGGGGTACCAATGGGAAATTCTTTTCTTGGTCCAAAATCGTGGAAAACATGTAATAATTGTAGAATGTGATTTTTCTTTACTTAACTTTCGTGCGGATACAAAAGAAAGTGCATTTCATTTTTTGAAATGAAATGAAATGCACTTTCTTTTGTAATAGAATGAAAGTTGAGAAAAGAAATCACATTATACAATTTTCACATCGATGGCTCTTATCGAAACCAGCGTAACTCAGCAGTGCAGGAAAGAAAAGCGTATCTCGGCGAAGCAGTTAAGAAAGGCGTATATCCCCTATGACACCCTATAACAAATGCCTTTCTTAACTGTTTCGCCGAGTTACGCTTTTCTTTCCTGCACTGCTGAGTTACGCTCTTTTCGATAGGACCATCGACATGTTTTCCACGATTTTGGACCAAAAAAAGAATTTCCCATTGGAACTACCCCATTTGATTAAATATTTATTTAAATAACGAGTGAGCGACCTCAGAATGTTGAGTAAAGAATTTTTTTTTTTGTTTGAAATATTTTCTTTTTTTATAAGGTACAAATTCTACCCCCATGCTAATAAATTTTTTTTTTTCAACCCACCCTACTGTTTACATATTCTCATTTTGAACATTCGTAATAAATATAATTTTCTCTATCAGATCAGTACTTTTTCGATCGCCGTTTTTGTTCTATATCTCTTGTGCTCTCTCGTCTCTTGTGTACTCTTCACTCGTATTGTCTTGCTCGTTCAGCCGAGAGAGAAATATATTTCTTGTCTCGTCTCTTATGACAGTTTTCTTGTCTCGTCTTGTTTCTCTTGCTCTCTTGCGGCATCACTATTCACAACACACATACTTCAAGATTTCACTAAAAAAAAATTCCGTGTCAGCCACGTGTATTTTAATTATCTATCTTGAGTAGCATTTATTCTCACTCGTCATTACAATTTATCTGCAAGAAGGCAGAACTGTCAAAGAAATGGTAGGAAAAGGATGATTTTTCTATGAAATGGTGCGGGATTTCGTAAGTTTTTGTAAAAGTTCTAAATTTATTGAGAGCAGTGATCAATCAACGGAGTTATTTAGGAGAAAGTACAGAAAAAAAAGTACCAAAATTACAAAATCAATCTATTCACATAGTATTATTATTTTGTTTACAAAAATTTTACACATTTGTGTACACCTAGAGACTTACTTTCACCACCTGGTCAAAACATGCCAATTTTTATTTAAATTCAGTTATGGTTTTCCCAAGCAATACACTCAAAAAACCGTTCAGCGGTTATAGGGAGAATTCGTGTTTGTCCAGCCATATTGTATTAGTAAATAGGCGACAGCAATACAGTCTGGTTGAAGAATGCATATAAATATGGCTGAGTCGTGTGGTTGGCGCAAGCTGTGACAGCTATTTTGCTTCGTAAAGATCGCTCATAAATATACGCCATAACCTCAAACATATGCATACACACCACAGCTGCTTCCATTTACAAAACTGATATGCTTCCAACAGCTATAATACATAGCTGTGTTGGAAAGACGCCAGTAGCCATATTTGTATGAAATTTAGAGCAATCAGTGTTTTCTGATTCAGCTATTCGATTTTCTATATCAGCAAAAGTCTTTCACTATAGCGCCTATAATTGACTAGCAGGAACTGTATTGCTGTACGGCCGATACAGATTTTCTCAGTGTACACTCATTTTAATTTATGCACTATTGGGGAGAGTCGGGTAGCCTCAGCTGTCGAGTAACCCCAGCTGTCGAGTAACCCCGGCCACTTACGATCGAAGTGATGATGCAAATCCATTAACAGCCTGATGAACAAGCTAGCTTGAGATATTTTTACCAAAAGACCGTAAAAATTATTTTCGGAGTCACTTGAAATATCAGATCCATTTCGCTGTGTATTGAGGCTAGCGTGTCCGTTAAAAAAAACAATTTTGAATCGGACTAGACGCACCGCCTACAATGATTAAAAAAAAATAAGAAAATTTTTAAACGCAATTTGATCCTTCTATCTCAATTGAAAGGCGTGCCTAAGTGTCTAAATAATTTTCCATTTGAATAACATTCATTTTTGTCATTTTTTTTCAATTCCAATTTTTTACGTAGTCAATAGAAGGGAAAAAAATTCATTAATTCAGTCAAATCTATTGTAGATATTTTCACGGCGATTAATGAACCGTGACGTGCAACACCAGTCTGATGGAATCAGTACTTCCTTGCCCATTGCGTTATTGAAAGAATCAGTTCTTCATTTCATTTAAAAATTTATTTTTCCGTACATACGAGACAATCGGCAAGGAAGATTCGTTTCTATGTACTGTCACTTATATGAGGGAGATTTCAACTATCGCATGATTTTTTCTACCTTCTTTTGGCTACGTAAAAAATTGGAATTGAAAAAAAATGACAGAAATGAATGTTATTCAAATGCAAAATTATTTGGACACTTAGGCACGCCTTCCAATTGAGATAGAAGGATCAAATTGCGCTTAAAAATTTTTTCAATTTTTTTTTTAAATCATTGTAGGGGGTGCGTCTAGTCCGATTCAAAATTGGGTTTTTTAACGGACACCCTAATGGAGGCACACTAAAGGGTTATAGGTATATGCTACAAACCTTTTCATGAAATTCCATTTGGGTACTTCGTTATTAGAGATCCACTTTTACGTATCACCTTGAGTGGCCCCTGCTACTACGACTTTGGGAGAGACAAAAAGAAAAAAAAAAAGAGGAACAAGAATATGACAGTGAGTCTAGAAGCGGTGAAGCAGAAGATGTTAGGGAGAAAATAAAAAATGGGCAAAGGACTAAAAAAAAAGAACAAATAGACGAAAGGTTGAAAAGTGCAGGAAACAAACGAAGAAAAGTAAGTCGAACGTGAAAAGAGCACGAGAAAAAGAAAGAAAATAGTAAAACAGAAGAAGGGCGTGAGCAAAAAAAAAGTTAAAATCGTTAAGATTATGTTGAAGAATGTTAAAATATGAGGAGAATGGTGAAGGCTTAAGCTTGGTACACACTTGACCATATTTTTGCGCACGAACCATCTGTTTACTTCTTGCTTCCAGAAGGAAGAAAGGAGACAAAATATGTGCGTGCGCGCAAATATGCTCAAGTGTGGCTGCCCCATTACACTAACTCTCATATGGCAAAGAGTAGATATAGGGAAGACGATGAACAATCGTGAGGATGAAGCCTCGGCATCATGATTACTCTGACAGTTTTGATATTATAAGCAAACAACTAAAAAAAAGCGATTTTTTGCATAAAATTGTTAATTACAAAGTTATGAGCAATAAACTCGAGTGAAAAACACCTCACTATATCATGTAAAACTATTATACAAACAATAGCGCAGCTGGGTTTCTTCTAATACTTTTTACATGAAATGCTCACTCCAAATCTATGCAGCTTGGTCTAGTTGTCGCCGAGCCCCGGGTGCAGATATGTACCTGAATGCTATGTTTTCTTGAATTGTTGAAAACTAACGTGAATAAAAAACCCCATTAAGATCTGAACATGAGTACAAATGTGCCGTGCGTATATTAATTTGATTTCCTAACAAGCAGTTATTCTTCATGTAAAGTGTTGATTGATAGAATGTTTATATGTTCGATTGCATAAAGGTTCAGTTATGGAATCTTTACTGTGCCTTTCAATGTTCCAATATGATGAAACTTTTCAACATTACGATTTTGGTGATGGCCAGGGCTACCCACTACTACCATTGTGGTTAACTATTTCCCTGCTCACATAAATCTCTTTTCTCGTGTCCACGATGTATGTCTTCCTTGAAAATGTATACTGTACAGTAATGTTCATTAATGGGTTCGCGGTGGCTAACTATTTTTTTCGGACTTTTTCGGATACCATCAATAAAATAATATTATATTATTTTTACAAGGGGTCATAATTATTATTATTACAATTTCGGCTATCGGCACATCAAATACGACTAGAATGGAGTCTCGTTTCCGAAAAAGTCCGAAAAAAACAGTTAGCCACCGCGAACCCATTAATGGACACTACTGTACATGTTATTCGAAATACCGAAATACACTCGACCCTCAATATTAACACTTCAATTGTTATCAGAAAAGTTATCATCGAAGAAGCTTCAGTGGCCGGGGCTATCCGACTCTCCCCTAATTATCAATTGAATTTTTCAATTAACAATAAGACAATATAATTGAAACTTATAGTATTCAGAGAGCCGCAATAATGGTTCCATAGATAATTTACATAAATATGATTCTCTCATGAACCCATAACTACGGTATCGTCCATATCGACGAGTTCTAATGAACCAGCGCCATCTCGTCCTGCTTGTTAGAAAAGCGCTGTCTCGCCACGCTTGTATGAAAAGCGCTATTCGACCCAGGCTGTGGACACTAGTATATGAAAGAGTGATTGGATAAACTTCTGATCCCGCTCCGAGTTTCCGCCAGATGGCACTATGAGCGCTCTCCTACCCCTTACGCTTCGGCCGCCAAACTCCTGAGAACGTTACTGTGCAATCCACGCCTGCAGGACCTAACCTATAATCTCGAACGAGATTCAAAGTGTAACAATTTTATTTTTCAATAAATACCACAGTAAACTTACTTTCATGGACTTCTGATTTTTTCCAAAAATACCCCTACTTTTGAAAAAAAATACGAAAGAAAGACAAACAAGAATACGTATAAAATTATATCTTTTGAGTATTCTAATGACTAGGGGTATAGAAAGTAGAGACTTTCGTTATATATAACGAGTAGTTTGATGACGCTTGGACAATTTGATGACTTTACTCGTTCCAAGGCGAGAATATACTTATGATCGCAAGAAAACTTGTCCGTTATACGACGGATACGATACTGGGGAACGCGCTGCGCCTACCTACTCTCTCCCGGCTCGAGCGCAGCGAGGGATTACTCACTCAGAGCGTATACTCTTCGAGGTTTTGAAGTTTGAAGTTCGGTTTAACGTCGCTCCCTTAAATTTATTAAATTCTGAAGGCTATACGTCACCGATCGTTCTCGCGTTTTCGCCCACATTGTGGTTTCTGCAAGTTCTATTCTTTTTGCGATCATTGACATTTCCCTGCCATTGTGTAGTGTGCTCAAGTGCACTACTTTCACGATCATATCGGCTGCCAGTGCTAATGTGCCTTTGAGTGCGGTGTTTTGGTGTACCGTGACAGTCTATCATTTGGCAGGTGTAGGTGTTTATCGGCTCCGCCGGATTGGACTTTAGACTCGAACTTTGTGTTCTTCTCATCGGCTGTTTCTCCCAGCTGTTTGTGCTGCTTTCCTCTCTGTTTCCTGCGCCTCTCTGTCTCGTACAGACGACAATGTCCAACTTGCCTGGTACTTCCTTATCTATACCGAGTGACACTTCTAGATGCCATTCGCCGTCTCTCTCACCTAAACCATGCAAGTCTTGCAAAAAGGAGATCGTGAGCCCTGTCTACTGCTCCGTATGTCGTGGCTTTTTTCATCCTAGCTGCGCTCGAATGACGAAGGTAACCTCCAGAGGTGAATCGTTTGTGCACCGAGCGCCTCTCTCAACCCGAGTCCAACTCCTGAGACGCATGACCGCGTTGGAAAAGCAGCGCCGTCACAACCCACCCTGTAGACGGTAATGGCGGCGGTTGAAGCTAGTTCTCGGGATATTGCTAGTAAGATCGATGGTCTGCTGACTCTACCAGCTACAGTAGACCAGCTGACAGCCACCGTGGATGCCCTATCGCGATCCACTGCGGACCTTGTTGCGGAGCTAACAGCCAAAATTGACGGCCTAACTGAGCATAACCAGCGACTTGCCACTCGAGTTGACACTTTGGAAGGATCTCATGTGGTCCACTCCACCGAGATCTCGTATCTCACTAAGGAAACAGCGATCTCAAGAACAGGATGGCAATCTTCGAGCGAAATCTGCTTAGTCGTGACCTAATGATCACTGCAGTGCCCGAATCCGAGGGTGAGGACCTGCCCGGCTTGTTCTGCTCTCTCACGGCACTCCTCCCTGTCGTTGTGCCTCCTGCTGAGGTACAAGGAATTGTGCGCATTCAAAGTAAAGTGCCTACAAATAAGCCTCGACAAATCTTGGTTTGGCTCCGGTCAGTGGAGCGTCGAAACCGCATACTCGCCGCCGAAAGGGCCAAAGGCTCTGTTTATGCAGACGAATTGGGTCTTGCGCGCGAGGTCCCACATACCCCGATTTTTGTCAATGAGCACCTGCCGCCCACTGTCTTCAAGTTTCTGGGAAAAACGAGGGCGCTCGCAAAGGAGCGAGGTTACAGCTTCACCTGGATCAAAAAAGGTGTAGTGCATGTCAAGCGGGATGCTTCATCGGATCCCATCTTGATCATCTCCGAGGCTGATTTCCACCTTCTCACTGCCAATGCCTGACGATGTGGTGGCCTCCCTGAAATTGCTGGTGCTGGTCTGGGATCCAGTACTACTCCGGCTGGTACTCCGAGCTCACCGCCCGCCCGCTATCTACCTATCAAAAGCATACCTGGGACATGCGCCTATGACGTCTGGTGTAGCTACTACAGCTCTTGACTCCGGTGTCTCTTGTTTTGCAACCTAGATGGCTCAGTATTGGTTTGGCTTTTTGCATTAGTCCGTGGACTCGAGCTTCCTAGCTATGTACTTGCGCTTATTTATACCCATCTTTTTGTTTTCCTGCTTTCTGTCAATTTATGTATCATCTATTATTTCATTTTTGTCGAGCTGTTCTTCTGTCGACTTCTGGCCTCGACTGCCCCCAGTTCTATCCGTATTGTTTGTGCTATTTATATTATTTATTCATTTATACTTTCTATTTTCTGTTAAACTATGTATTTAGTGCTATTTCTTATTTTTATTTTTATACTAGTTTCAAGTTCGAATCCTAGCTCCTAATTCTAATCTTACTTACTACTTGAGCTATCTTTATTTTTCTAATCTCTGTCAAACTATCTACTATCTTTTTTTTAATCCTAGTTCCTAATTTTAATCTTACTTGCTACTTGTGTTATCTTTATTGTTCTAATCTCTGCCAAACTATGTATTATTATTATTTTTTCTTTCTTCACTTTCATATTTTGGTCAATGTCATTTATCGATTGCCCCTTGGCCCTTCTAGGCTACGGCATAATAAACAACATCTATCTATCTATCTCCCCACCTCACTCGCCGATGCGCGAAGTAAGTATATTCTCTCCTTGGACCGAGTATAGTCACCAATAAGCCGTGGCATAAATTGAACAGTTTGATGACTGTTTACTTCAGACGCGGCGCTGGGGCCCCACTAACCATACCACACACCAAAAAATACTAGCTAACAATCGGTGGTTATGCCAGGTCCGTGATTAGGCACCCAAATAGCGAGCGTTATCATAATGACCGTACGGTGTGTATATACAGGATGTATCACCTCAAGTATCGAGAATAGGAGGGACTTAGCTGACGCGAAGTCATGCCCCATCAACCAATCAACAAAGAGAAGAATTTCGTAGACCGAAATTCTTCCGAAAAATAGAAAAAACAATTTCTTGGTGTGGGGAAATAATATCAACATCGACTCGAATACAATTTCTTGTTGTAGGTAAGAAATATCAACAACGACGCGAATCAGGCTGTTAGGTATTTATTTACTCCAACGCTCACAAAAGCGATTCTTTCCTTTTTGTTGATTGGTTGATGGGGCGTGACTTCGCGTCAACTAAGTCCCTCCCATTCTCGATACTTCAGGTGATACATCCTGTATATACACGGGAAGTTTGAGGTTTTGAGTCTCCGCCAGATGGCTTCTACGCCGACAAAATAAAGCATCGAGTGTCCACAGCCTGATTCCACCTGGCAGGTTAGAAAAGCGCGACTCCATTCTAATATATTCTCATACATCAGAATATATTTTGTTCTCGATTGACATTAATTTGAACAGTAACGTTGGGATGGCGCTTTTCTAACCTGCCGGGTGAAATGGCGCTCTTCAAACAAGCGCGACAAGATAACGCTTTTCCAACGAGCACGACGAGATGGCGGTGTTTCATTCAGACCGGGCCCGTCGATAATACGTCGATTTTCGTAGTAGTTACATATCCATCCCGAGAAAAATTGTTGGATCTCTCAAATCGTTGGTAACTATACCTAGATATAGTTGGATATAGTTGAATAGTACCATTTTTCGGATCCGATCGATTAAATCCAATCATATCTGGTCAGTTCCAACAATTTTTTCCGAGATAATAATCAATGAAAAAATTTTTGGTAACTTTCAGTCGTAATTTATTTATCCTACCAACGTTTCGACTGGCAACATTCAGCCATGCTCAGAAAATTGTTGCTACATACTTTGCTGTTACAATTCATCCTTTCCGAAATTCATTTTCAAATTCAAATTGTGCTTACACTGCACTCAAGACAACACGTGGCTTTACAGTTGAGTTTATGTTACAATAACGTAAATTAAATTTGTTTTGATGTTAGAATGTCTATTATTTTTATAGATGTAATTTTTGTATGTTTACAATTATTAATATATTCGTAGTTGGACAAACGACTAGTTATGGTATAGAATGAAATACTCACAATTGCACTTGCGTTTTAGAGCTTATTGAGATGTTATTCATAGCGAGCTCAACGACAAAGTGCCCGATTCATGGGGCGACCCCCCCCCCCCCCCCCAGCCCTGGTTACGCCATTGTATTAGATCATTATTATTGGTACTGCTAGTGTTGAATGGTGAAAGCAAAGATCAAAAAAATTAACTGATAATTACATCACAAAAGTCATGTTATTAAAAAATAATACCATGACAAATCAAGTGAATGGGAGAATAACAATTTTTAACTGTAATTGAAATGAGCTGATTTGTAATTTCTACAACCAGATAAAAGAAAAATGTCCACGACAAATTTTCCGATAATTCATTTGGATTAAAAGCTTGCAGTTTTCACGGAGTCATTCGTATTTATAGAATTTTCTAATTTCCTCATTCTTGGTTTTGTTTCCAATGTTGATATGACAACACACTGTGTGACGCAACGATGTGTCTAAGCCGAATGGACAGACTATACGTTACAGCAGAAGAATTCCGAAGCTCACTACGATGTAATGAATATTCTATCACCGTAGTAATAAAACGTAAGCACAAGCCCGAGATTATAAGATCTCACAATTAGTCGGGATATTTTGCTGTCATTACCCTGGTGAAAAAATCTCTACAAATTTATACGAAGATTTTCACGAAACACTACGATTTTTTTTAGGAAATCTATGACCTTTCGTAGTTTTTCGTAGAAATTTTCGTGGAATTCCGTAGTTCTTCGTAGACTGTCGTAGAATTGCATATTTTGTCACCCACTCTAATTTATAGAATTTCATAGTTTTGTCGTAGTGCTTCGTACCTTCTATATGGAAAATGTTCTTGCTCTTATTACATCAACCGAGAATGGCGTACCTTTAATATTCGTATGTTTTTATGCCTCTGTAGAATGAATGTAGTAATCAATTTTCAAATGATGAATTATGCTGTATTTTGTATGGTAATAATTCTCCATGAGTACTCCATGAGTCCCTCAGCAACGTATGTACTTATACGTACTATCTGAGTTCGAACAGTGCACTTCCGAAAATGAATCTACCACTTGCCATTTGTCAAAAAAAGTTTGACTATGTACAGTAGACTCTCAAAAGTTGCAAAGCCAACGGGCTGTAGGAAAACCCACCCTGGTGAAAATGATTCTACGAATATTTAAGATCAATTAGGGAAATTCGGACATTTCGTAGCATTTCATAAGAAATTGTAGTTTTTTCTTAAAGTGAATGACAAAAACGACGAATTTTTCTGAAAAGGTACGAGAATCTACAATTTTTTATGATGATCCACCGAAATCTATAATTTTTCATGAAATGCTGAGAAAATCTACAATTTTTTATGAGAAACGACGCACATCTACAATTTTTTATGAAAACTATGAAATGTCCGAATTTCCCTAAAAATTCGTAGAAGTAGAGATTTTCACCAGGGCAATTCCTCGAATTATGCAACTTTCTGAGGCTCCCACTCCTCGAAATAAAATCCTCCGGGCCTCTATGCTTATACGTTTCGCACAGAGCAGTAGATGATCAGGAGGCTGGGAGTGGGGGAAGCGCCAGATCGCGTGAGCAGAAGGCCTTGCACACGGAGAGAAATTTAGTACGCGGTTCGTATCAGTACTAGTGGCGCTGCCGTACATCGCATGTGGTAGGTGAGGCGTGCGCTTTTGATACGGTTGGCATACCAAAACTTGGATCACTGGACGTCGTGATGACATGAGGCGGAGAGAGTATTGGAAAGTGTCAAGGACTCCCGTTTTGGTACGCCAGGCTCCCCAAATTCGAAACGCTCTGAGCACGCTACAATTGGAAGAGCGGATGTCTCTTTTAGTACGGTGGCGCTACCAGCATGCGACACGGAAGATACCAAGTCGACCGAAGTCTGTCGTACCAGAAAGAGTACGGCATGCGTCTCACGTGGTACGTCCAGCGTGCTAAATTTCTCTCCGTGCACCTTTCGAGCGTGCAACTTTTGAGAGTTACTGTATGTCATAAATAATTTTAATTTTTCGACAACATTCGTTAATTCTATGAAAAAATACAACATAAGCTCAATACAATCTTCTTTACAAACAACGAGTCTTATGTTTCAGATTGTATTTGATTTTCATGAAAATTTGTGAGTTTCCACGAAAATCTGCGAAATACTATTCACCTTTCTCTTGTCGTAGATTTTCTTCATAGTGCGAAAAAATTAGAAGACACATTTACCGTCATTTGCGAAACACTACTGCTTCAGTTTCTCATTAATTGATTTTTGTATCTCTTCATATCTTTGTGCAAATTCGATAAAATTCTCAGTTCCCTACACTAATTGGCGGAAAACTATGACTATTTTTTTTTTGTTTTAGTTGTAAATTTTCGTAATGATTCGTCGAAATTACTAGTCTGCTATGAGAATATATAAAACTTTTTCTTTTTTTCACTTGTGTATTTTTATATTTTTCCGGATACATTCATAGTTTTCTACACTACTATAGAAATCTATATCTTCTTTTTTCTGTTGTAGGTTTTTTTAGTTAGTTGTACGTAGTTTGTAGTAGCGTTCCGCTGAAGTCTACGAACGATCATTCCTTTCTTTCTTCAGTTCTAGATTTTCCATAGTTAGTCGTAAAAATTCGTAGCATTCTATGAAAATCAACGAAAACCATTCGTTTTTCTTCTCTTTCTCTTTTCAGAGTCCCAAATTTATGAAATTGTGGACAATTATAATTTTTCGTATGAATTCGTACTTTTGTATGCTAAAGTAGGAAACAAACTGCGAAAAACTAAGGTTTTTCACGCAACAGACACCTTATCAAATTTCATAGTTTTTTGTGCAAAATTTTTCCATCACGGTAACTCTCGGTGACAAAAACATAGCAAATAAGATTCCAGTAATGCCTAAAACTTGTATAACGTATTACCAAATATAGAAAATATGTAGAAAGAATCTATAGAAACTTTTTTACATAGGATTTACATGGGGCAAGAGAAATATGAAAAATATAAAGAGCGTAAGTAACTTTAGCCCAAGGTAAATAAATTATATTATAATACTCCTAGTCAAAATAGGAGACGTAACAGTTGTCAAGATTCCCCATTGCTACTAGCAGCCAGGACTAAAATCGACCATACTCACATGCGCGATTCATCTCACACAGCCACAAGACGTCCTTGTTTCATCTGAAATTCGAAATATTTTGGAGATCATTTTGGAGATATTTTGGAATATTCGCAAAATATTCGCGAGATTTTTTAGACATTTTATAATAGCCTGGATCAGCGGCTTGCCACTCTTTACCCCCTCCACTTTCTTAATTGACAATTTATACCAAAAAACGCATACCACAACAAAAAGCATGAAAATGAGAAGAAATATTGAAATATTGCTCAATTCAGTTGGTAATGTTGTGGTATAAGTGAGTCGAATAAGGGTCCTATCTAATAACATTGAGTGGCAAGCCGCTGGCCTGGATCCAGCTCAAATCACGAAAGGTCGTACGAAGCCAAATCTCAAATCGTCAGTAAACTAAATATGTACCTAATTCTATAGCCCAGGCATGTTAAACACGCGGCCCGGTAATGTTTTGATTGCGGCCCGCCGACTCTAGAAAACAAATGCCGTTTCAAACGTATATTTGAAAAAAAAATCGACACGCAACAAATAAATCGTAAAAGTATGAATGGGAAATTACACGTGAACACGACCAATAATTTTCCCTCACCATTTTCGATTGGCTTCACGATTTTTTATATGATTCTGCGATCTCGAAAAAGCACTGCTGGATTTTCTCAGATTTTTCCCTCCAACCGTTAATTTTCAATGATTATTCAAACCCATCTCAAAATCGGCATTTTTTTTCAAACTCGAAAAATTCTCAAAAATACTATTTTCATTCCGATCATTTTGACACCCCTCCCATGATGGGACGATTGTTCCTTCCATTTTTTTTTAGGACTCTCAACATTTTGAACAAACACCTAGAAGGGGGCACAAATGCCTAGAAAGTGGTCTTGCGACATCGTGGGTCTTACATCAAAAGATTCAGAATTGAACACAGAATTTTCGGTAATTTTTTGAGAACTTTTGAAACGTTGAATAGTATATTGTGCACCAAGGAGGCAAAGAAGGTCTTTTCACGCCGAGCGTAAATTTGCAATACGAGTCGAAGACGAGTATTGCAAATACGCTCGGCGGAAAAGAACTTCGAGGCCTTGGTGCATACGATATTTTATACAACAAAAGTATGTTTTACGAGTTTGAGTTCGATCCGATACACAAAGTCGACGGTATACAAACACGCATAGAAACGCATAACAACGCGTTGTTACGCATAATTAGGCGATTGATTGGTCAGAAAACAGAAAAAGTCAGTTACTAGGACAGATAAAACGAGAAAGTGCCTCCTTAGATTCCTCCCAACACAAACTTGCTCGATAGTCATGGAAACTCCGACTTTCGCTCCCCAAAATAGTGACGGAAAAGCGAGTAGAACATGCTTGCGTTGTATAAACATAATGTTTTGTTTGTTCAAAAGGTTAAAAGTGCTTAAAAAAAAATGGAAGGAACAGTCATCCGGTCATGGGAGGAATGTCAAAATGATCGGAATGAAAAATAAGATTTTTGAGAATTTTGCGAGAATTTAAAAAAATGCCAATCTTGAGATGAGTTCGAATAATCATTGAAAATTAACGGTAGGGGGGAAAAATCTGAAAAAATTCAGTAGTGCTTTTTTGGGATCGCAGAATCGTATAAAAAATCTTAAAGCGAATCGAAAATGGTGAGGGAAAACCATTGGTCCAGTTCACGTGGAATTCCCCATATATTCCAGCTTATTTCTGAAATATCAATGGCATGCGGCCCCCGCCATGGTACCAGATCGGTAATTTGGCCCGAAAATCGTGATGAGTTTGACATGCCTGCTATAGCCTTTTCCAAGAGATACGTATTCAAAGATTTCGCTTGGAAATACCTTCGGTATCTGGTACGTATATTATGAATTTGTGCTTCTGAATCGCAATGTCGAATGGGCATGACTGTCGAAGGAATAGGCTGAATGGGATTAGTTTTTCATGAAATTATATGCGATTTCATAATCATTTCAAACATTCTAACTTGACTGAGATTGGCAGATGATTAGCTTAGTTATGTACGATAATGTGGAAAAAATACCGAAAATTCCAACTCAATTTACTCTCTAAAATTTTTGGAGTGATTAATTCACTCCAAGCATGGAGTGACCAAGTGATTAACTCTACTTGGAGTGATTATCCACTCCTAAAGAGTGAAAATACACACTTTTTCGCAAAGAGTGAATATTTCGACTCTAATGTATGGAGTGATTAATTTTTCGCTCCAACCGTCACTCTGGGCAAGAGCGAAATCGCGAATTACCGCCGCGCATCAGCGGCAAATTGTACGCGCAGCCCCTATCGAGGCTTCTCCCGCCGCGTCAAACACTCGACCAGCGTGGCGTCAACATATTCGTGAACACATTTTTATACTATTTCGGCCAAAGTAGGTAAGTAGTTATCATGACGAAAATGATTAATCATGCCTTCATTTGCTGCGTGTAATTATTTATCATGTGCCATGCCGTATTATAACAGTTATTCAAGCTCGTAATTGTGTTCTTAAAGTGAGGTTATGTAACTTGAGATTTGTGAAGGCTTGGATAAACTCGGTTCACCGGTTCGTCTGAAAAATATTACTTGCACTCTAGATATTTTCATAATTCTAATGGAAACCTTCAACCCACCAACGAAAGATACTAATTCTACAACTTCTGGGTAGACTGGTAATGACGATCCACTCCAATATAGACGTAGTATTTCACTCTACGTAGGGCTAAATTCCCACTCCTAACGAGTGAAGCATCACCTCACTATTCATAAAATTATGCTCCAAAATAGTGAAAATGTCACTCTAAAAGAGTGAAGGTGTCACTCTAAAAGAGTGAAAATTTCACTTTAAAAGAGTGATTCTTTTCACTCTTTAAGACTGAGCGATTATTCACTCTTCAATAAGAGTGAAATTTCGCTCTACTTGGATTTGCGCTGTTTTCAGTAACGCTTGGAGTGAGTTTTCACTCTATTGGAGTGAATTTTCACTCCACAAATTTTAGAGAGATACTAAGACCGTTCAGTTTGAGGTACGACATTTCCACCAAAATATTTTTAGAATATGTTTCATCAAGGGCGTTGACTAGGCCTCGCCGAGCGCGCGTGTATAGACTCTCGACACTTTTCTTTTCATTTCCTCATTTCCCGAGATGATGGAGTTTTTGATGAAGATTCTTACAAATAAAGGATGTATCTGTGTCGCCTTTTTGGCCAAATTTGCGATTTCACTTCCAGCTTTGCGAAAAAAAATCTTGAAAGTAAGCCATCTTTGCGATGATGTACAACGAGGAGTGATTTTTTTTGAATAACCTGCGAGAGCCATTCTATAGCTACATCCTTCATCTTCTAATTAAGATCACCATCGATACATTCGGATCAATGACTGAGAAGTAATCACGACCGACCTGAAGCATTGAACTGCCGATGTTTGGCGCGAAAATTGGGCGATTCCTAGCGTGGCCGAAGAGTAGCGAGCCTAGCGTCCTCAGCCTACCCCCACCACAGTAGCAGCTACGATGCTCTGTCTTTCTTATTCGTCTGCTGTCTCGCTCGTCACAGTTCTTGCGGGAAGTGGAGTAGCCCACGCTTTTTTAGCTAGTCAACGCCCTTAAAGCATTTTGCAATATTGCTAGCGAAATGTTTCCAAAATATTACCAGAATGTTGATTAGACCGGTTCAAAAAAGTCAACTATTTTTTTTTTTTCAAAATCCCCATTGAAACACTTTGGGGGGGGGGGGGGGGGCTCGTTAAAAGCGGAGCACTTAATATTAATATTTAGAGGTCGCGCATCGCGCATTTCTATTTCCCATTTAAATAGCGGAGGATGTTTTTTTTTACAATTTTGTAGCTAACAAATCAATGAACAAATTCAAATGACTCATACATATTTTTATAGGAAATTAAACACTCTACAAAAAGTGTCTCTTATCATTTTTGGATAAATTGACTTCTTCCAAAGTTATTCAAGCTCAAAGTTCAATTTATTTATGGTTAAGTCAACTATTTTGTTCTTAGTTTCTGGCAAAATGTTCAAACTTATTACTAAATAATATTTAGTAAACAATTTTCAATTTGTAAAGTTTATCGATTTCACGTTACACAAGCTTCTTGTAAAAAAAATACTATTTTCTTACACTGAACTATCAAGTAATCAAAAAAACGTCGATTCTCAAAAAAAATACTATCTAATACTTAAGAAGGTTAACAAATTAGATCTTACATAGACATTTTTTTTCTATGAACTCATTGAAACGATATTTTTTCAATTCAAGAATAAAAGTTGTTATGGAAAAAACTGATAACTATTTTAAAGTTTTTTTGTTACAATCCAGAAAACGTTGACGATATTCTTGCACGATTGTAGTACAGTAAATGTCATTTTGTCTGGAAAAAAATAGGCGAGTCTATTTTATTTCATGAATCGTTAGTAGGGCATGTGATAAGCTGGAAACCAATTCCCCCCCCCCTTGGGCAATTTTGTAAAACTCAAAAAGTTTTTGGATTCGATTTTCCGGGAGAACGCTAGGTCGTAGAGAGAAATGTTTCAAATAAAACTTGTAGAGAACTTTATAATCTACAAATTATCTAACGTAGTCGCCGCGCTGCGACTGAAAATGCACGAAATAGAGGGCGCCAAAGTTGCCCAAAATCAGTTTTTTCCCTTTTCACCCCTAACAAAAATATTTTTACCGTCAGCCGAATGATTCAAAAAACGTAGAGCGGGATAAAATCTACACGATGACGTTAATGAGATTACATGATTAGCACACTTACCTGGAATGAAGATTTTTTTTTCATCAGAGTAGTGAGATCATCATAATGTATTGACAGAAGGATTGATCTCGATAATTCTAAATATATGGGGGAAATATTGTTATATAGGGCAATGATAATTCGTCGACATTGGGATTTACATATTTATTTTATAATGTGGAAACGTGTGGAATGATTTTATTGTTGCAACGACGAATGTAATTATTCTTTGGAGGTTTCACTCTATCTCTGAACTTTTTAGCCGGTGGTTGCTGAAGAGGTTCTTCTTCTTCAGACCATTCTGTTGACGTTATTATTGGAGGTAGGGAAGGGTATGTAGGGAGGGGGGGCCACCCGCCCACCCACTTGCCCCCTTCCTGCAGGGAGTTTCTTGGACTCAGTCCACTGCTTGACGGCAACTTCTCCATCTCGACGTTTCGGGCGCTAAAATCTGCTCCCGTCCTCAGGAAGGAAGTCTTGCGACTTCCCATGAAAGAGTGACTCAAATTCCGTGCTCACCGGTATTGTAACTTTATGGCAGTTTCGCGACTGTCAGTTATTGTGAGTCTTTTGCTCGTAAAGAATTTCGGGACCTCTTTATCTAATTTCTGACTAATTACGGACTTTGAACGCCGTGCGTTCGCAGCCATCTCCCCTGGTTCACGGACTTTGTGCACGAAGTACACGCAGCCGTATTCTATCCCTAGCACCGGACCTTGTGCACTTAGTGCACGCAGCCGTATCCCGTCTATCCACGGACCTTGAACGCAGGCGTTCGCAGCCGTATTCCTAGCTAAATGAATTTGATAGGACCGTGAAATGGCGGAGAAGGGAACCAGCATTGAATCTGAGCAATTATATTAAACATAAGAAAACATTTATTAATTAAATAATATCAAATTACGGTTGCAACCAATCTAAGTTATATTTACAATGTTGCTTACTTACTAAATTGAGGTTATGATTACCTAGTGCGTGAGATATGTCATCTCACGACTTTTTGCAAGGATTTTTATATCAATTTTCGAATAACGATGAACTTAATGAATTTGTAATAATATAACAAAAATAAGAGTTTAAATTTGAGAAATCTGAATTTTCTGTGTATTCTAAACGATTAATTGTGAAGGCTAGGCAGATCACCAGGCGCTTTGCCTATGGTGTCTGTAAAGAGAAGAAAGAAAGAATATGTTTGAATATTACAGTGAGCCAACCTGGCGTTTTGCCTTAGATTGCTCTATGAAGAGAGTTTATTCGCGATGAGTCAATCAGGCGCTTTGCCGTGAATTGCTGATGAGCTGAGTGCCGCCTCGACTTATATACAAGTCGTGACGTCACCCAAACTCATACTGTTGTGTCGAACGTTCTAGACTATCATCGAATGTTCGCAACGGTTGATGTTTGAATGCTAACGGTCAGGCCTATTTGCCTGTTACGTTACAGTATATATAGGCTGGTTGTCAGTGGCGCCAACTATGATAGGTGGCGCCGTCTAGGCTTGCTCATGGCTTCCTTCACCTCATCCCTGTACAAAGATAACCACAGTTTGTTCAGTTCTATGCTGGGTTGACTTACAGCATTCGGTGCGACCGCTATACAGGCTGACTCCTTCAGCTTCCGTTTAATAGGATCGGATTCCTTCAACAATATCCGGGTATCATCCCATTGAAAGTGGTGTTCATTCTCCCAGACGTGGTCGGCCAATCTCGATTTCAATCGTTCACACATTCTGTTGACGTCCCCGCCGTTGACTCCGGTTCAACATTTGTATGATCTTCTCCTGCTTTCTTTGCTGCCATATAAGGCCATTTAAAAATTTGTGAGGGAGGTTCATCAATTTCCAATTCCTCCGTCTGAACCGCTAATACGTTGTTGCAATTCTCACCTCCACAGTACTTGCATGCGATTGAGCACACAAGACCGGCTTTTCTGCACCCACAAGCTGCACCACACTTGTTTGTTTTGCAACCGCAGGTTATCAACCTCACGACATTTTCCGGTGCTGGCTCCTTTGTCGTCTTTTGCGGTTGAAGTCCTTGTTCCGTCTTTTCCCAGCCCCAATCCAATGGATCCAGTTCATTTCCCAGCCATGCTTGTACTTGAAAATACACTCTTCGGCTGTGTAAATTCGCCGCATCCGGTGAAGGCGGTAGCGACGAAAGATTGACTTTGTTCTTTGCAGAAGATTGTATGAATTTCTTGTATCTCAGTTGAGCCAGCGTGTCTTTGCAAGTGGCACCCCCGTACAAAGCCTCAAAGATTACTTGCCCTGCAGCTTCGACGCATTGTTGATGGGCGCGGGTTTTATTGAATGTCATTGCTGTGTTCCTCAAGATGTCGTCTTTTCCCAGTAATGTCGTAAGTTTCAATTTGCCTTGTGAATAAAGTGCCGAGGTGGTGTCGCATCCGCTGAAAGCGTGAATGAACAGCATGTGGGGTTTGATACAGTCGTTCTTTAAAGATGCAGGAGAATATATTCTTTCACGAATTCTCCCTTGGCTCGGTTTCAAAAAGTATGTGAGTTGTTGTGAGTGTTGATGTTTTGAAAACATTTGTTATTTTTTTGACAGCAATGAGTAGTGTCCTGCGCTCTAGTGAGTGATATTTGTTGGTTATTGAATCAGTTTATAAATTTTTTTAACAAATTAGTGTTCTGCGCAGTACTGGTTGCTGTTTTTTTTTCTCTGTGTACAATAGCTCACCGGACACTTCAATTACTATTGCGTGGAAACATTTCCAGCCACCGAGTACCATTTTCTTCGTATCGTGCCTTTCAACTACATACATTTTTTTCGGATCTCGATCTTCGCTCAGAAATTCTTCGAAATCAAAATCCTTGATGTGCTGACTATCGATCTCTGGCGTCATCTTCTTGTCATCTCTCCCACCTACCTATATTCAACTAATACCCACATTTTTTTAATGACAATATAATTAAATTATTGATTATTGAATTAAACCCGGTTCACCCCCGCTAGCCCTATATGTTCTGACAATCAACAATTGAAGACGAGCAAATTCTGACTCTGTGACAACGCTAAATCGAAAAATAAAAAACCCTCGTCGGTAGCGCCCGATCGATAGTTAGCGTTGTCACAGAATCAGGATTTGCTCGTCTTCAATTGTTGATTGTCAAAACATACAGGGCTAGCCAGGGCTGGCGACTTGCGGGTTTTTCGTGTGTTGTCGCCTCTTGTGCTTGGGCCGGGAGGGGAGGGGGGGTCGAAGATAAAGTGAAAATTACACAAAAATTAAACGAAAGATTGTTGGTCTCATCGTCTATGGTTTCAGGAACGGTTTTGGAATTTTGTCCCATGTGTCTATATGGTGCATTTGATGGGCAAAAAATGAGCAGCCCTTGATTTAAAATACTTTCAATGGAAAAACTTGTTCAAATAAAACCGCGAAAACGAGAAAAATTACGAATTCAGGCAGCAAACACGTTGGCGCGACCTCTAGATCTTATCTATTTGCGCTTATATACTGCCAAATATCTTTTTTCATCGTCCTGAAGCTTTTCAGGGGGTGCCCCGAGAAAAATTCGGGGGTCAGGTCATATTGAACCACGCTAATGTACACGTTTGCGATGCGACGCGCTTCAATAGTCTCATAAGACGCCACGCGCTAACCTGGTTTCATCAACTTTTTTTTAATTCAGACAAAAAAAAATTAGGTTTAAAAATACTACCTCTTTTACATATTTTTCTCAAATTTTGGTTGTTAAAATACTAATTCCGCGTGTGGAGTTTCCACACTCGAACTTTTTCACGTGTGGTAGTCTCCACACTCTCCACACAAAAGTCGCCGGCCATGGGGCTAGCGGAGGTGAACCGGGTTCAATTAAATAATCAATCAATTAATTATTTTATGCAACGCAAGCATGTTTTACGCGTTTTTCATGCTCGATTTCGGTACACAAAGTTGGCGTTTTAGAGACAGTTGAGCGAATCTGCGAATGCGCATGCGGACAGTTCACTTTTGGCTACTTTTGAGTCCTAGGAGTTAAAAGTGGTCTCTAACGTACGCGACGTAGCCTTCAAATCGCGTTGTTATGCGTTGCTATGCGTGTATGTCCGTCGACTTTGTGTACCGGATCGAGCATGAACTTGTAGAACATACTTTTGTTGTATAAAATATCGTGTGTACCAAGGAGACGAAGGTCTCTTACGCCGAGCGTATTTGCAATACTCGTCTTCGACTCGTATTGCAAATATACGCTCGGCGTTAAAAGACCTTCTTTGCCTCCTTGGTATACAATATACTATTGTTATTATAAACATGTGGGTATTAGTTAAATGGGTAGGTGGGAGAGATGATGAGAAGATGACGCGAGGGATCGATATTCAGCACATCAAGGATTTTGATTTCGAAGAATTTCTGAACGACGATCATGATCCGAAAAAAATGTATGTAGTTGAATGGCACGATACGAAAAAAATGGTACTCGGTGGCTGGAAATGTTTTCACGCGATAGTGATTGAAGTGTCCGGTGAGAGCAGTTATTGTATTATTAAAATTATCAATTCATTCAAACTACACATTTTTGCATAATGAATTCGCTAGTTAATTATACGGGCGTTTCTCCACAAACTGGGAAACTTCGTGTCCCACGATGATTTCACCTATAAAATGACTCGAATTCGATATTATTTTTTATTGAAATTCATATTAACAAGTTGTTTGAAAGAGCCAATAGTCTAAAAATATTAGAATGAATCCATAAAAAGGAAAATTTTCACATCAACACCCCTAAAAAACAGTCCCCTGGCATGTCACAGATGCAAAATCGGAATTATTTCGTGACGTGTAGTGAACCAGGGATAATATTTTTCAATACTACTCTAGTATAGTTGTCCATAATAAAGGCATTTTACAATTTACATGGTTATAATTTTTCAATTTACTATTTTGACGCCGAAATTGTGAGCTAAAGTTTGTCCCTTGATTTTTGCTAACAGTCCCCTGTCGCACAAAAAAAAATGATTTTGAATGGTGTGTGGCACCCTCGCCACGATTTGTGCGTTAAATTGAATGTCAGCGCTGAGAAGTTCATAGCAAATGCCAGACAGCGCTCTAGCGCTATCTTATTTAGTCGTCTTTCGCGTTCAGTGTGATGATGACGTGTCTGTAACCCTAAAAAGAACAGTCCTCTGGCGAGGTTTTTTCTTCAAATAAATCATTTTATTCACCCTTTCCAGCTAGATAACATCTAACGGTAGAAGTCATATTACCATTACTGCAAGTTATTTTATGGAATATTCTTAGTTTCGGCATGATGGTGTATTTTTGCCAAATTCGTCAGTCCCCTGTCGCACAGTCCCCTGCCTGAAATATGCCAGTTTATCCCAATTTTATTGGTTGTGAGCTAATTTTATGAGATGTTGATTTCATAATTTGGTCTTGTAACATGTTGATTTGATATAAAAAGAAATATTGTTTTTAGTTGATTTAATTTCGATTATTTTTTCCAAAAATGCGAAAAAAGTGGTGGGGACAATTTTGGGTAGTTTTTCGCCCAGTTTGTAGAGAAACGCCCATACATACCTAATTGTTTTAGGTTCACTTAAAATATTAGGAAGTTTAAAAGACACGGGAAAAGCCAGCTATTTGCTATAAGTATTATGAACTTGACAAATTTGTATAATAAATATTTGAAAAAAAATCTGCCGCTAATTTTCTCACGCAAACGTATCCAGATTGTTTTTTCTTTCTAATAAACTATTCAACATATATATACAGCAATATATGCTAGAATACGTATATGCCAGAATATATGCTGCAATATATGCTAGAATATATGCTAGAATATATCCTAGAATATATGCCAGAATATATGCTAGAATATATGATAAAAATATATGCTAGAGTATATATGCCGGAATATATGCTAGAATATATGCCACACATATGATCTTGACATATATGCTAGGATATATTTTTGGGCAAATTTGAGTATATGCGACATATATCCTAGCATATATGATTTCATATATGATAGGATATATTCCATGCACATATCCTAGCATATATATTTTTTTCGTGGCCATCGAGTACGTAAGCGCGATTTTGGCCGAACGTAATTTGTGATATGTCCAATGGATTGAAAGCGTCATAAAGAGTCGATTTCGTACCCTTGCGCATCCCACCTTCATCGAAAAGGGACATTGGGTAAGGCGCGAGTTCGTATTGAAGATAATTCTGCAAATCTTCAGTTGTTGGTTGAGAAATCATAATTCTTTGGAAGATTAAAAGTGGGTCAATGGAAACTACATTGTCTTTTACCTTGATGCTCGAGAACATGTTCGACAATGGTTTCACGGCTTCGCTGCGTTCAAATTTAAGGGATCCGAAAAACTGAGATTTGATGGTACTTATCATTGCCTCGCCCTTTTCCTCGGCTCGGTAGCAGTCGATGGATTTGCCGCCTAATATTCCCGTGCCAATGGAAATGATGTCTTCGGTTTCGGGAAAAGGATAATGACCGGCAAACCATGTGCTCATTTTTTCTACATCCATATCATCTCTTTCGATGCGAGAAGGACGCGCATCGATGTGCTGTTCAGAACTTTGACCGTAGACGTCACAAAAAATCTCGAATTACTCGAAAATATTCATCAAACCGTACATTCCCATAGTCCACTTGGCCGTCATATTCTCGGTGATGCCGCGTCCATGTACTGTGAGACCTTCGTGTGACTTTGCTAGGCGCATCGTCGTCTGCTCGATTGTCTGGTCCGAGAAAATTCCCGAAAAGTGTTTTCGGCTTCTTCGTATAGTGAAATACCCGAGCTCTGTGAATTGATGAAATTCTTGGACGGGCATTTTCTTCTCCAACGTATCCATATCTTGTAAATACAAATGAGCTGATTTGGCGTAATTGAAGTGCCCGCTGGCATGGAAAAATGGTAGCATACTCCTAATCGTGTTAAGATGCAATTTCCAATTGCCTGTTCGCTCTGCTTTTCAAAACTGTTTCAAAAGGGTTGTCATTTGGAAATATTGAACCCACAATTTCGCCGTCGGTCCTCTTTCTTCAAATACGGTTAGTTCGTTTTCGAACGATTGAGATAAGTTAATTGCAGATTCATCATGAGTGGCACTCATGACATTGGACCTGTCTAAATCCCCGAGAATATCATCCAAATTGCCGCGCGTTGACTCATTTGGATCAATGGAATCCAAAACTATTATGGCCAGTGAAAGATTGGTTAAAATGTGAGCCCGAACAGCTCTCGAATATGCTTTACCGAGCATCATTTGTCCAATGAATCCCTCAGCGTAGATTGTGCCCCACACTGTTTCCAGTCCACTACCAGACATTATTTTGCCTATCGCGCTCATGTACGACATTAACAGGTGGAAGCCACCAAGGTGAACCACAACATCTCTCAACTCAGAATCTTCTCTCGCGGTTGCTACGATGTCCCTTGCCTTCCAGTAAAGTTGCTGATCGAAAGTAACGAATTTCGTCTTCTGATCACTTAAGTTCCCAACTTTGCAGGCATGCAAAAGGGTTGTGTTGACTGTCGTGTTATTCGTGGGTGGCGCGTTGATGAAGGGTAGAAACAAAATTTTTGAGACATCAAAATAATGTCCTTCAGTTATCTCCTCCATAAAAACCATTTCAGCCCGGTACAGTTTTGTTGCAAGATCATTTTCCGTACATCCAAATCAAATCGTTTATTCCGGGTATAATTTTATTTGTAATTGGATACATTTCGTCAAGGTTCAGCACAGGAATTTTATTCATACCAACAGATGGGGGAAGATCATATGGAACAAGTTCGATTTTGGCTAACTCAGCAGTATTAATTGATTTTCGGTTCTTTGCCTCTCGACATACTGTTTGCTCTCGCGCAAACGCTGTATATGGGGTTACAGACTGAATAACACCCATCACATGCCACGATCCGTGTCCATCTAAAGTATTGATATTGTAATTCGCATTGTCGGCCACCCATTGCGAAAATCCATTGCTCAAGATCTCTGGTTGTTGTCTTCCAATGCAAAATAGTTCCAACAGTTGGACCTCGGAGTAGGAACAAGAGAAACCGATAGCAGACAATGCATCAATAAGAAGACGGGATGCAAACTTTTTTTTCAAAAAACATCGGATACCCAGGAGAACAGTCGACAGGAAACTCCTTGGTCGTGTAGCCTTTATGATGGAATGCGCAATGGCAATGACTGTTTTCAGCCAGTCAGTGACACTACTTTTCCTTTTCCCCTGAAAAATTACTTCTTTGAGGAAAATCATCAGACACTCGGGAATATCTCCTTCAGCACCTCGAAAAAAGTCAGTTGTTGCCGGATACTCATCAATGGGATACAATTTAGCACGAATCTCTTCTCTAACGATAGCCCCTGCCTCGAGCATTACTCTGTGTTTTTCTTTTATTGCATTGTCCGATCTGTCTGCATACCAAGCTTCTGACAGCAATTTACGACCTGTATCTTTAAAGCACACGACTGTCCCTGCTCCTTTAACTTCATATATCAAAATATCGTTGTCGTATTTAGATATTAATCTTTCTTTTACTGTTTTCACGTGAGGACGACAATTTTCTGGAATCTGAGACATGAGATGCTTCATAGTGAATTGGCAGTCTTGTGAATTTTCTTCCATGTAAGAGTAAATGTACTCCATTGCATCATTGACCGACGATGAGCTGCGTCCTGGTGGTTAATCAGTTACCTCATGAAGCACATCAACTGTGCATTTCCAATGATAACGAGCGTGATTTGCGGCCAAGTCCACGTCTTTGATACGGGAAAAAAATCTCCATGCTCCGTTCGTCCGTGCGGCTGGACAGTAATGTCATCAATCGTTCTTTGATAGAAGTCTTCTTTGCCGTGTATACCCGTACACGGTCTGGATGCTTGGAATCAAAATCAGTAAAACCATTGCAAACGAAACATTTGTTAGGATCAAATGCCGGGGTAGTTTCAACGTGATGCGATGAGCATGGTTCAGAAGGCTCGACACTTTCGTCCTGACTGCTGAAATTTGTAATAAATATTACTTCTGATGTTGGATTTTTTTATTTTTAAGGCCCATCCCTCGTCGCCCACCTCCCTTTGGTCGAAATGTGTCACATTTCGATTATTATCCGAGCCCAGGCGTCAGAAACGCAAAAAGGGCCAACGCTGCGCGAATTCGAATAATTTCGTCACAATGTAGAAACCATCTGTAGACTCTATTTTCACACGAAACGAAGATTTTTTTAGGCGTATGTGTTCGGAATTGAATTTGAATTCGCGCTGTGTTGGCCTTTTTTGCGTTTTTGACGCCTCACAGTGGGGAATTTTCACGAAATCGTAGCCATAATCCAGGGGATCATCGGAATTTTTTCAAATTTGGTATGCTAATGTTTTTGGGGTCGCTGATTACGAATCTGGTATCCAAATTTGGAAAAAATAAATGGCGGCTCCAATATGGCCGATGAACACATGAATTTCGTGATAAACTCGATTGATTATACACTTTACCGATGTTTTCGGGGTCGCTAATTACGAATCTGGTATTCGAATTTGGAAAAAAAAATGGCAGCTCCAATATGGCCGATTAAGACATGAATTTCGAAAAAAAAACGATTGATTATACACTTTACCGATATTTTCGGGCTCGCTATAATAGCGGAATGGCTTCTGCCGAAAACTGCTTTCATTTTTGATGGAGAGAATTTCCCTTTGGTTAAAGGTGATGAGAGAAGTTCCAGAACCTAGAAAAGAAGGATAGTATTTCGTATTGTGTAATTATAAAATTGACATTGTAATCCGAATGAGGATTAGACATACACCTTCGTGCATTTGATAACATTTCATTGGAATACGGATTTGGCGTTCCGAACACAATAATGAATTTCGAATAAATCCCTTCGCCTCTGGAAAACAAATTGTACGTATGTCAAATCAGGTATCAGAATTTTTATGAACAATATATCAATATTTAGAATGTATTGTTAGAGTAAACCAGTCGACCGAGTCCGCTTAGGGCGAGGAAGTTCCAAGTAACCGAGCTACCTGCCCAGCTTGGCTGACTAGGCAGCGCACTGGCATAGGAACGCGGCGCGGCGCGGCGGGATTCTAAACTAAAAGTCTACACGGAGAGACCTTTCCTAGTAATATTTCTTAAAATTCCTACCAGAATTTACTATTTTCGATGCAATTTGGGGATATATCAGCATTTTAGCACTTATTACTAGTTTGCCTAGTAATTCTGTAAGTTACTATCATCATTGGAATATAACCTAAGATATTTGTACAAACTCTTATACAAATGAGAAAGTTTACTAGTCAGGATGGTAATAAGTCTAGCAAATCTTATACTTATACCTAAAGCGAGTAGTACCTCTTCCAAGTCAGTATGGTAAAGTCGTGATCGCGGCGCAATGGGAATTTACCATACTGGCTTGGAAATTTTACCAGTCATCTTAGGAAAAATTCCACGTCAAAAATTAATAAGCTGGAAGGAGGTGATAGGCTATTTGGCAGTTTCTGGATCTTACATTGTGTGGCTTCACTGGTGTGGTCTTTGTTGTACAGAGTTTATTACATGTGTGTGTTCGCCCGCACTCTAGGGGCTGGCGCAATTATTCCGTAAGTCTAGTCGTCGTCTTAAACCACTAGCCTAACTTCACCTACTCAACATAACCTCAACTCAACGCTCGCAATTTCGGACACATCGCAGATATATGTTATAGTGTAGTTTTCAGCTTTCCTTATATACGAACGGATATAACTATTTGGCACTAGTGAGAGAAATATTCTGATGTTTCGCCATCTATCGACGAAGTGAGACCTGCCGAACTTGTTCGTCAATTCGCAGCGACGAAATTTACCATACTCGCTGGTAATCATTCTCACGTGTGTAGCAAAACGTCTTATTCGACTAGTCTATTATTCCAATCCCTCTAGGAATACCTACTAATATCTATGCCATCTTTTACTACTCTCCGTTTTCCTATACGCGAACAGTAATTTTTGCTATTCGCTTATTATTTGTTACTCTCACAGAATATCAAAATGCATTATCCGAATAATAGATTTTTCCAGTACCGTAAGAAATATTGCCAAATCAGCTGATATATCCCAGATTTACTCGCAGTTATTGGAATCTTTACCAGGAAAAGTTTCTCCGTGTACGTAAAGTCAATATTTATTTCCGATGAATGGCACTTTTCAGGATTACCGTTAGACTACGTAAACATGGACAATAAATACTATTTTTTAATTGTAAAATGGGCAAAATTTTCTACATACCTTGAGGAAGATCATCCATTTTGCTGAAATTGATTATCACTTTACACTGTTGAGTTATAAGTGTTCAAAGTTAGAGCGGATATGATAGCAAAATTCAGGTACGCAATCATCACGGACGAAGTTCAACTTTGAACTGAAATATCTAAGAGACTATGAGGGTTAAAGGGTCGGGACAAACGGGAGGTTACGCAGAAATTAGTTCTTAACCAATCCCCTCGATCGTTATACCTGCATAGGAAAGTTCGTTTTTTGAGTTTTAGCCACGTTTTCGTGAAAATTCCCCACTGTGCGCCTGGGCTCGGATGATAATCGAAATGTGACACATTTCGACCAAAAGGAGGTGGGCGACTAGTGATGGGCCTCAATGTAATGTTAACATAATATATTAACAGTTGATACATATCTTTACTTTCAATATCATATAGTTATTATACGTACGATTTTTTTCTGATTTATTGAATTCCAAATTAGAAATTACCTGTTTAATGATGCTGATTTTCGTCGCGCAGCAAATGTCACTGCGTTGCGCTCATCGCTGTATAATTTGTAGCAATTGAGATGAACAACGATTGGGATTACTTCATTGTTCAGCAGTTCTTCGTGCTGGGTATCATCTCGAATTTCGCAAATTGTGATTAACTTACGCCGTGCCCTCGTCCCCACAGAATAATCTTTATCACTTACACTTTTCTTGCATATGAAACAGACGCTCATTTTCGGAGAGCAAGAAATGAACGTTTCTTATACATTGTAACTGCCGACTGTCGACTACGAGCAATTGTCGTCGCATCGCAGCGACTTCGGAAGATGATTTGTAGACAATATTATCACGTGAATTCTTTATTCTCACAGTTTGTCTCTACCACTTACCGTTCTCACGAAAAAAACAAATCCAAAATTTTTTTGAGTTTTACTGAAACGCAGCAGGGGAAGGGGGGGGGGGGGGGGGGGGGGGCATTGTGGTTTCAGGCTATTCAAGTGCGCCGGAAACGATTCATGAGATGGAATAGCTGAGGATATTTTGTTTTACTGAAAAAAAAAAAGACAGATTCGCTGTACTCCTCAAGAATATAATCCGAAATTAGAAATTCAAAGCACCGTATCTCGAAAAAGGTGCGTCGTATGGAAAAAACTTTCAGACGGTTTTTGAAGGTTTTATTCTGTTCTATAATTTTGCAATTTGGCCAATGGTGAAAATATTTTTTTTTAAGGACAAAAATGGGAAAAAACTGATTTTTGGCAACCTTGGCGCTCTCTATTTCGTGCATTTTCAGTCGCAGCGCGGCGACTACGAGAGATAATTTGTAGATTATAAAGTTCTCTATAAGTTTTATTTGAAACATTTTTCTCTACGACCTAGCGTTCTCCCGAAAAATCGAATCCAAAAACTTTTTGAGTTTTACAAAATTGCCCAAGGGAGGGGGGAGGGGGGGGGCGAAAACTTGGTTTCCAGCTTATCACATGCCCCACTAACGATTCATGAAATAAAATAGACTCGCCTATTTTTTTCCCGACAATCCCTTTTTCCGTGACAGATCTACTGTACTATTGTAAGAGATATTGCAGTTGCTCCTCGTCCTTTGTTAGGCAGTTTTTGTATTCTTAAATTAACACATTTTAATTGAAAAAATATCAGTTTAAATAGTATTGTTAGAAAAAAAATATCTGTGTAAGATCTAATTTTTTAACCTTCTTAAGTATTAAATAATATTAAGTTTTTTAGAACTGACATTTTTTTATATAGGGTAAGTCCGGGATAAATGGCCATATTTTTGTTGGAACCTTATGGTTGGCAAACGATGATGATTAAAACAATATTTTTGGCTTCACCGCAAACTTGAAGATATTTTTATTATGAAATTACCACATGTATAATTTTTGATCCATATTACATTGAAAAAAAAAAAAACAGTTTCAAAAATACTTGCGATTGGCCGGCTATACCGGGAGAGATGGCCATATGATTTATACTCTCCCTTTACCCGCTAAACATGACACATTAAGGTGACGTTACATTCGGTCAGGAGTTTCGCCTAATCGTAACCTTTCGTGATCAACGTTCAAGAGATAATTCGCAATCGTTTCGACGTAATATCCTATTTGAAACATCTATGGACCACATCAAAAACATTTTATCTTGGCAGTCTTAAAGTAAATTTGTGAGGTCACTGAAGAAATGTTTCAAAACATTGCCTAAATGTTCTACACGTAACGTTGGATTTTGGTCGTCGAGAAATATTTGAAATCGGTCGCATACGTCATATCACTAACACATTTTCTTTGCAATATATTAGCGAGGTTGCATATTGAACATTCGATTGGAAATATTTAATGACGTAAGAAAAACGTTACGTTCGTGATGTTACCGAAATCTTCTGTTCAAATGTTTTATTAAGGTTTTGAGTGAAACATTTACTTTTCATCCTAATGAAATAAAATACATTGAAAAGATAGTATACGTTATAGTTATTCTACGTGATATTGCTTAAAAATACTTTTAGTGACAAATGTAACGTTTTATGCGGTACCTACGTTTAGTTGTGAACATAAATGTTGACACCCTTCTTTTGCCATCACCTACAAATGTTTCACACGATACATAAAGGTAGAAACATATTAAAATGTTCGACATAATTACAGAATTGTTGTCCACGTAATGTTGCTGAAACATTTTACTTTCAACGATTCGTTAACGTTTGATGGGGAACATTTGGACGTCAGTGCCCCATTGATTAGTACCGCCTCATACCGATAGATGCTTTAAAGCCTGCCTGTCTCTCGCAAGAAAATCTGTGCCCAATTGACTAGGAGTATGACATCGCCAATTCTCCCTGACACTCTCTGCTCCCAAGTCAGACCACATTCTTTACCGAATGTGTTTCTTTGAATTGACTTGATAACTGCAGCACATATACATTATACACGCATTCTGTCAATAATGCTATAATGATAGTTTCCAGTGTAACACTCATAACGTTGCATGAAGGTTGTTGAGGAAACGTTATTACAATAATTCAACACCAAATTATCCGTGCGATTTTCCATTAGGTTGCAGAATTATTTGATAATGTTCGAATGGGAACGTTACATCTATGTAGGAAATCGGTTACGAATGAAATGTTCCATGTGGGACATCGCCAAAGTAGAACATTTTTATGCCAGAGAAGTTATCTACATGTCTCCGGAACAAACGTTTCGTCACGTCTGTTTTGTAATTTATAGTGTGTTGTATAAATGTGGCAGCAATGTTCCAAATGAGACGTTCCGAATAGCAGGTCACTGCGAGAGTATACTTCTAGTTACTGGGATATTTTTGAACGTTGCAAATCAGGAGTTTTCTAGGAAACGTAAATGAGGTAGGACATTCATGGTTACCGAAATGTTCCATAAATGTTAGTGAGACTTTGTGGTAAATGTCACACTGCCGAGATGCCATGTTACAGAAATATCGCGGCAGCACAATTTTGTTTAGCGGGTAACTTTACTCGCCACTTTTTTTTATATTTTTCTCTTTCTTCTGCCCACAAACTAAGCATGAATCATCCAATTCTGTGCGATTTCCGTGCATTCATGGTGGGCAAATTCAATTCATGTTCAAAAACAATCGCAATGCTCTACGAACTGGAATGCAATGGTTTTCAGATTACCGATGCCAAAGGAATCCACTTGCTTGCATTGCCTTACTATGATCGGCAATTTTTCTGTCGTTACATAAACTGATGAAACTAAAATGAAGCAAAATCAAAGAAATAGCGGTTTTGGCCATCTCTCCCAAATGTCCGGGATAGATGGCCATATCAATTATTTAAACAAATCGAAAGTAACGTTTAATGATACGCTAGAATACAACAAAGGTCTCTCATGATACAATACGAGTCGTAAAAATGTGTAATTACGCAAGATTAATGTAGTGAGCACATAAACAGTGCAGAACGTGCTCAACCTATTCACAGCAGTCATAATCCAACATGGATGATTTACCCACTTTTTAATATTATTTCGCGACACTTTTGAACTTTCACTTGTTCGTACGCTCCGTACGAAGCGATTTATTCTATAGGCAGTGCCATGTATCGAGTAACATAAGAAATATTAATGCTCGCCATCTCTCCCGTACGGCCATCTACCCCAGTTTTACCCTACTTGATAGTTCATTGTAAGAAAATAGTGTTGTATTTACAAGAAGTGAGCTTGTGTAACGTGAAATCGTTAATCAAGCCTTACAAATTAAAAATTGTTAACTGACTTCCTTCCTCATAGAAAATCAGAAACTCGATGATATTTAGTAATAAGTTTTAACATTTTGCCAAACTAAAAAAAAAATAGTTGACTCAACTATAAATTGAACTTTGAGCTTGAATAACTTTGAAAGAAGTCAATTTATATAAAAAAAATTATAGGAGACACTTCTTGTAGAGTGTTCAATTTCCTATAAAAATATGTATGAATCATTTGGATTTGTTTATTGGTTTGTGGGCTACAGAATTCTAAAAGAAAAATTCCTATGCTATTTAAATGGAAAATAGAAATCCGCGATGCGCGACCTCCAAATATTAATATTAAGAGCTCCGCCTTTAACAGCCCCCCCCCCCCCCCCCCCCCCCCCGAAAGTACTTCAATTGGGATTTTGGGAAAAAAAAATAGTTGCTTTTTTTGAACCGGTCTAATGTTGATACAATGATTCACACGAATCGTTCCCCGAATATTTCGTTCAAGGTTCCCAGCAAACACAGATTGCAGGGCCATTGCTAAATAGGTGGAGGAATGCCGATACTTGAGTTGCCGAACCGCTGCCGGAAGACTTGTGATGGGCCTGTACCCTGGTGTCACAGTGGCCGACAGCTGGGCCAGTGCCGGCAGTGTTATACCGGCCCAACGTTTGGCCAGCGCAAGGCCAGCAATGGCCCAACAAAAGCCCAATACTGATCAGCCGATGACCCGATCATTCTATTTTTGTTTATTTTCGATATAATCCGGATAAAAAATATTTTTTTCACCAGTTGATTCCTTTTCGAGCGGTAGAGCACACAGTTGATATTTCCTGGATGTTAGAAATTATCTCTTCAAAGACTAATCAGATATATTCATGTGGGTCACCCATCCGACTTCTGGCTGCAGTTGAAATTGCTTAACTTCGTTGATCGTCCGATGTCCGGTGTTCATCTAGACCTAATGGTCACCTGTTACAAAACTTGACACTTTTTGACTCGATAGGTAAAATTTTATTTGTGAGGATTTACATCAATATTTCACGGTCATTTTGAAGATTTCTGATAATTAAATAGTAGGTATATACCTATACTTTTATTCGATTGCTTAGAAAAATTCTTTGTCCGGTAAATTCGGTGAAAGTGTTAGAAATACTGCAGTCAGCAGAAAAGCTTATAGGGGAGAGCGGGGCAAAGAGGTAACCTCTACAAAAAAGCAAAAAAAATTCGGAGGATGTTCGATTTTTTTTTTCAATAAAATTGTTTCCCGAAGAAATTTTTTTTTTTTCAATTTAATTTCGAAAATTTGGCTGAGGTGCCCCCTTTGCCCCGCTGCCCTCTTTGCCAACCTCTGCCCTACTATGTACGTCGGCGAATCAACGACCGAATGCCGGTAGAAAAGTGCCGGAGTTGTCAATGCCGGGCCATTAACATACAGATGCAAGTGTGTTTGGAAACGGCTAAGTGATGGCAACTCGGTTGTGGCAAGATGCAAAACGCCCTGCAGGAAATCAGTAGTTGGTAACCAACACCGTTCCATCAATGGTTGGATACTGGTAAAACTTTACCGAAATACCGCTATCTTAGATGTAGTGGCGCCGCAAAGGCTTGCCTAGACCAGCACATTGCCAGCACTGCCAGTGCTGGGCCATTATGATTTCGGCAGTTCTGTGTTTGCTGGGTTTCTTGCAATATTTCTAACGAGATATTTCTAGGATATTTTATCGAAAAAATTCCGTTCACAATATTTTCAAAACATCAAAGGGACATTTCCAATAAGATGTTACAAGACAGACGTTTGCAACATTTTGAGAATATTACTGAGGCCTTGTGTGTTGTGTGGGAGCAGACGAAATTCCTACGCATTTCTTTGGTTTTGATGCCTCAGTGAAATCCATTTCACGCCACTACGGATACAGCTTTGTGACGTTAGAAGAGGGAGAATGTTTTCCTACTTCACATTTCTCGAGTATCTCAGAAATGAAATATTGATTGGTTGAATATGGTGGCATCCCTGGCCATGCATAATAATAAAGTGATGTCATTATGCCATTAAGGGTCACTGAAACTTTGACAAAAAACATTTTCTACGGTTTTAGGTGGCTCAAATAAGTCCAATCAAAGAATGCGTCTCACAATTTTTATATTACATTAGGATGTGCATTGGAAGAAATGTCAATCGTCTGCGATGAAAGTTTTTGCGCAGATAATCTTTCGCAGAAGTATGCACGAAATCTTCTGTAATTGGATCTTTTATAGTCCTTTGCGAAAATTCGAAACGGTTTTCGCTGAAGTTTCAGTGGAGTCTCGCCTTAATGAGGCCTATCATTCTAACGAATATGTACAGTGGGGTGGGTCTATATTTCGGGTATTTTTGAAATTTAATATGGCCGCCCGCCTGGAGCCTTCTAAATATATTTAAAAAATGCCTGTGAAGTTTGAGCCCTTAATATTAATATTAACACGGGCCTCAAAAGGACCGAAGTTTTAAATACAACACATGGATTTTTGTGGATCGATTGCATGAAAATTGTCAACTCACGTAATAATTGATAAAAAATTCTGAAGCTTGGCATCGTTCGTGCCAATAACAAGAGGTACAGAAAGGTATTTTTTTTTTCATTTCACAATTTTTCGTTCGGTTTTTTTTTCTCATTTTCCCCTTTTCATACAATCGATGCACCGGTGAATGTATTTTGCATTTAAAACTTTGGCAGCTTTGAGGCACATGTTAATATTGATATTAAGCGCTCAAACTTTATAGGCTCTTTTTGAAGTAATTGGAAGGATCCTGAGGGGCGGCCGTATTAAATTTCGAAATTAACCAAAATAAGGACCACTCCGATGTACAGGCATACATACCATGTTTGTAATACATGAATTTTCATTTAAAACAATAATATTCATAAATATCAGGTAACTATTTCAAACTGGTATGAGCGTCATATGAAGATAAACCACCGTATGGAACCGAGGTAGCACTGTAATGGTAATCACAGTAGACTCTCGCTATATGGCCATCTGACGGGGCTATAGGAGAGGTAAATGGCCATATATCGAATGCCCTCTCCATGCGAGGTACGGGTGCGCGCCAGGCGTGGTGGGAGGAGCTGTAAGCGGCGCGCGCAATTCTTAACCTCACGCTAGATTCTCCGCTGAGCAGTCGTACATACACGTATACAGAGAATTTTATTGAATGTAATGCGTTTAAAAATAATATCCGGAAAATTTATTATTGAAGTTCAAGTACATAAAATGTATTAATTTACATCTTTTTCGAGATAGCGATTTTCATTGCTGCTACTTTTGCTTCCTTTATATTCTGTATAACAGCTTGAAGTACAACTGAATTTTTTTCAAAAAACAAAAGTAATGTTTCAGCTGCTTCAACAGCTTGCCCCGGATTCACGGAATCACTTGACTGATTGTCTTTATTTGAATCTAAAAAATAACATTTGTGTATAAATATATTATATCTTCATGAATGAAAAAATTGTTGAGATCGAATATACCTGGAATATTTTCTTTGGAAGTTACAACATTCAATAATTCAGCATTTGTCGGTACACCATCGTACTCTGAATCTGTCGCGATCCATTCACGAACAGTTTGCTCATTCGTGTTCTAATACTCATTAATTTCCCGGACGTTATTAGTAATCTCTTCTATTGTCAGAAATTCGTTAGAACTGTTATCATTAATTGTACTGAAATACTGAGCAGGCAAAAGCTTTTTCCAACATCCAGAAATCGTCTTATCTTTTACATTTCCCCATGCTTGAGCAAGCCATTCAATAACTTTTTTTATGCCGATAGTTTTCAGGTATTTTGAGATATCATCACCTTTCTTCTGAGCGTAAAGAATACCGAACAGAAACAGACATTTGTAGGGCTTTTTTACTGTTTCAATTACACCCTGATCCATAGGTTGTATGATTGAGGTGGTATTCGGTGGTAAATATAAGACTGCAATTCCGCCAACAGAAAGTCTTTCAGAAGGTGGATGGCATGGTGCATTATCAAGTAACAGTTTTGCTTTCAAAGGAAAACCCTTACTTTTTAAAAAATTCGGTGACTTTAGGGACAAACTCATCTTGATACCATTTCTTAAAGATTTCCGCAGACATCCATGCACTTTTCTGACTTTTATAGTACACAGGCAGCGAGGACATTATATTTTTAATAGCCCTAGGTTTTGCAGACTTACCTATTACAACTGGTGGTAATCGCAATGATCCATCAGCATTGCTGCATAACATTACTGTCACGCGATCCTTATTAACTTTAAAGCCACTTGGTGGCGATTGAGATTTCTCTGACAGAGTCTTTTTCGGCATTTGTCTGAAATTTAACCCGGTCTTATCGGCATTGAAAATTTGACATGGATGTAACTGCTCTTCCTCCATAATTTTGCCAAAGGTATTCTTGAAACAAGCAGCTGCTGCATTATCAGCGGATAATTTTTCTCCGCATCTTGTGTAGTGGCGGATATTAAACTTGCATTTCCACCTTGTCAACCAACCGTCACTAGCTAGGAATTCCTTATCAATTTTCATTTCTAAATACAATCCTAGAGCCTTTGCTGAAATTTTAAAGATCAAACGTTTTTCATGCAAAGAAATCTTATGTTACATTTTTTTTCTGTAGTTTCCGTTTCATATTGATGCTTGTTATTGTAGCGTAATAGATAAAGGAATTTCACTGTGTTTTATCATCATACCTTGAATCAGTGGACCTGTCACACTAAAACCTGATTTAACAGACCAATCAAACCACAAATAGAGAGCTTCTTCCATATCATCAAAAGCACTCTTCCTAATCCTCTTATTTTTTGATGACAACTGATAGGTAGCAACAGATAGGTAGTCTCTTAGCTTATCCTTATGATCTATCCAATTACGGAATGTCCTTCGAGGAATACCATATTTATCACAGACAGCTTTTAGGTTTACTCTTTTGTCATATTCATCTAAGATATCACATTTTTCTAAGATACTGAAATTCTTCCTCTTTTCACTGTTACCTTTATCTTTACTATTTTTTTCATCCATTTTTCAATGTTGTTTCACTTATGCAGAGAAACGAAAAGCAGTTCACTGATAAGATAAATAAACCGCTCAGCAAGCCAACAAAAACATAGAAGTTGACATCGCGAGCGAAATAGAGAGATTCCTATACTCGTGATGCGCGAAGTGGCTGCGCAAAGCACGCCGTGGCTTGGTGGAGAGTATAGTGGGGAACGGCATAGTAGTATGTGTGTTTGTGCGTGTGGAGGGGGAGCCGCTCGCTTCCCCATATATGGAATGGCCATATAGCAAGGGTCTACTGTATATGCGCATGTTCAACATTTCAGTTCCTATAGAGTAACAAGTACAACATAACAGACAACGTCGTGGCTTATAGTGGCCACCACATACGAAGCAACTATCTATCTCGTGTAGTTGGCGAACATGTTCTGCTGATTAAAGCCTGAATTGCAAAAAATCTAAGTATTTCACGATTTTATGGTACGCACAAAACAGAAATATCTACTTTTTCCTTTAGCTAGATATTAGTGAAACATAAATATAGCTGCGATGTATATTTTATAAACATTGAACGACTTCGAATAATGATCGACAGGAAACTTTTCTGCTTCTGACGTCACAAAACCATGTCTGTTTACATAGTGACTAATAAAGAAACATCACTCTGGGCACATCACGGATTTTGTCATAGTTGTAAGAGGTGATATAGGGGAGGTCTCAATAGCCACTGAGACCCCAAACTTGCATTAGATGCTCAAAGGTATACAGAAGAAAAAAAAATTATTTGATACCCAAGCGTACCTAAAATACCTATACGCTTGTTCGGTTGTCAGCGATAATTCTGAGTGACTAGGGTATAGTCCCTTTGATTATCACTTATGATGCGACGTGTGGTGAATTTGAGACTTGAATTTTTTATGTAAAATAATAATAACTCTCAATTGTTATGTACTGATATTAATGAATAAATGGTTGAGACTTGACAATGATTTGTGTGATTATGAAATTTTTAATACGTGGAACTTATTGTACAAGTTCAAATAGAAGTAGTCCGAATAATGGGGGACTCCAATTAGGATTGTCTAGAAATCTTATGGGTCTCTAAAGCCAGTGACACAGACTTTACGTGTCACGTACACGGAAAAAAATATAAAGCACTGGTTACTGTTCTGCACAGTAATCGGCGAAAAGTATAACGTGAAATACTGTTGAACATGACTGATTCCTATTCAAACAGGAGTGAGTCATGTTTGAACACGTACTATTACTGTTCGAATAGTAACCAGTGCTATGCTACACAGTATTCACTCCTGTTTCAATATGAATCAGTCACGTCTGTCGCCGATTACTGTGCAGAACAGTAACCAGTGCTTTATATTTTTTTCCGTGTACTCGGCCTCACCTACAGGCACCACAATCGCTCACACGTGGCTGTGATTGGTCGGCGCTGCATGTGAGTGACTATACACCGGTCACGATCTCCGTAGGTGAGCCGACACGCAAAGTTTGTGCTCCAGGCTTAACTCTACAATGCGTTCATGCAGAGACCGACCACGCTCCGCGCAGCTTTGGGTATAGTGGGCGTCAGGTACGCCGCCTCGAGCACGCTACTCAGAGACTTCTGCGCATGGGCCTAACTTAAATGTTCAAATAACGCGTTGTGGCTTATGAAAAAAAGAATGAAAAATTCAAAGAGTTACAGGCTAGTGAAGTGGGAGCTAAAAAAAAGATGCGTCCTGCTCGACATTTTTCCAACCCTTGTAAGTGACCACGCCAGAAATTAAGTAATATTAACAGTCTCTCCAGCCGTATCCCGTGTGGAAATTGCCCGGTTTGGCCCGGTTACAACAAGGTTTCTGGCCGGGCGCTAGCCGGGTAGTATTTTTGTCAAAGTGCCTGACCGGGGACTGGCCGGGTGCTAGTCTGGCGAAAACTCTTCCATGGTGCTTTCGCAGACGCTGGCAAGTACTGGCCGGGTGCTGACCGGGAGCTAGTTTAGCGGTTCATTATTCAAGAGCCTGGCCAGGGACTGGACAGGCGCTAAGACGGTCAAAATTATGTCATAGTTTCATAGGAATCAACTACTTCAATAAACTTCCAGGAAAAAGTGTTATTTGAATATAGAAAAACATGAAATTAAAAAGAAATAAAATGGAAAAATAGAAAAAATATGAAATGAAATAAAATAAAATAAAATAAAATAAAATATGAAATTCACAATATAAATCATATGATAAATTACATTCAGATTTATTTCATATTATTATGTGATTCATCACATGATTATTTTCAGTAGGGGTGTCTGTGTACTGCGTTTGCGATTCTGCACAGCAAACTCCGCTCTTGCGCTCACTATCACGTGACATCCTGTATTTTTGACGGCCTTCTACAGCAACGTATGTTTAAATACTTATGGCGTCGCGTAGTTAGTGATCGAATCTTCGGTGAAAAGTGTTCATTTCCAATTAACTTCTGAGGCATACTATTGATTAGCTAGTGGTGATATAATGCAACACGCAGTTTCCAGAACGGTAAGAACAAATAATTGATGTAGGGTGAGCATTTTTTCATGTGCAAACTTGTATAGAATCACATTTCAAGATTTGTAGGTTATGTTGTCGCCCTCGTGTTGGTTTGGTCTTTCATTGGAACAGTACGAACTGAGGATTCATCTAATTGTTCAATCTGAATTGAGAAACTGTATTGTGAACACATACTAGTTGATATATATACCGCGAGGAACTGGTGAAACAGAATGGACCGATCCCCCACCCGGCGGACAATTCGTATTTTTATGTGGATAGCCACACGCTGCACTGAAAATCCCTAGGGTGATTTTGGTGCGCGGTCGATGCAACTCGGCGGCCATTGTTGATAGAAGCCGGCTGACTGCCAATACATCGCGGAAGGTTGACATGTGAGGTTATGTTCGTTTATTTGAAGCAAATGATAAATAAAGTGAATCAAACCTCCGTGAATAAGCTATGAATATTTATTAAAAATCGATCAATCAGTTTTCAATAATATTTTAATGCAATCATAGTATATTGTGCATCAAGGAAAGGAAGTGAGATTTCGCTCCCGAGCGTGTAGATAGTCGCCCGAGCTGGTCGGGGGGACTCGGCGAGCCGAAGGCCGAAGGCTCGCCGAGTTCACCCGATCGCGAGGGCGGCTATTTACACCGAGGGAGCGAAAACTTCCTCCCGTGATGCACACGATATTTTTTTTCACACATGGACGGAAGGCCGATTTCCTACCCACAGAGAGGCACGACCACGCACGATCGCGAACGCGCAATTTTAGGTGGGACAAGGAAGTCATGCTATTTTGATTTTTATTATTTCACTTTCTTCTTCGCAACGAACAAAGAAACGATCATGAACGACGCGCTTTTTTTCTATCATTTTGTTTCGTCCGATGGCGCTGTTACCGAAAACATACGCAGCGGACTGGGAGGAAAATTCATGACTCACGGCCTTCCCTCCCATGGGAGGCAAAACTCCCCTGGTCGGTAAAACTGGAGTTCCCTACCTCTCAGCGGGTAAGGAAATCGGCCTTCCCGGCCATGTGGGAAAAAAACGAATTAACCTAAGCTATAACTGGAAATTAATCAGAATCGAATACAGTCCGATCTCTCAATAAACCCGCTCCCAATGAACCCGCTTCCCCAGTTTCTCGCTCGCAGCGTTCCCCCACTCCGCCTATTAAGACATAGTTGCACGAGGAAAGAAAGAGACGGAAAACCATTGGTGCGAATAGCGAAGTAGGCAAAGTGGGGGTACCTCATTTCTTGGAAAAACTCTTCCCCGTGGCGGCTTGGGAGGGTTTATAGAGAGATCGGACTGTAGTTTATCGGGAACAACCAATTTGAACGAAATTATTAGTCGTATCTTGGGGTTGAGGCTTCAATAAATTAAACTAGGGTAAGTGAGACAAACCTTATTGAAGCTTACTAAAAGTTTATTCAATGAATAACAATGATAATTGTCATGTTGTAACTCTTCGATTCTGATTGATTTCCAGTTATAGTTTAGGTTACTTCGTTGATTGCATCAAGATATTATTTAAAACTGATTGATCGATTTTTGATAAATATTCACAGCTTATTCACGTAGGTTTAATTCACTTTATTTATCATTCACTTTAAATAAACGAGCATAACCACACATGTCTACCTTCCGCGATGTATTGACAGTCAGCCGGCTTCTATCAACAATGGCTGCCGAGTTGCATCGACCGCACGCCAAAATCACTCTAGGGATTTTTCAGTGCAACGAGTGGCTATCCCCATGAAAATACGAATTATCCGCCGGGTGGGGGATCGGTCCATTCTGTTTCACCGGTTCCTCGCGGTATAGATATAGCTATAGTTTAATCATTTTATCATAAGCCCTAAGGACTAGTCCCGCGTCTACGCAACCAAATTAAGAAGCATGTAATAAAGAGATAAATATTCGGAGAAATGATTTAAAAATCGAAGGATAACTCGGTTGGTGATATTATACTTCAAGACTGGTTAAAGTTTCTACTTGTGATATTATAACTTTGAAACTACAGGTTAAATTATTGTTCCTAATATCTATCATAATAAGAAATATCCAGATGGATATAAAATCAATTTAAGGAGGTTGGGTAGTCCAAAATGACTATTTTTTTTGTAAATTTATTACGGCATAGTCGTCACATTGAATATTCATCAAATTATTATATTCATAAACTAATAATTTTCCGGAAATTACCAGAAAAAAATAATACCGAAATTATAAACAAATGGCTAGATATCGATTTTTGATTTTCAATTGCTTTAAAATGGTTAAAAATCTAGTAGATTGGTTCGATTACAGTATACGATGGCTTATTTTCTTTAGGAAACTATTCTCTATAATCCGTCTGTGACACATCTTTTTCGTCACGTTAGTGACGGTGAATATTCAATTTCATGAGATTGCACGTATATTGCTTTTAAGCAACAAATAACCACATTGAATTGCCGATTGACAGAGAAAATAATCTGTCACAGACGGATTATAGAGAATAGTTTCCTGAAGAAAATAAGCCATCGTAGAGTGTAATCGAACCAATCTACTAGATTTTTAACCATTTTGAAGCACTTAAAAATCAAAAATCGATATCTAGCCGTTTGTTTAGAATTTCGGTATTCATTTTTTCTGGAAATTTCCGGGGAATCATTGGTTTATGAATATAATAATTTGATGAATATTCAATGTGACGACTATGCCGTAATAAATTTATAAAAAAACTAGTCATTTTGGACTACCCAACCTCCTTAAAAAATTGAAAACTTGATTATAATTTGCTTTCATTTTCCAACTGCGAATAATCGAATAAAATTATTGCAATATCCCATGGCTCCTAGTAAAACCTGGTCAGGCTATGGCCGGACAGCCCGGCCATAGCCCGGCCAGGCCTCCTGATCGGGTACCGAACAGACGAGCGTGACGATTCTGGGCGGGTGGCGACCAGAACCCCCGACCGGCACCCGCGTACAAGCCGGTTTCCAGGCCGAGACCCGGCCGGCTCCCCAATTCAATTTCCACACGGGATATTCAACTTTTCTCGAATATTCACAGTAACTATCTGGTCTTCTGTACAAGGCACAATTTTTGACGAATTGCGTGTACTATTATTGGGACGTTGAATTCCTTCGAGTAATCGTAACTATATTTTCAGTTAATGGGACTCTATTTTCTATTAAAGATTAACTAACTATTTAACTTTACTCGTTTGTTTAAATGGACTAGTTTTTATAATTCCAAGTGTACTCAAACAGCATGTTTATATCTTTACTTAGAAAGTCAACTTACTAAGGTATCAACAACTATAATTTTCAGTCCAAGCGACATAATTTATCATTTTCACTGAACTTAAGTTACTTGGTTCCTCGAATGTAAAACGGTTCAGTTCATAAGACTATATTTCTAGTCCGAACAACGTAATTTTTCACTTTCACTGATCAAAAGTTACTCGCGAGTAACCGACACTAGATTTTTATAGATATTATTATACATACTTACTGTGAGCGTTGCAGTAAATGATAACTTTTGGAAGTCCAGGAAACAGATGTATAGTTAAGATATCTTAGCTGCATCAAAAGGTTGATATCATTGAGACAGATGCTAATTTCAAAATAAATAGGAAAAAGTGATTAGGGTAAATGTACCTATTACTGCGGGTGCTCCTAATACTGCGATTTTTGAGATTCAGTAATATAATCGATGAAAAAATTATAGGAATACACTATCACGACTTTTTGATGTTAAATGATATTTTTAATAGGTTCATTTTCAATAGTTTGACGCAAAATTATCAACAATAATACATTTTTATTCATTTTTTGGCCGTTTGAATTCAGACTTCCTAAACCTCTTCAAATTTGGTAGCGTATCTGTCAAAATTGTCCCTTATAAGAATGGTCATATTAATCACATGACATATAAGATAGCACTCATAAAATAATTTTTAAGTAAAATAAGGTCTAATTTAAAAAAAAAAAAGGAAGCTAAGTGGTCGAAGAGCTTTCATCACTGAGGATGGTCTTCGCAGTTGGTTCGCTGAAATCGAGAAGACATTGATTGAAGAAGACTTATTATCAATTGGACCAGAAAGAATTTTCAATTGTGACGAGTCAGGTAATCTTTGAAAAGTAATGTATGCGTTAGTGTAAACAATGTAATTTATTTTCTTGTAGGAGTACCACTGAACCCTGTGCCTGCAGAAGTTTTAGCTCCAAAAGGCTGTAAGAATGTATACACTGTTGTAGGTGATAATGAAAAGGAGAACGTCTCAGTCCTCATTACAGGAAATGCTGCTGGAGCTTTAGCACCTACATTCATTGTTTTTTTCCGGTAAATCATTACCTAATAAAGCTGCTGCCACAGCACCAGCCAACTTTGCTTTTGGATGTAGTGATGGTGGAATGATGCAGGGACCCTTATTTTACAAATCCATCACTAATGTGTTTAATCCATGGTTAGCAGAAAAGAATATTCAGAGACCGGTGATATTATACATTGACAGCCATGCTTCTCATACAACGTTACATTTGAGTGAATTTTGTTTTGAAAATGAAATTGTTCTGATTGCACTGCACCGTAATGCAACACATCTGGCACAACCTTTAGATGTGTCCTTTTTTAGAAGACTCGAGTAAAAGTGGGAAGCAGCTGTAAAAGCAATATGTAAAACAGCATCAATAATTGGTCTGAAAAAATATTAGTTTGCACCAATATTTAAAACAGCACTTGATAACGTGAAACAATCAAAGTTGTTAGAGAGTGGGTTTAGGAAATGTGGGTTATTTCCTTTTGATGTTGAGGCTCTTGACTTCACAAAAATTTTTAATCGTCAGAACAAGTATCTCCCAAAACAAACTGAAAGACTGATGGCCGGTTGCATGAACGTGGGTTACCCAAAGGTTTGAATAACCCGTAGGTTACCCCGCAGATACTACCCGTTCAACCTTTATGGACCCTCGGAGGTTAACAGTGATTCATGACAGCTGTCAGATGAAAAAACGGCTGAACGGGTAGTATCTGCGGGGTAACCTACGGGTTATTTAAACCTTCGGGTAACCCACCTTTATGCAACCGGCCATGAATGACTTAAACATGAACAGGAGTACAACTAATAACCAATTGCAAGTTTTGGAAAATTTAATAGGGAAAGTCCAATTGCAAGAATTTCGCTTAAATTCTAGTAATATTTGGAAAGGATTACTCCAGGATAAGCATCTGTTTGATATATGGTACGGTTTAGCTCATCCTCATGATGCTTCCAACGAAGATGAAAATATCAATGAAAATGTTGAAAAATCTGTAAGTATTGACACTACTAAACAATATGTAAAAATAAATAAGTATTTCCCAGGTTTAGTTTAAGGGGGTACATACACCTTTAAAATACTTTTTTTCAAATTACTCCCAGATAACAATCGTGCGTCGCACGTTACCCGCACGCCGTGCGACGCACGCTGTGCGTGCGAAAACGCAGCATTTTTGCACGCACGGCGTTGAGGCGCATCTCAGTGCGAGCATAATGCATCGCACGACATGAGACGCATGTCAGTGCGAGCGTAATGCGTCGCACGACATGAGACGCATGTCAGTGCGAGCGTAATGCGTCGCACGACATGAGACGCATCTCAGTGCGAGCGTAATGCGTCGCATAACATGAGACGCATCTCAGTGCGAGCGTAATGCGTCGCACTGCACCATCAGTAAATGGGTAATTCTCCAGAGATACTCATTTTTCGGGGTACAAAAAAAAATTAAAAAAACTAATCATTTTTACTTTTCAAAGTATGGATGACCTTTAGTATGAATTAATAAGACATAATTACCACTTGGACAAACTCGCGTTACTATTTTGCGGGATTTTTTTTTTTTTTTGTGTTCATTTTATTTTCTGTTGACAAACTCGCCGTTCTATTTTGCGGAAGTTTGTTTTTTTTTTTCTTTTTTTGTTATCACAGAGGAATGACGCCAGAGGAATGACGATTTTGACGATTTCTTGTTCGTAATGTAACATTCGCGGTTTTTTTAACCTCAAAACGCGGTGATGACTTAGTGTTCAATAGTTTCACTTAAGGCCCATCCCTAGTCGCCCACCTACTTTTGGTCGAAATGTGTTACATTTCGATTATTATCCGAGCCCAGGCGTCGAAACTGCAAAAAAGAGATGCTTAGCGCAACTTCTATTTCAATTCCGAACACATACGTCCAAAAAAATGTTCGTTTCGTGCGAAAATAGAGTCTACAGATCGATTTTACATTGTTACGAAATTATTCGAATTCGGATTCCGACATTTTTTTGGACGTATGTGTTCGGAATTGAAATAGAAGTTGCGCTAAGCATCTCTTTTTTGCAGTTTCGACGCCTGGGCTCGGATAATAATCGAAATGTAACACATTTCGACCAAAAGGAGGTGGGCGACTAGGGATGGGCCTTAAAAACATACACAAAGATGTGATTTAGTTGATAATATATATTTGACACTCGCCAGAGAAATGACGCTCCAGCTTGTGACATCCCTGCTAAAAATCTCTCATAGGAATTTATAAGACCGTGAATAATTTCTACAATATTCTATATGTCCAATCTGTACCCGACAACTGCTCACATAAAATATATATAACATTTCATGTGTTTCTATTATACATTTTTTCTATACGACTTTCGTGATAAAGAAGGAATGGGTTTTTATAAAGTATTATACGCAATTTCTCAAGTATATTATCCTATAAGATATTTACAATAGACAATCTTTCGTTTTTTAAATGTTCAAATTCGATTTTATGATTATCAGGCCAGTATTGCAAATCCGCATACTAAAATGCTCTGCAACTATTGTATTCTTTCCGGCGAATCCGATACAAGCTTCTATTCCACATTCGCATACGCAAAATGTATCCGTTCTTATAAAATGCTTATTGTTCCACAGCGAATCGTTTTCCTACCGAATCGCCAGAAAGCATATGTATTTGACTCTATGCGTGAGATAATGATATAAGTTTCAAGTCGTTATTCACTAATAACAATTCTATCTGTTACTATAAAATTCTATCAGCTGTAAGTTCTTTCCGCTTCCATCCGTATTTGCGAATGCAGAATCGAAGAGCTAGATGATGCTCTCAGTTTTTATCCGTATTCACAATATAATGATTCGATTTGTTAATGGAATATTATATAATTGTTAATGGATAGACTCATTTGCGGATGCTGCTCATAGAATCACGTGGATGTACTGTCGTGATTGCGGACAAGAACCGATAGGCTTATTTGCGGATACTGCTCATAGAATCATATGGCTGTTACGTCGTGATTGCGGTCAAGAACCGATAGACTCATTTGCGGATACTGCTCATAGAATAATGTGTATGTAACATAGTGGTTGCGGTCAAGAACTGATAGACTTATTGTCGGATACTGCTCATAGAATCACTGGTTATCCGCACAAACGGATAAAGCGTATACAAATTGTACGGTGCGGTAGGCAACGGATACAAATATCTGTACAAATTGTTTATACACTCCGATAGCAACTACCCGCGTCTAGGAAACATCTGCTGGTAATTCTCACGAAGACCGATACAGTTTGAATATGAAATAACGTATTTAAAAGAATTGAATTTACTTGCACATTGACTACAACTCATTTATAGAAAATCTATCCGCGGTCGCGGTATTGACACCGATATCGCATTCACTATAGTTTTACTCCTGTAAATACGGAGACAAAACACAGATAGAAATCAGATACATTTTTTCCTATTAGTCTCTATCAGAGATCTTTAGCAGGGATCTACTCAAGCCAAACTCTTTCATGAAAAAAAGTCATATACATGAAAAATAAAACTTTGAACAACTGGCAGCTTGGTCAATTAGATCTAGGATACACTGCTCTCGAACGCCTGGTTAGTTACCGCTACCTATTGCACTAATATCGACTCTTTTCCAACGGTCCAGAGGAATGACGGAAAAACTGGTTACAAGCTTTCGATTTTTATTGTGAGATATCTGTCGACATTTTTCTTCTTTGGATTTCAGAAGAAGGTTATAAATATGCTTTAGTTTAAAAAAATATTCATGATTTGCAATTTTTTTAATTTTAAGTACTTTTTGAGTTCGCTACAATATGGGAAGATCTGATGGTTACTGGCCAGAGGAATGACATTTATGCGTCAAACACAGCAATAAAACGATTAACAGGATTTACCAAAAAAATCTGTCCTGTAGCACTATCTTAAAATATATCAATCTAATATATTCTGATAAAAAAATTTGAGAAATCAGAGCGATTATTGGAAATAAACCCGGTTAGCGGGAAAATGAGTATCTCGGGAGAATTACCCAAATATAATATAATTATATGTATTGTAACTTTTGGCGAGTTTCTCAGGCTTTAAGCTGTAGAGAAACACGCAAGTTATTGTGAGTTCTTTACCCAAATTGAAGTTAAGTTTAATAAAAATAAATTGGGCTTTTCTTTGAGGTTCAAAGGCAGGGAAAAGGATGGGTTTTACCATCAAAAGCCACCTATCTAACCTTTTGACTCTATTTTAAACTAGGACTCGGGTAGGTTTCCCCGCCAAAGCCTTGTATCGTCGGACTCGGATTTAATCGAAGCCGACGACGATTCTAAAGATCAGAACCGGGAAATTAATCCAAGCCTGATCTGCTAAGTTAAAAATCTAAATTTCTACGGATCCGGGAATCTTTCGACTCCGAGACCGTGCGTCAGACTCAAAATCGTTTGCCTTGGCCCTCGGACACGCAAATTTAATTGAATGCCGTGCGCTCTTTGCAATAATTTAAGACTGTTCCCTGCTGGCTTTACTAGGTAGATGTTAACTAGGAATCAGGGCTGAAACGATCAACAAAGTCCAACGATCAAAGAAAAAGAAAAGAAATATAATTAGATTCTACTTAGCATTTATACAGTGGTTTTCTTAATTCTAATTCTAATGATAATTTAGCCTTTGACAAAGCTCGTGCTTATGATTTTTGTATCTCTCTAATATAGCGATTTTATGTTTGAAATCCTATACAATTGAATCTATATTTTCTTATCAAATCTCTCCTATCTCTTCGTTTAAGTAAGTTAAGTAACAGTGATGCTATATCTACTGATCTTATGTTTTCTGATTCTAATGCAATGAAGTTAAATTAGTCACTAGACCAAGGCGGTCTAGTGCTATCAAGCGATTCTAAATTAACCAAGATATGAGTCGTAGTGGTGCTATACCGACTGACGCTCGAATTGATATTGTGCTAGAATTAAATCTCCGTGTAATGAGTCGTAGTGGTGCTATACCGACTGACGCTGCTGATGCCTGCTGAGCGTGCTTCTTATATAGTGTGACGTTGCAGATTAGCTGCCGTCACAAAGGTTCCGAAATGACAACTTTTTATTAGCTATATCGCGAGAGAGAGTTTTCCCGCCGTCTAGACCCTCGGGATACAAGTGACACACCTAGAATAAGCATTAGAGCCAGACTAATTTGAAGTGTTTTTCTGTTAATGTACCGCAAGAGAGAGAGAGACAGAGATGTTAAAGAAGACGACGATCCCGAACTTCAGCTGCAAGAACTTCCGCTAAAGAGACGGCCAGCAGTATGCAGTCCAGTACTCGTACTAGGATAGTACTGAATCAACCGGAGGTAGGGATGGGCGATTCTGAATCGATTCTTCGAAGATCGATCTTTTTGGGCCAAAAGATCGATCTTTTGAATCGATTCTTCGGTAGTCGATTTCCGTATGAATCGATCTTTTGACCCAAGAATCGACGCTTTTCTGAAAATTCAAGTTGTGTCAGAAGAGGAACGATACCAAGATGAAATAACCTGAGAGAAAGGCATATAGTTTTTCACCCCTTTCCCTTGTTGTCAATCAATTTGATGTGTACCCATAGCTGGGCACAGTTAATCCAAAAGTTAACTTCGGTAATCGTTAAATCGTTAATTGAAAAGTTAACTTCGATAATCGTTAAAACGTTAAATTTTCGAAGACTTAACGCAAGTTAAAGTTAACCGTTAAAAGTTAACCATCCAAAACCTTTACTGCTTTTGGGCCGGGATACATAGGTGAATAAGACAAAAACAAGTAGGTAGATTAAAATTCAACACACATTCATTTAAAAAAAAAGGCTTTTTATTAATCGTAGTTTTAGAAACTATAAAAAATGGCACTATCAGCATAGCAGTCCATGAAAACTAAAAAAGTTAGGTTATAATTGTCGTATTCACTATTCACTGGCACTGATGCCCCGTTTGCGGCCATTTCCACCTTTTCATTTCCTTATATGGCGCGTGCGCATGCGCATATCGTTATATTGATATCTTTACACCAAATAAATTTCAATTTACAATAAATAACAAGAATAGCTACAATATGAAATAAACACAGAAAAAAAAGTTTTTTTCAGTAATTGTAACGGACTAAAGTTAACGGAGGTTCAATTTAACGGAAGTTAACAGGAGCGTTAACATTTTCTTAAGGGGACCAGTACAGCTTGGTTTAAGATATTTCAAGTACTCCAGAATGACTTTATTTGTTAACCAAAGTTTATTTTACATCAAAAAAAATGTTTCTTAAAAAAACTGTGTCGTAAGGTTTTAGTCACACCGTTGATCTAATTCATCGTCTCGACGTCTCACTTTCTTCAGACAGCGGTCCTACATCTTATGAATGCGGGGATCTGAAAAGAAAAAAACATGTGAAAACTTACAGTCAATTATCCAAAATTTCAAAAATTTGAGCCACTAATTTGCAAATAACTTGGCCAAAAAAAAAACATTCAAAAATTTCCTCATTCATATCATGAGGATTCATTTTCTGAAGAAAATGAGCCATTAAAGACCCAGATCGGACCATCGGTGCTCCAAAAACCTTACGACACAGCGCCAAAAACATAGTTATGAGATAAACGAGTTTGAAGTTTTTGCAGAAAAATTGGTATATACTCCTCCGGAGGCTCATACATCAAAAAGTTTGTTGTACCAAAGTTGAATGAAATTTTTTTTTTTTTAATTTTCAATTTTCAAAAAGAATTTTTTTTTTTATTGGAAATTTAATTTTTCCTTTTTCTTTTCTGCAAACTATTTTCTCAGAACTTTTTTTTCCCATGTATTTTTTTGTTCCATACATGCCTCTTTCTCTTACTCACTTCTTTAAAAAGCTCCAGCAGCATATGAGGGCCCTGCTGCATCCTCCGCAGACTCATTGCATTGCCCAATACAACGCATCGCTAGTATGGATCGCCTATTGATTTCATACGCGCTTCGTGTATCATCAATCATAGGGCTACTTTTGAAGGTTTTTAGCTGGACACAATTTTCACAAGAGATACCGTATGTTCCACCCAGTCCTCTCAAGCTAACTTCAGTCATAACTATCGACCCACCACATGTCTTGCAAGATAAATGCTCCCGTAGAGCACGGAATAGTGTTTCAACGTGAAACAGCCTATAGCCAGCAGAATCGCTAGCCTCGTAGTCGCCACTGATTTTTCTATCCGAAGCTGTTGAAACATGAGTGCTCTGTCCATCAGCCGCTGTTTGCTTCTGCGGAAATGTTTTCGCCCTCTTCTTTGACCGGCCAATGCATCCTTTTGTGCCAACACCAGAACTCCTCTCTCTTCTTTTCATATTGAATATATTGGATATATCTCTCTATATTATAAAGATATCTCGCCGCCGCCGCCGCCGCCGTGTCAGTATTTCAGATTCTTTTGTTTTCCCCAGAATTCTTTTGTTTTTCCTATAATTCCTGGGTTTTCCCAGAATTCTTTTGTTTTCCCCAGAATTCTTTTGTTTTTCCCAGAATTCCTGGGTTTTCCCAGAATTCATTTGTTTTCCCCAGAATTCCTGGGTTTTTCCCAGTATTCCAGATTCTTTTGTTTTCCTGGACCTAGGACCTTTAACCTTTGACCTTTGATATATGTTCGGGAGTCACAAAACAAACGCCGCCGCCGCCGCCGCCGCCGCCGTGTCAGTATTTGAGGGAATTCTAGGTAATATCCTACCTAACCTAACCTAACCTAACCCTAACCTAACCCTAACCTAACCCGAACTCAACCTCACCCCAACCTAACCTAACCCTAACCTAACCTGAACTCAACCTAACCTAACCCTAACCTAACCTAACCTAACCCTAACCTAACCCTAACCTAACCTGACCCTAACCTAACCTAAGGGTTTTCCCAGAATTCTTTTGTTACCCCCAGAATTCCTGGGTTCTCTCAAAATTCTTAGGTGAAAAAAGCAACAGAATTCTGGGGGTATGATTAGAACGGATTATTTGGGTCTCAAAACAACTGATACGAATCAAAGTATGGGTGGTTGGCGCGTGAAACCTTTCGATAAAAGCATATAAATGAGAGCATCCAAATATTGAACATACATAGGACCAAATTGTTCACATTTGAATTTTCTACATATTTTTGGTTCAAGTTTTGTTCGTATATGAAGATTTAGAGATTATCACCCTTATTCATGGACATAGAGATTGTGGTTGAGAGCAATTGTTTTGTTGAAAGCAGTCATTCAAATTCTGGCAGTCTATTATTTGACAGTTTTTGACAGTTTCATACTGAATATTTGTGACCTACAAAATTGAACGTATGAAGATATATGCTAAAACTATACCGGAATCGTAATGGAAAATATTAGTTGAAAAGGTAAGTGTGTACGAGATAATTTTGTTAGAAAGTGAATAGGAGAGAATTTTCGAAAATAGTTTTAGGTTCGATAAACCGATTTTCGATATTTCGTCCGAAATTATTATGGATAATTTTAAATCAAATCACGTAATTGAAGAATCTATTTTAGGGGATGGTAATTGTTTATTCAGGTCATTTTCCTATTTTTTGTATAACGACCAGGAAAAGCATAGGCAAGTTAGATTAAGGATCGTTTCTAATGTTTATAAAAACTGGTCGGTTTATGAACCATTCATATTAGGGGACGAATCTTATGGAACTCAAATTACGAATAGAGATTGTTATAAGTTATGTATGACCAAAGATGGAGTTTTTGGGGGGGAGGTTGAGTTACAATCTTTTGTGAATATTTACAATGTTTATCTAATGGTTTATGTTAATAATTCTGAAGTACCAAAGGAATATGGCCCAAATCATAGCAACAGTAAATTGATACTTTTTTTAAGTGGTATTATCGATAGAGGTCATTATGATGTCATAGAATGTTTGAACTCTGTAAGTCTCTGTATCGAGATTCGTTGCATTATTCGCGAAAAAGTGTCTAGTTTTCGAAACCGTTTTCATTTACTGCCCCAAGCTGCCCCGGGTCGGAAAAAGTCTTTTTTTCTCGTGTCGAATCACGATTTGGAGGCGGGCACATCGTGATTCTCCATGCACCGCATGGCACTCGGGCTCCAACAGTTAATCCCTCCAGATGTTTTTCTATTCATCAAAGGCTTTGGAATGTGGCCTTCGTAAAAGTCTATTGTGGATAATATATCGGGTGTTCCAAAAAAATTTGAAGGTCATTTTAAAAATGTTCCATACATGTAAATATATGTCAGTAAAACGGAGTATGTTTTGTAGAAAAAAATCAATAGTAATAAAAAAATTATATCACCATTATAATATTATTAAAATTATAATATATTAAATTATCATAACAAAATAATGAATAAATAATAATAATAATAAAAATAAATATAATTAATAATAATAATAATAAATAAGTAATGACAATAAATATATATGAATAATATGATAAATTATTATAGTAATTTTATTACTATTACTATTATTAAATTATTATTATTAATATTATTAAATCAGCGGCCCAAAAAACCCCTTGATGCTCATTTTCAAGTTAATCCGCAGAAAATTTCACAAACATGTCCGCCATTTTGGATCTGCCATTTTGAATTTTGGATTTCTGACTTCATTTTTGAAATCAGCGACCCAAAAAATCTAATATGGGTACTCGAACCAGGTGAAATATCGGGTGTCTGATTTTTGGCCACGTTTTTAGGATTTCGAACCACTGTGGAACGCAACGAAATTTAACGTAAATTTAAAAAAAATATACATAGCATAAGAATTATCCTACTAGGTTTAACAACATTTTCAAGTTATTTCTAGTCGTTTTCACTTTTCAACCATAGCAGGATCATTTTAGGTAGATAGATATATTTTAATTATTTTTTTTTTTCGGATGTCGTTGCGTCCCAACGATGCAGACTTCAATGTCATATTTATTTTTCAATAAAATATTCAATAGCCACATCTGTATTTCATTTGCAAACCCTACTATTCCACAATTATGTATAAATTAGAATAACTACACTGAGTGCACAGTAATTCGTACTGAACAAGCGTGGCATAATTTACCAGATATAGGACCAGTAAGATCTGCTCTATGCATTTGGTAACTTTTACCAGCGATTGCAGAAAAATTCGCTTTTAAACATGTACTTCCTCCAGTGTAGCGGAACAACAAGTACTATTTACTCCAACAAATTTTACCATAGAGCAATAGTGAAACTGACTCCGGGCACAATCGTTGTTTGCCTCGCAGAACAGTGAACAATACTAAGCAAAAAATCAATTTTTACCCTGGAGGACAGTGAAATTCACTCAAAACCCTCATGTGTCCCTCTTTTCCTGCAGTGACATAGTAAATTTCACAAGATATACCGGTAAAAACTACTCTTTTATTTTCTCCGTGCATATGGCGTGATTTGTAACAATCGTATTTAGATTGGCGTACTCTTTGTAGCCTATCACTGCTCAAATTTTCCGTACTCTGATTGAATAGCCAACAAATAGAAGATTTGCGTACAACAAGTTCTCTCCCGGCGACATCTGTAACTACGGTAAATGGACTTCTTTCTGTCAGCAAAGTTGTTTTATCCGAATAATCTTTCGGTTCCAATTTACCGTGTACACCTGAAAGTATCGTTAGATCCTGTAACAAATCGGTGTCTTCATTTTCTGAGATTAAAGTTTCCCTACAATCAGAATTATCTTGTTCGTCTCGATGTTCGTTTTCAGCATCATTGCTATCAGTATCTGTAGCAAGACACTGAATGTCGACGCATTCTGCGTTGTTGATATCTATCTCCATTCCCAGGTTTTGTATCGAAATGTAGGCATCGTGCTTGGCTACATTCATAATATATTGAAGTTCCTGTAGGCTTGGAAAATCACTACAAATATTGCACGACTCTGCTGACGAACCCTGTGATTCGAATGATGCCCCCAGGTGTTTCATTCTCGGAAAATGAATGATATTTTCATCAAATTTTTTTGCCGAAATATCGGATTGTAATTGAATTCTTTTGACTCTATGTATACTTTCTAGTACAGTAAAATTAACCACAGTCGAGAATGTTGTTGTCATGGATCTTAGTTGCCTGAAGAAGCTCTCACAAGTCTGACTGCTGTACAACCACGATATGAACAACTCTGGAGTGTTATTTTTCTTGCAATACATCACAGAGGTAATCAGGCTATGAGCATTCAATTCAATGCAGACGTATGCATTTCGGGAAATGAAGTTGTTTGCCAGGGAGTAGTTGGAAGTTTCCTGTATCCAAGCACGCCAAAGTCTCAGAAAATAAACACTGTACCAAATATAATACACGCGATCTGATACACTGACTGATTTAGATAGATACGATCCAAGTATGTAATGCATGAGTTTGAGGTATGCTCTAGTGGCTTCAGATCCAGGAACGTTTTCCTCTAACAGTATCTGGATTTTCGGGTGAGATATTTTTAAAACAGCATTGAAATTCACTTTATCTTTCAACGAAATATCCTTCACATTGAGACAGTGTTCATCTTTCGAGAGTTTGCTCATGATTATTTTCAAATGAGTAACAGATGCAACGAAATTCCCCATAGGGATCAACAAAAAGTGTTTCAAAAACCGCGTTCGTAGTTTTGTGCCAATGTGGACTGTGTCTTGACAACAAATAGTACGCACTTCGAGTTTTGCACAAAATCCTGGCAATAAAATACTTTCCTCCACTGTTCTTTGCTCAGTCCTTGGTTTTCCCAAAAAAGACTCGATAGTCATGGCTTTTAAGAGTCGACTGTCCCCATCCGAAGAAATTCCTACTACTGTAATGGACTCACGCTCTAGAGCTTTTAGAATATATTGCCATCGGTTCTTCACATCCTGTGTTGTAAACTTATTATCCGTGCCGAATACGCACAAACAAAATGACGGGCTATCCTTCGCTAAGGGTTGAGCCATTATCACATATAGCAATGGAGCTGCTTTATTGGTTTTGAAGTATTCTTCAATAACTTTCGCGGATGTGGCCAAAAATGTATACGATTTAGGCATACCATTGTTTTGCAAGGGTAAAACAAATCCAACCAACTGGTTCGTCTTCGGGTCATATTGCACTCGATGAATGACACGTGTTGCATCTTCGCTAAGCCAAATTGATCGGGGTAAATTTCTGTTGTCTAAGAAAGTCTTTAATTCCTGAATACGACGAATTCCTTCAGGAATAAAAGAGCTCGAACTGTTGATAGTACGACTAACAGTGCTCAGGGACGGCAGCGGCAAATTTGCTTGGAGAGTTTCGTATGCGATCCTACCCCCAACTAAATATAAATAAGATGAGAACAATTTACTGGTGTCATCATATCTGTACCCAGACTTTTTCTTTTCAGTTTGCGCGTGGGCCGTTTTCATTAAAATATTTAAGAAGGTTGACAAACTCTGCTTCGCATTAGTTTGGAGTTGTTGAGATTGTCCTTCGGATTGGCTCGATACTCGCTTCAATGTGCTTATTACACATTCTGAGGTGAAGCTTTGGGAAGTTTTCACTGTGTCGTCACTGCAGTCAATCAGGCAGTTGATTGACGATGTTGAAGTTGAGGCTAGAGAGTTCCGAACATTTATCGCAATGTCAGAGTGATGAGTTCGGTCATCGCTTTGATCAATCATTCCCCCTGGTTGTCGAACGCTAAGTTTAATGAATCGTTGATCATCACTCCGATTGAATTCGCGCAAGCTTCTCGATTATGATCCTCCGAGTGATACTCGGGAATATCTTGTACCTGAAATCCATAGTCGATTGGAGTTATAGCGTTAGCGGTATTTGGTCGTGGCCAGTTTGCAGGGCATCCTTGCATAGCTGATATAGTAACTGCAGGTGGAAGATAGTTTACAGAAATTTGTTGCGAAGGAGTCTGCTCCGAGATATTTTGAGTAGTCAATACAGCCGGACTGCCTTCACCCTTTTTTCTGTGTTGTTTTGATGGCTTGCGATTCGCCGAATGCTGTTGCAAGTGTCTTGTGTAATTTGATATAAGGAATCTTTTCCGGTTTCTATCCTGAGTCGTGAGAGTTATATTTTCACACCTGGGGCATTTAATTTTGGCTGTGTAGCGAAAAGTAATTGGTAGAGAACTATCATCTTTCGAACACGACACGTCGATTAACTGAATGAAATCGTCATTCAACAACGCAGCACGTAAATCCTCTGGAATATTTTCGCTATTTTTTTTTTCACGTAATTAGTAATCGAGTCCATCAATCTCTGTTTTTCTCTTCTCACGTTTGCGTTCACAATACTCGCAGGGCTGCGGGTCTCCGTGGAAATAGTTTGTTCTTGATGGTGTCGGAATGTTTCAGTTTTATTTTCTGGCGCCTTCCATTGTGAAGGTTTAGTTGAATTAACGTACTGTATCATCACTTCGAATAATGTTCTATCCCCCATAGTAAATTCGAACATTTCGGGTGTCCGGTAATGTATACCAAAATACTCGCGGAAATCGTCACTACACCGAGAAAAAAAATCGTTTGAATTAACCAAATGTATTTAGTCAGTGTCGAAATAATTGCTTCAATCATTCGACACTTGAGTCAAGTAAATATTGATTGAAACAAAAATTTCGGTTTTTTTCACTCAAGCAATCCATTTTATTGAAATACTCGGTAAATTTAACTACATTAGATTTTATATGAACTAATTTCTAGTAAAATGTACAAAATATAAAGTTCATTGCACAATATTCTTTTCTTGGATAAACGTATTGCATTAAATAAATATTCCGTTGCTTGAAACGTTCGAAACAGCTTTATAGTAACAAAATTATGACGTCGACTTTACACGTGAGCAAATTCATTCTATTAACATCATATATTGTTCAACGAACAATATAATTAGATTCATCCAATTGTTTTTTATTTTTTGATTACACAAACCATTTCTTTGTTTTGTCCACGGTTGAACCGACTAAATGTGCGGCTTTGTTTTGAATAGTTTGAGTATGTTAAATTGCGTACATGAAATCGTAGCTAAATTTGAGCTGAATCGTATCAAGATTCGCGGCAGCGAATCGCCGCCAAGTACCCGTACCCGAATATATACCCGTATAGGTACCCGTAGGGAGGCGAGCGCTAGCCGGGACTCTATTTTCTCGGGGGAACTCTTTATACCTGTAAACACGAGGTCATAACTTCGGAACGCGTTAATATTTTTCGATCAAATTTACAGAACAGATATTCCCCCACCACACGACTTCGCTGTATAAATTTGATCGGAATCAGTACACTAGTTTCTGATATATCAGTCACGAAAGTTGATGAAAAAGCATCTTCTTCTTCTTCTTCTTCTCCTTCTTCTTCCCGGTCAGATTTTCGCTAGACGCTTGCTTGTCCTCACGTTTCTGAACGAACGGTGAAACGGATCGACTTGAAATTTTAAACGTGGGTACAAGCCATTGAAATCTCGCCCCCTATTGATTTTGGCATGAATCTGAATCCGCACTCGGTCGATATGTGGTAATGAAGTTACTAAGTGAGCTACAAAGGGTCGACGAAATCAAAATGGCCGTCGGACAGCTGTCGGATCGCGCTATTGACAATTAGATTATTCATAATTTATATATAATCATATTATATGGTTATATATTTATGTTATATAATTATATAAGGTGTTGTCGGTCATGCTAATGGTTTTATATCAGTTAATCAGTGATGCAGTGAATCAGTGAATAATAATCACAGTGAAATAGTGCGACGTCCGTGGTTTCACGCCGATGACCGGTATTATTTAATAAATCTGCATGATGGCCTGTTGTAATTGCACGGAACAGATCCTCTAAGCTGGATTCAAATATAGATAAAGAATAAACCAACGAACCTGGCAAAATATTATTTCACTTCAAAACGAAGCAAGTGAAAGGAAGGTTATGATAACTTACATTAAACGGTATGTACGTACATTGATTTCCGCTAGATTTTACATATAATAGATGAATAGACCAGCCTCAACTTCTTTATTTCCACTAAATTCATGACTCGTTATTTGTTCATTGATTTGTATGTTTCCTACCATCACTTTCGATGCAATTCTGGATCTCTTGGCGTTAACATACTGCCGACGATAACTTTCAGCGCCCATGCCATCTTTGCGTTCACCTGTTCAGCGAAGGTAGCCTACAATTCATAGCTCCAACGTAATAAGAATGTTAGGAAAATTAGTCGCGATATGAAACCTCTCATTTAATCCTTTGTCATTTTCTATGTTTCACAGTCGGCTAGACTTTTCCTATCCGATCATCGATCCATTGGAATAGTCGGAGATAATGCTTTGACAAAACGACGTCCCGAACGATGGTTCCGATTATCAATCCGTTGAGATAGACGAACATAACACCTCGGCAAAACAGCGTCCCAAGACAAAGGTAGCCCACAGTTCATGGCTCCGAAATGATAACAATCCTAGGAAAATTAGTACTCATATACTAAAATCTCTCCTTCAATTCTTTGTTATTTTATATCTTTTACAGTCACCTGGACCATTCCTATCCCATTATTAATCCATCGGAACAGAAGAGCATAACATTTCGGCAAGACGATGTCCCATAACAGAAGTAGCCCACAGCTGCTCCAAAGTTATAACACTCTACGTATCTTCTTCAAATGAACCAACTTCGACCAGCCTACCAATCGCTAACTTCACCTACTTATACATCAGCACCACAAACTAATTATCAAACAGACTAATATATTTGAAATTGCTGATCATTAGAAGTGTTCAAATAGTACAGTACATGTCGTATACTATTTTGTTCAACTCAGTGTGCGAAATTCTTTACCTGTAAAAAACTCTAAAAAATAGGAAAGTATAGTATATATTCAAATATTAGTGACAGCGGCCGGGTGAGGACAGGGTCCAAGAGCAGAGCGCCTGGTCAGGGTGCAGGGGGCGAAGCCCCTGCTAGGAATGCAGGGGGCGAAGCCCCCGCTGGGGGGTTGGGGGGGCAAAGCCCCCCCATTAAAAACAAAATACTTTCAAAAATGATTTTCAATAGCATAAAATTCTATTAGTCTTTGAAACTAAGAAATAAGGAAATCAAAGATGAACAAAAATCTTTTTCGTCCACTTCAAAATATCCCTTTTCGTAGTCTATCAATGGAAACGCAAATTCGAGATACAAGTTATTATCTTTATCAGATAAGCAAGGCTCATTCAATTTTGATAGAATTATATTATGTTCTGCATAAATTTTATTTTATTTATAAATAACATGTAATGTTAATTTGAAATATTGGCAACGCTATTATTCAATCAGTCAATATGTATATGTCAACACAACTTGACACAAATTTGAGAAGGCTGAAGAGAAGAAAAATATTTTAGAAATTATTATTTTCATACGAAGAGAAGTTAATTATTTTTACATATGGAAGTGTTAATCGGGCATGTCGCACACTACCAACAGGCATAAGAAATCGAGTATCACACACTGAGTTGAAAATAGTACAATACTATACAAGAGTGGTGTAACTTTTTCTGACGAGTGTGAGATTGCAGCATGAGCCGAAGGCGAGTGATGCAATCACACAAGGTCATAAAAAGTCTTTCCGTCAAGTATTATATAGAATTTTACTTGATAATGTGTAAAAATGGAGCGTGCGTAAAACATCCATTATCATACTGAGTGAAGTAATGGTATACTATGATGCGAGTGCGGTAAAACTTTTTATGACCAGTGTTAGTTGGCAACACGAGCCAGAAGCGAGTGTGCATTTAATATCTTTACAAATCTAGTTAAATTGTTTGATACCTTGAAATATGCTATCCATTGGATTATTAGTGAAATGACAGGAATTCAAAATCAAACACTCTTCTAATAAGTGTCAATGCTTCCTTTGGTTGCAAAGTATAAGCAAAAGAATCAATCTGGATATCACATATCAGAAGGTATGCTATACGAGTCGATATTTCTCAGCTCACCTTCACCACGGCAACATGTGATATATTGAAGTAATTACTGTAACATTCAGATGATTGATCGTTCATTGATTTGTATGATTCGCACAGTGACCTGAATTGAATCGCAGTAGACAAGCATGCAAGCTGCGAACAATCAACGTTGCAGAACACATATGAGCCTGTTACTGCGTTAGGCAACACTGTCTTCCAAACTATGGCTGAAAAATTACTGATTAAGTACTCAATTTAAGTTGAAACTGTATACTAAGGTTGAAGTTCGTAACGTTTACGTAACAGAATATTCGTTGAAACAATGCAATATTTCGTGATTAAAATGTTGTTAGAATTGCAAAATATGCTAGAATAACGTGTTTCACACAATTTGAAGAATTATACACCGTTCTTGATCCAATTGAAATTCGAGCCTTGAATTTGAGAATTGTTTGGCGAATATTTTGTTGAAATAACATTACGAACTTCAACCTGATACTGTATAAAACAAAGTTAAGTTCTACCTAATAAATTATTTATGTTTGTCACAGTTGACAATTGAAGTAAATGTGTTTGTCTTTCGCTGAAAGTTTTTTCCCTTGTCCAAATTCCGAATGTATTTCTTGTGGTAATCAAACTATAATAACGTATAACCCTGCTGAAATTGAATGAGCAATCTTTCTCAGTTCTGGTACTTGCAAAAAGAAGTGAAATCCCACGAAAAACATCCAAAGATGTGAAAAAAAGCCGCCAAGTACTCAGACGAAAATCACAATTGCTTTATAAGTAAAACGGTTCGCCAGTCTCTGTCGTGAAATCAAGAAAAAAGCCAAGCACCGAACGTACAACTGCGATCTCTCAGCAATTTGTTAAAAAAAAATAAAGAAACTCAAAATCAAACTCAAGTCTGCGTCGTGAAGTCGGAGTTTCGTGTGAGGATATCGAAGCATCATTCCAGGAGCTACGTATTTGGCGGGCACATTCGGTTCCTTAGAGCTTTATGGACAACCCGCTTCGTTTTACGCGAAAATTGAGTTTTCAATACCTAAAGCCCATCTTCGTAACAGTTCGGCCTCACTTGAGTGTAAAAATATTTTTCACCCGACTACGATAAAATGACTATATTCCATCCCTGCAACGCGGGCAGAAAGTAATCAATTTCTGACCAGAGGGAAGAAAAAGTGAATTTTGCGGTCGAAAAAGTAAATTTTAAAGGCAGAAAAAACTCTAAGTTTGACCGATTCTAAGTTTGATTGATTGAATTGCTGTGTCTCACTAATGGATGCAATATGGACATTTTATCTAGTCGGGTAAAAAGTGATATATCGACGGTACTTTGGTAGAACCTCGTAAGTCGATTTTTGACGGTTTTGAGTTAGGACCGTAAAAATGATCAGCACATGTCCCTTTATAACATTTATAAGTTTTATGTCAAAATATTAAACAGTTCATTTTTTATTAAACAAATCAGAACCTTGTATCTTACACTGCAATAAGTTGACAATGCAAAACCCGAAAAACCTCGTATCTCAAGATGTATATGAGCGACACCTCATTTGTTTACCAAGTATGATTGTCTTTTGCTGGTAAATTTATCTGTCAAAAAAGTGGGGTCTGAATTTTCTATTAAAATATCTATTTATAATATCATTTCCGTTATTTAATTATTAAAAATCATTCTCAATTGGATCGAGTGAATTAAATAATAGATTTAAATAAATATGAAACTAATTTCTTCGAAATTCCTTTATTGCAAAAACACGTAAGTCGCATCCCAGTGTAAATTTAGCGTGTAAAAACCTCGTATCTTATAAAATTAATCCAAAATAAGGGTTAAAATACTGAGATTCATTATATTTTACCATTAATAAACTTAAAAGTACATTATGTTTGATATTCAGATGAAATAGTTATTAAAAATACTTTTTTATTATTAATATAGAGTTTTTTTGTTGTTCCTGTAAAGTAGTGATTCATGAGATACGAGGTTCTACACTGAAAGAAAAAATTCGTTGAAACAAAAAAACCTTGTTCAGCCCAACAAAACGCGGCGGTTACGGGTGGCGAAATAAATATTATGTAAATGTTACAAAATATTGGTTGCTTGAACTAAATAGAAACTTGTTCAATTGAACGAATGCATAGTTAATTCAAAAAATGATAAATTCGTGTGAAAATAAGATTTAGTCTACTGATGTGTACCATTTCGTTGATGTGAAAAAATTCTTTTCAGTCAAAATGTGGCCTTTTTGAACTGAATAAACTTTTGAACAGAGCAAAGTGCTGTTCTGTCTGCTTGACTGAACATCTTTCAATCTAACTAAATATTTTTCTTGGAACCGCCACTGATCAGTCCGGTAAACTTCATAAGCATTACATATAAATAGTGAGAAAAAAAAGGAATTTGACGTACATGTGAATATTTGTTGTCACATTTCATAACTATTGACATGTAGATGGACAAACATCTCCGGTTCGATACGAAAAACGCCACCTAAATTTTTCGCCCTAACCGGGATTTGAACCCACGTCCGCTCGCATTCGCTATATTACTAACCGCACGCTCTACCTACTACGCCAAACTACCCTATGGTAACTGGTCTCATATTTTCCTATTTATCGAAACTTATGGTCAAGGTGTTGAATCGAGAGCTAATAGACATTTCACTCTCAACGATCAGCATCATGATTGATCAGTGTCAAGGCGAGATCACGCCTGGAAAATGTTGTAAAAAATATGAGCGTAACGCGTATAGATTGATGCGATATTGCTAATTAAGTGACTTTATATGAGACATATGCAATAGTAAAACTCTGTGACATAAATTTCACTTGTATTAGAAATAAAAAAAGCGATCTATAAAATCCGTTCCAAACGCACAATCGGTTTGGCCGAACGATTCAATTTATTCGACACAATCATCACAAGTTTCAAACTAAAGTAACATTCAGTCAAATCAACCTAGCGCATTTGACAGAGTTGACAGAGTTATAAGTTTGAATTGAATAAACACGGATGACTTGATTCTATCAAACCACTTGTTTTATCGAACGATGCATATCGATTGTCTCAAGCATTCCGAATTCGGTTGATCCAATCACTATATTTATTCAAGACAACAAAGTATGTGGTTAATCCGAATACATGCATCTAAACACATTGCCTCTCTACTTCAACCGAATGGTTTTAATCGAAACAACTAATATATAGTTGTTTGAATTAAAAACATAGTCAAATTAACTATATGTTCCGAATAACTCATTTGTTTGATTCAAATGGCCAAGATTTGTTATGGTAATTACGGCTTATTCATTCATACAAAATGATGGTTGAAGCAACTATTTCTTAACCAACAGAATCAGTATGTTTGATTCAACGAATTTTTTCTCTCAGTGTACCAAAGTACCGTCGATATGCCACACGGGAGGAGCGACTTTTCACCTCGTGCTCGTGCTGAACCTCGCACTCAGCAAAAACCACGCACTTTCCTCCCTAGTAGCATAATGTACTAAATTGTTGCTCATTTGCTTGTGGAGAATAATCATTCGCAACTACACAATCGTGGCAGTTGAAGGATCAGCGCTTGCGAGTTTAAGGGAGTGGGTAGTGCGGACGCCAAAGGCCAAAGGCGCCCGCACTACGCACTCCCGTGAACTCGCAAGCTGATCCTCCAACTGCCACGACATATTCGTTCGACAAGATCGGAGAATGCATTTTAAATAATTTTGTACCTATAGAACCAATGTTATCTGCGAATCTGACATTCGTCAGTCCATGCAAAGTTCATGACATGTTTACAACCAGCGACCGAAAACACAGTACTTTGAGACTGGTTCGTAAAATACGATGAGGTCATATCAATTCAACGCGAGAACAACAAACACAAAGAAGAAAAATCGAATGTGCCCGCCAAGTACGTAGCTCTTGGAATGATGCTTCGATATCCTCACACGAAACTCCGACTTCACGACGTAGACTTGAGTTTGATTTTGAGTTTCTTTATTTCTTTTTAACAAATTGCTGAGAGATCGCAGTTGTACGTTCGGTGCTTGGCTTTTTTCTTGATTTCACGACAGAGACTGGCGAACCGTTTTACTTATAAAGCACTTGTGATTTTCGTCTGAGTACTTGACGGCTTTTTTTTACATCTTTGGATGTTTTTCGTGGGTTCTATTAACTATTCAAACAAATGCATGTGTTAAAGAAACACTAGAGACTTGAACCAATGCACTCATGTTTATTTGATCGAAATAGGGTAAAAAATAGTATATTACTCACCTAGGGAGGGAAAGTAGGGTAACCCAAACTGCGTGTGAGATTGACACCCGAGCAGAAGGCGAGGGTGGTAAGAACGCAGTTTGGGCTGGCCTTTTTCACTCCCGTGTGAAGTATACTATTTTTCACCACCCCCTGCATCGGAAAGTACGACTTCCCGTTTACGCAAGGGCCCGAAAATCGTACTTTCGGTGCAGGTATGGTGAAAACGCTCATTTCGATCAAATATAAATGTGTTGACAGTGAAAAAATGATTTTCCATTCCTACAAACACTTATTTCGTCATATCTAACTTCAGGTAATTACATTCAATTAAATTAATTAACAGCGGTTGTCATAATTTTGTCCACTGTATGAATTATGATTACATTTAACCAATATTTGTTCGTTGCAACACTCATTTAGCCCTAACCAACTTCACGCATATTTTAGCGACAAATCAAATTCTCTCGACATGAAATATGCACCAAATTATTATAATATAGAAGATTATTATATTATAAGAAGATAATTTGTCTTCATTAGTGGTAATAACAAGATATGTAATTATTTTTCGTTGTCGTTTCATAGGTTGGCGCGCGTCGCCACCGGAGCCCCTTAATAACTACTAAATTTGGTTGATTTAACGAAATGATTCGTTGGTTTTGCCATTTGGCGCATGCGCGAATCGTTCGACCGTTAGATCCGGCAGCCACATCCGCTGTCCGCATGGCATGGCAGTCGGCATCATCTCACATCTAAGCGGGCATGTGCGGGCACGTGTTAGCGGTGTGTGAATCAGTGTGATAAAGTGGTAACTGAGTGCATCGAGAGATAACCGTGACAATATCTGTAAGTATCAATTTAACCGCAGAATCGTATACTATTATTTAACTGAATGCCGTTATAAAAACTTACTCGTAGATATTAATCATTTTATCACACGGGGTGGCACGATGGCCGATCCAGCATGTGAAGAGTTGCTGCTGAGTTGGGGGTTTGGAAACCTTATTCCGAGCTTTAGAGGCAAGTCCAACGTTAACAATGTTGTAAAACGGGGTTATTAAAATAATAATAATAATAATTAAATAAATCGCGCAGTCGGGGCCCCTTCTCAGATTATAAATCGGTATACCATTTCATTATTTAAATGAAAGCCCCGATTTAGTTGACACAACCAAATATTATAAGCACGCAGCAAATATTTGTCCGACGAATAAAATATTGTTCAATGTCATGTACGTAAACATAACTTCAACTTTCTGAATACTATTTTGTTGTTCCAAGCAAATATTCCTGAAAATCGTACCTTTCCGCTACTCACAACCACCGTGTGAGTTGGTTCGACCTTTTTCAGTATATGAGAGCTAATATGTTCGAACTGAGTAGTTAGTGATTATTTGATTAACCTAATCAATAGTTCGGAATAATTAATGTCTTCTATTTCGCACTTTGAAATAAAAGATAATGTTATTGTCGTTTATATAAATAACCTCATCGATTCATCTGCGATACAGGATCTCTCCCACGACTTGATAAAAGAACTTATTCCCCAAATCGGCACGAGAATAAAATTTACTAAAAAATGGGAATCCGCATTTAGTCAAAAACCTGACAAATCTGTAATTCCATTAGATGTAAGTATGAGATTAAATTGTATCTTGATATCTTTCTCATATCAGTTTGGTGCACATGGAGAGGAGACTTAGTTATTAGTTAATGAACATTTCTTTGAATATGGCGAGTCAAATCATTTATTTCTAGTTGACAATTACTGTCTGTCTGTGACAAATATGCCACAAGCCAGATAATTTCATCCTTCATCCACTCATATATTCTGGCACCTCGGCTTGATCCAACCTAATATTATTTGGTTCGCTTTATATTTATCAACTATTATGAATAAATGATTTGATTCGCCGTATGCAAATAAATGCTGATGAACTACTAAATCCGTTTATCTACGTGTGCAAATAAGTATTGAGTTTGAAAGATATAAGTGAGGGCTTTGTAAACAAATACACAGAAATTTCCATAATATCACGGGTCTATAGGTAATTCTCTCGGTAATTCTATTTGTGAGCCGGTCTCTCTGCTAGTCTATATCGAGCAACGGTGTATCCTAACAACAAAAAAATTCTTCTAGACTATGTGTCTAAAAATGTTTGAGTATTTAGATTTTGGTAGTTTTGTATCTTGATTAATCTTATATCAGCATTATGTGAAATTATGCTGAGATATTTTTGGTTTTTCCAGATAAATGCTAATGACACCGATTCAGATATCCCTCTTAGCATATTGTCTGATTCAGACTTGAATTCACAACTTGGTGAAGTATTTAAGTTGGAACAGCAAGACTGTTTTCTGGGTGCATTAGAATATAAGCATGCTACTCGAACCAGTGTTCAAGATTTACTTAAATCTACAATTGAGGGTCGAGCAATTATAAAATCATATAACAGAACAAAAGCGTTGGACCGAAAGTGTAGGAGCAGATTAGTAGACATCATTATCTCGGGGACATTAAAGGATAATGAAAGGTATACAATATATAGACGTTTTTTTATGTGTTCTGCTATTACTCACAGAAATTAATAACATAAGGAAATGTAAAGGTTCCGCTGAACGTGTTCAGAATTTAGTTAGTATTTATTTTTCTCATAGTTGCTTTCCTTTTCTCTAGTGTTTTGAAGAATGCGGATTTTGAATATTTATCTAAAAAAATTGTTGAACTTTTTCCTACCGAGAATGCTGCAACATACTATATTCCGCCTATCAAAAAGCGATTTTCCAAAACACAGCAATCGATGACAGCTCGAGGAAAACTTGTTGACAAGTACAGAAATGAAATACGAGAGTACAGAAAATTAACTGGATCAAACCGAAACCTGGACCAAGAGGACACATGTACATCGACAGATGAATCAATTGCAGGTTGTTATTATTAAACTGGATTTACATGTTCTTGTTGAGGTGTATGTAAATACAAGTATACATGTTTCGATAGATGATGCACTGGTGCAAGAGAGTGCTTCATGGCTCAAACATAATATCCCAGATAACCAGATCAGATCGAGCACAAGTCGCAATCCTTGTTGTCCTCTGATGCTGTTTAAATGCTGCTGCTATGCCAGCATCAATGTGAAAGCATGATTTGCTGGCATTTACTGTGCAAAGCAGAAACTCGCACTCTGCGGATGCTTGCTCAATGCCGTCATTTTGTCTTTAAGCGAGCTCACGCATCCAATGCTTGCATACTGTTCCGATATTGAGGTTACACCTTGGCGGTTAATTGCTACGTTCAAATGTTGGAAAATGCTGGCAAAATGCCAGCAACTTGCCGTCAAATTGTTATCTGGGATGGAGCCATGGGAAACTGTACTCAACCATTGGCAATTAACTTGGCCCATGCGAAGCTCAAGCCAGACTCATTTCAAGCATATTGCTGACATTTACACTCCGTGGCCAGTACTGCAACATCCCATGGGTTATACTCTAATTGAAGCAGACTTCGATAAACTTGGACTGAAAGAACACTCGAGTGCATATCTGAATTGGTCATCTTTTTTTGAAAAAGTAAAGACAGTATGTCCTCTTCCAAAGGAAAAGAATGCAAGCGCTCTGTCGGATCTTTTAGAACAAGAAGATATTAGCAGTGGTGAGATTAACAGCTGATTGAAGAAATTTTAATTATTCATTTAATTGTCATTATCATTCATGCCTCTTGAATCCTTTTTTTCCACCCTGCAGATTGTAAAGTAGTTCAATTGTTTCTGCTATCGTACCTTGTTCCACCCAGAGGAAGAATTCGAAATAAGAAAGAACATTGGAAGCCGTCAATCAGTGAATGCCAGGGGAGGATCATACAACATGCAAAGGTCGGTGCCGTACAGCATTAATGCTAGGTTATTACAAGATTGTAAATCCATGAAAAGTCCAGAAATGTACATTCAATTCAAATCCTCAATACATGTTTACATTTTCGTAGGATGTGGGAATATGATACAACAATTTTTTTTCCACTGAGATTCAAAATTGATTGCTTTAGAACTTATCGAAGTATAATAAAAGTACAAATAATTTCAAACAAACGAATGTTCTCCGAGATTGTGTAACAAACTTCACAAATGTCATCCATAACCTTCTTAAAAATCACGAAGTCAAAAAAAAAAACACTTAACGAGTTTCAGTAACGTGCTATTGTGGTCAAATGATCGAATGGTAGGGTCTAATTATAATAATAACCTCTTCTACAGATTCCCGGAGACATTCCCACGATTCAAGACCAACGGATTGATGCAATGGATAAAGTAGGAATACCTGTACAGCCTTACATTATTGTGGTTGGACCTTCCTTAGAAAATATTGAAGCATTCTATGTCAATGTGGACAAAACAGTGTACAAGTTGGCATCCGCACTGAAAGCACTAGACATCTGCTTCAAGGCTATACATGCATTCAATGCTTTATACCCACCTGAGTCTCAGCACATCTGGTACCTGTTACAATTAGGTCTGTACAAATTTAAAACTGAATATGATAAGCAAATCTCCTATGTGATGGATATCGTAGATTCAATTCAGTGAATGCACTATCACTGCGAGTACGATCATGATGATACCAGCACATTTTTTTTCCTAAACTTGAATATAATGACTGTTATTATTGATGCGTAACTGAATAACCATGAATACTTACGGCTGTCCATTTTGTGGAAATTCATTCTCAACTATTAAAGACGTGATTAGACATTTAAAGTTGAAGCATGGTACGATGTTATACACTACATTTAATTGCCAACAACAAAAATGTTTCCGAAGTTTTAGTAATGCTTATGCATACCATAAACACTTAGTGAGCAAGCATTCAGTCATTCCAACCTCGTCAAATTTATCAGCTCGCCAAAACTGCATACCACGTCTGTACAGCTCATTAGACCCTTCTATCGATTCATTACCAATACCTGTGCAGGAACAAATTCATGTTTCTGATGATAATACTCATGAGGGTTCTGTAGATGATTTCAAAAATATAATCTCCAACGCTGCTCTCCAGTTCGTCTCAAAACTCTACTCCAATGACTTTATAACAAGATCTCTTGTACAACAAATAATCGACAATGTGAATCAATTTGTAACTTCAGGCTGGATTGACATTCTTAATAGTCCAGTCAAAGCGTGCGTAAAAAGATGGCAACCGTGCATTTTGGGTAGGCAGCGATTTTTTTTTTGGGTTCCGTAGGGGGGTCGGCCGTAAGTGTAAACCCCAGTTTCCGGGACTGGGGGTGTTGCCGTTCGGCCGCCATCTTGATATTAAGGGTGTAATCGGTTTTTTCGATTTATCTCCGAAACCGTGAGGCCAACAGAAATTTTGTAAACAGCATTTTTGTAGTCAATGAAATTATCTTTAACTTTGATTCGCAACTTTTCGGTCTAAAATTAATAATAAAACAGTTATGAGCAGAGAAAGATGAAAAATAAGGGGATGAAAAACTTTGAGGCGAGATAACTCTTGAATTTTCAATTCTACAATAAAAATATTTCTCAGCATTTTTATAGAACATTTCTTAACAAACAATTTAACCTACTCATTTTTTGTATTTCGCTTCTTTTTATTGATTTTTCAGCTTTGTGAAGAGAGGTGAGTAGAAGGTAAGTGAGGGTACGTAGTTATTAAAAAATGTGGATCATTTTGTTTTGAGTTGTATTTCATTCTATTATTATATTAGAATGTTTGGAATTAATATTCTCTATTTTAAGTAATATTATTCTTAAATTGAACCCCTCGTCATCCCGTCGTTGAGGTTGTAGGCGCGTTGTTCTTTTGTGGCATTCCATGTAGGCCTAATCCACGAGTACACTAGACTCTGGCAATAAGAGACAAATCTCGAGACTGAGGCTCGACGCGCTCCGTTCCGAGAAAAACTCAGGAGCGTATACGCGTGTTGTTTACATTGTATGTGGCAATTTGTGATTTGGGGCCCGGCATAGTTTTACACACGGCTCTGTTCCAAACCGGTTTAGTCCAAACCACTATATCTATACATATGCCTCTGGATATAAGAGACAAACCCCCGGCGTGTCTCTTATATCCAGAGTCTAGTGTATTCATTTTCATGCTACTCAAATCTCTTTCGTTTCAAATGGACGTCGTCGTCATCATCTATGAAAGTCGCAGGTTCGTCGTGACGAACGAAAGACGCTGATTTTTATTTTCCCCGTGAGCCGCTGATTCATTGATTGTGAAAAATAAAAAAATTAAAAAAAAAGCAGAAAAAGATGAAAAATCAGGGAATGAAAAACTTTGAGGCGGGATGACTCTTGAATTTATTAGCACTGCAGCGGTGAATCGTGCGAGAACGTGGTGGTCGTTTCAAAATTGATGGATGAAGAAGAATTCGAGGACGAGTTTCCTTCTCTGCTACCTACCGAGGTAAACAAGATTCATCTCAACGACGACACGGAAAGTTTCATGGACGACGAACCTGCGACTTTCACAGATGATGACGACGACGTCCCTTCAAAACGAAAGAGATTTGAGTAGCCTGAAAATGAATACTCGTGGATTAGGCCTACATGGAATGCCACAAAAGAACAACGCGCCTACAACCTCAACGGTGGGATGACGAGGGGTTCAATTTAAGAATAATATTACCTCAAATAGAGAATATTAATTGAAAACATTCTTATATAATAATAGAATGAAATACAACTCAAAACAAAATGATCCACAATCTTTTAATACCTACGTACCCTCACTTACCTTCTACTCACCTCTCTTCACAACGCTGAAAAATCAATAAAAAGAAGCGAAATACAAAAAATGAGTAGGTTAAATTGTTTGTTAAGAAATGTTCTATAAAAATGCTGAGAAATATTTTTATTGTAGAATTGAAAATTCAAGAGTTATCTCGCCTCAAAGTTTTTCATCCCCTTATTTTTCATCTTTTTCTGCTCATAACTGTTTTATTATTAATTTTAGACCGAAAAGTTGCAAATCAAAGTTAAAGATAATTTTATTGACTACAAAAATGCTATTTACAAAATTTTTGTTGGCCTCACGGTTGCGGAGCTAAATCGAAAAAACCGATTACACCCTTAATATCAAGATGGCGGCCGAATGGCAACACCCCCAGTCCCGGAAACTGGGGTTTACACTTACGGCCGACCCCCCTACGGAACCCAAAAACAAAATCGCTGCCTACCCAAAATGCACGGTCAAATCACGGATTGACTGGACTATAAACAAAAGTGTGGCAGTGATCGATCAGAAAGTAACCGATCGGACTTAAATGACATATTTGCGATGTTATCTAACCCATTTGCAAATTTATTGAATGAATATCAACGATTCAAATTCTATGAAAATTCACGTTATTTCATTAAACCGAAGGAATATTCTGTTGGTACTTCAATAGCACCAGCTACAGTTGACAATACAAGACAGCTGCAAGTAATAAGCTTGCATGCACAATTCATACCTATGAAACCCATTTTAAAGTTTTTTTTGGAATTGCCTAATGTTTGTGACAAAATAATATCATACTGTCAAGAGTTAAAAGCTACTGTCGTGATAACGAACATAGTTCAAACTAATGTATGGACGTCAATTGAAGAAAAATTTGAGAATAAATTAGTTTTACCTCTAATCATTTACTTTGATGATTTGGAAGTTAATAATCCATTAGGATCGCGGGCAGGAATAAATAAGCTCGGAGCTGTTTATTATACTATTGCCTGTATACCCCCAGAATATTCCGGTATGTTGGAAAATATTTTTGTTGCTCAACTTCACAATACCCTTGACCAAACAGCCTTCGGTAATGCTAGTATTTTTGCTAAAGTCATTGATGAGATAATTGATTTGGAAAATAATGGCATAGAAATAACCGTCTCTAATACGAAAAAGAAAGTTTACTTTGTTTTATCCTTGATTGTGGGAGACAATCTCGGTCTTCACACCATCTTGGGTTTTGTAACTGGCTTTAACGCCAATAATTCATGTCGATTCTGCTTGGTAGATAAACGCATATTACAGAATATGGTATCGGAAGATGTTGCAATAATTCGTACCCCTGAGAACTACTCGAGAGATTCATCCAATTCTATGAATGGCATTAAAGAAGAGTGTATCTTTAATAAAATTCCAAGTTTTCATGTGATGCAAAATTTATTTGTGGATTTAATGCACGACCTTTTAGAAGGGGTGTGCCGATATGATTTAGCAAAAAAATCTACACCGTTTGATATATACAGAGAAACAATTTTCACTTCACACGCTGAATGATAGAATACGATTTTTTGATTATGGTAGGACGACAGGGAATACTCCTCCTGAAATAAGTGAAAATGCCCTCAAAAAAGGACAATTAATAACTTCGGCATCAGAAATGTTGTGTTTAACGCAGTACCTTGGTTTAATCATAGGTGACCTTGTTCCGATTGGTAATGACGTGTGGGAAATTTACATCACCCTCAGAGAAATAATGTGTATTGTAATGTCAACATCATGTAACGTTGAGACTTGTAAATTACTTGGTACTTTGGTTGCTGAACATCATTCCCAATATTTGAACATTTTTAAGGAGCCTCTAAAACCAAAACACCACTTCCTGGTTCATTATCCTAGAGTTATTGCAACAATAGGTCCGCTTAAGAATATTTCTTGCATGCGTTTTGAAGGTAGACATAAAGGTCTGAAAAATATGGCAAAAGTAGTGTACTCTCGACGAAATATAGCTCGCACGCTAGCGCTAAAAAATCAATTGAAACTATCTCAACGATTTATTGCAAAAAAAGGTTTTGAAAAACGCGTTCCATGGGGAGTAGTAAAATTTGACGAGGTGAGTGACTGTGATGATTATCGAATTTTCATGCATGTGCTACCCGAGGTACATGTCAATAAATATATTCTTCCCTCATGGGCAAGTGTCAATGGAACTGACTATAGGCCAGGGCAAGTTATAGTAGTAGGAACGACTAACAAACTTACTGATTTTGGTAAGATACAGCATATTATGATCGATGCAGAACAAGATACGCACTTTCTGTTCATTAAAATGGACACTTTGAGGTTCCCACTACATATGCATGCATTCCAAGTCACAGAAACGACATTTTGGGGCTTTATTTCCCAAAAGAATCTAACTACTTACATTCCACGCCATATAAATACCATCGGAGATGGAAATAACTACGTCATATGTCGCTAAACATACGATAAAGAGTATATTCTTTTGTGTTGGAAATTCTATAATCATCATTGTTCATTTTTTAATCACTGTTCAAAAGATAGCTTTCCATAAAATGCGCACTAGAGTCACCTTAATATAATAAGTATACATTCAAACCTGTGCTGGTATCATATAATCATAAAAATATTTTCAAGATGTGTGTATCTGTAGTTATTGAGTAGAAACATGTTACGTGGATCGATCACTGAAAGACTCCAGACTTATGTTTCTTTCATTGAAGAACCTACACTGGTGTCTTGCAGTCGTTGGCTACTATACAAATTTCTTGTATATAGTCAGGTGTAAAATATAGATTTTAGATTACTATACTATTTCATATACTATAACTATACTTATTAACAGTCATACATATGTTATCAGTCAGGGTACTCACCATTTTGCATCCTGTAATTCAAAGATAATGTATAAATATTTTACTATAACTCTAGTATACTAACGAAAAGTTCTAAATATGTTAAATGAGTATGGAAACATACCTTCATTGCATTCTGCAATTAAATGGTGATCTAGTATTAAGTTCATATTAGAACATACCCTAAAAGTTTTTAATTTTATCTACCGATGAAAAGACTTATATATATCTAAAGTCATACATTCTCTATTTTATTTTATGCATAAGTATACATACCCTCTTGCATTCTGCAATTGAATGGTGATCTAGTATTAGGTTCATATTAGAACATACCAAACAACTTTTTAATTTTATCTACCGATGAAAAGACTTATATATATCTAAAGTCATGCATTCTGCAATTGAACGGTGATCTAGTATTAGGTTCATATTAGAACAAACCAAACAACTTTTTAATTTTATCTACTGTTGAAAAGACTCATATATATCTAAAGTCATGCATTCTGCAATTGAACGGTGATCTAGTATTAGGTTCATATTAGAACAAACCAAACAACTTTTTAATTTTATCTACTGTTGAAAAGACTTATATATATCTAAAGTCATGCATTCTGCAATTGAACGGTGATCTAGTATTAGGTTCATATTAGAACAAACCAAACAACTTTTTGATTTTATCTACTGTTGAAAAGACTTATATATATCTAAAGTCATACATTCTCTGTTTTATTTTATGCATAAGTGCATACCGTTTCGCATTCTGCAATTGAAGATAATCTGGTACTATTTTTATATTAACAGCACACTACGAATGTTTTGTGTTCGGTAAAGTAAAAAATGTTGTTTTTTCTTATCATATCTAGTAACGAAGAGACTTGAATGTATTATAAGTGTAAACATACCCTCCAGCGGTCTGCAATTATTGATGATGTGATACTATTTTCCTTCGGAAGCTTAAGTATAGCAATATTTCATACCAAGTTGAGTACAAAAAAAAAAAATCATGACATAAGAAAAGTTTCACATAGAAGCTTATGTGATGTATCCAAATACTTACCCGTTTTATGCTGTGTCTTTATATTTATCGTTTGAAGCGTACTTACAGATACTTTATACGTACTGATGTGTAAAAATAATTTGTTCCTAATTATATGCAATGACAAAGCATAAGTAGGTACTTAAGTATGCATAATCAAGATCTAGAGAAATATTCTCTCGAAATTGAGAGAGTCTATTTCAGAGATAGGTAGGGGTTACTTTGAAAAAAAATTGAACTAAAAATTCACTCGGAATTCTAATTCCAAGTGATAGCTATGAATCTAACGCAAATTATAATCTCAGAGAATTATATATCGCAATTTATGAGCATAAATTGATTTATCAATGTTCACAGTAACAATGCTTTATTAACAATCACAAATCGTTAGACATGAGAATTTTTCAATAAGATGCAAAATTTTATAGGAAATGGTTGTTTTCGTACTCCAGCCCCCCACTTGACGAAATTTGAACTTTTTCCGCTTGTTCCCTGTCCCTGTTGCTGCTCCTGTTCCTGTTCCTGTTCCTGTTCCTGTTCCTGTTCCTGTTCCTGATCCTGATCCTGTTCCTGTTCCTGATCCTGATCCTGATCCTGATCCTGTTCCTGATCCTGTTCCTGATCCTGTTCCTGATCCTGTTTCTGATCCTGTTCCTATTCCTACCCCCTGTCCCCGTCCTTGCCCAGAGTTCAAATTTCGCCAAGTGGGGGGTCAGAGTAAGAAAATAACCATTTCCTACGAAATTTAGCATCTTGTTGAAAAATTCTTGTGTCTAACGATTTGTGATTGTTAATAAAGTATTATCACTATATAGATTGATAAACATTTATTCTTTCTATGAATTACGACACATAATTCTTTTAAATTATGATTTTAGTTAGATTCGTAGCCATCAATTGGAATTAGAAAGTGCTTGAACTTAAAAATTCGGGGGGCACCTCAAGATCTGCTCCAAATGAAAATTTTTTATTCATCTAATTCTTTTTCAAGTAACCCCTACCTGTTACTGACATGGGCTTTCTTAATCTTTGAAAAAATTATTTTTAGATCCACCCTAATGCATAAGGACTTGCTTTTTTATGTTCAATATATTCATATATGACTGAATAAATGTGTTATTTTTTAACTGATTGTAATTTGAGATTTTCCCTCATTGTGTACGATTGCATCCACAAGTATTCATACGAATCAAATATTTAATATTCGCGAATATTTACGTTTCAGAAGTGCGACATTATGATTCTCTTGAAGGTAGACCTTGAGGATAACTATTTTTAAATCAATGATACGCTTTAAAGATATATTTTATTGACTTATACTGTTTTTACACTAAAAGCAAGTGATGTGTAAGACACACTTTGAAAAAGTGTAAAAAAGTTGAGTCCATAAAAGATATCTTTGAAGTTTACCATTGATTGAGGAAAGATTATTCTCCAGGCGCCAATACACCTTTACCTCAGCCTGGAGAACATTTGGTTGAGGTAACCAAATTTGGCTGGATATTCATTCCATTTACATTTGTATGGATAAAATATTCGATAGGTTCAATCAGATGAAAAGTCAACTCGACGGAATATACTTTCATTTTGACTGAATATTGAATCATAGCAATAGATCTCGAACTTGCCGCAATACAAACACATATTTGCGAGGAAAGAATCCCCGATCGATGCAAATGAATTCACTTCACAATGAAACTAATATTTTTCTGTGCCAAAAAACCAAAAAGTAAATTCAAGTCCCTTCAGAGTATCTTCAACTCAGTAGGCAGCGCCGAACTTGGAAATTTACTGCCCCTAGGCCACCCTCCTGCTGCCGCTCCGACATCAGGAAAATCGCTCATTATCAGTACATTTCAAATAATAAATTTTACGTCTATTTTTCTCCTGACAATCATGAGCTACTACATGAGCTATCGCCTACCTCTCGAATATTTCTTCTGCCATGCAGCCAGCCTACAGGTTTTGTTATACTTTCGAGTAATATTCAATACAGTCAGTAAAGCCGAGATTACGATGAACTTAACGTAACGTAACTTACACAACGGAACGTACCTATAGTTCTGAAAGTTAGCGAGCGCACGGGTGTTTTGAAAAAACGGTGGTCGTGATTGATGTTCTAGAACTATATAGGTAAGTTCCGTTGTGTAAGTTACGTTACGTTAAGTTCATCGTAATCCCGGCTTGAAGATATTCTTTTTTATTTTTTATTGTATTTATTTCGTGACAGCTGCTTATTATGGTATACATATATATATATATTACACTGAAACTGTGTCAAAAAATTTAAAATTACAAAAGAACTCTACGTGCTTTTTGCGTAGCAAATTCATTAATTACATCGTCGTAGCTAATCTGACAACTAAGTTCTGCTTCAATGTATAAGATACTCAAAGCGTTCAAACGATCCTGAGTGATGGTCGATCGCAAGTAATCTTTGGTTCGTCGTAACGCAGAAAACGTTCTTTCGCCAGAACAGTTAGAGGCCATCATACACAAATACATGCGTATTGCAATGTTGACGTTAGGGTATAATGTTAACAATTGTTTATCGTAAAACATGTTGCAAATTTCCATCATAGAAATCTTGTCAACGTCGAGAGAACTTAAATGAGCCGACAAATGCTGACATTCAATATCGATCGAATCTTCGATATCCTCGGGGTAATGTCGTTGCAAGTTACAAGCATCTCTTGAAATTACATTTGCCGCGGAATTGTGTAATTTTGTCAGAAAACCGAATCTCTCATTTAATTCTATGTAAGATTTGCATCGTCTTGCCAGATCTGAACGAAGTCTATCAATTATCGTGTAAAATATGTTTATTCGCATATGATTCTTCCCTGACAAAGTATTTTCATTCTGGTTTTGTTCTTCAAAAGGAAGCTTGCGCTTGCGTAATCTCGGAGTATCAATTCCATAAGAATCTATGTTACACTTCTCGATAGCTTTAACTTCGTAGACATCAAAATTCTCGCGGATGTTTTCAGTGTACTTTATTAGAGATTGATACAATTCTACGACAGTACCGAGCTCGATACCTGCAGATTGTACAATTTTATTCACAGAGTTGATCCTTTCTAGTATATCTACCCAAACTAAGCTTAAAAGACAATTTTCCAAGCGGTTAAAAAAACTGTGAAGCCCTAAAGCCTCCGACCGAGTTGTAGGCTTTTCACGTGGGTTTTCTGAAATTTCATGAAGAGCAGATGAAATTTCATGCCAGGACTGACTCAAAGTTTTACATGCATCATAATGTGCTGACCAACGGGTTTGACAAAGAGTCTTGACCGTGTTATTACTTTTTATATGAGATGTAAGAATTTCCCATCGATGAGTCGACGCTGAAAAAAAATTGTACAATTGCTGTACAGCTGAAAAAAAACGTACCACAATCGGGGAGCTCTCTACAGCACATTTCCCTACAAGATTCAGAGAATGAGCTGCGCAAGGAACGTATTCCGCAAGCGGATTAACCTGTTTAATTCTCGCTTGAAGACCAGTGTATATACCAGACATGTTACTAGCGTTGTCGTATGATTGCCCGCGACAGTTTTTGATGTCCAAATCATGGTCTTCAAGAGTCTTGAGCACAATAATTGCAAGTTCTTCTGCTTTATGTCCACAATTTGGTATGAACTTCAAAAACCTTTCATTCGGGCATCCATCTGTAGATACATAGCGGATTATGAATGTTAATTGATCCACATGTGACACATCAGGCGTCGAATCCACACTTATCGAATAATATTTGGCAGCCTTTACATCGTTTATAATTCTTGTCCTAAGTTGCTTTGCCATAAGGTGTATGAATTCGTCACATATCTTAGATGACAGGTATGATGTAGATCCGCTACCTTTGTTACCATGGGTCTTTATGTGCGTAGCTAAAAACGGATCAAACTCAGCTATCAATTCCAAGGACATAATGTAATTTCCGCTATGAAGTGTACCGAATTTTTCATTAGAACCTCTGAATGGTAGGCCTCTATGCGCTAATGATTTGATTGTAGCAACTATGCGTCGTAAAACATTTCGCCAATACTGGATTTCATTTTCCACTTGCATAATCATGCCTTTGTCAACTTGCTCTTGAAGGGTGCTCCGTTTTAAGAGACTTGTACTAGCCGATTTGTGTTCAAGTGAATTCTCATGCTCTTTAAGACGGTCGTAAACATTCTTCCAATCATCGTAACCTTCAGTTAGTGGTGATTTTTTTTCAAACAGCTTACAGTTAGCACAAAATACTGCTTTCTTACTTTTCGAATAAACTAGCCAAGAACGAGGTTGTATTTCTCCATTCTGAAGCTTGCGATGGAAAATAGATTTTGACAAATACCTACAACGATCCGCATAATGGCGTTTTGTTGATGAATAATCAATATCCAAGTTTTGTTCGATACCACGTTTGAGAAGTAAATTACGCGTTTCATCATTTATTGTCCATTCTGCAGGATCATCGCTAACTATTATACTAGACAAATTGAATTGCTGAATATCGATTGATTGGCGCGTTTCGGTGGTGTCTGAACAATCATCTGAATGGTCTACGATCTTCCTGCTACTCAGACTCTCCACGGAACTTAGAAGACGGACTGAGGGATCAACGGATTGGATCGCGGTTTTCTTGACTTGGGAAGGAGGAGTGGTGAAGATGGAAGATGTAGAAGTATGATGCACAGATTCCACAGATTCATTGTTTCGTACCGCTAAAATGTCAATTTTCAAAGTACGTTGACTGTTAAATTCAATTCAAAATATTATATTGTAGAACGTCACTATATCATTAGGAGAAGAAATTTCTTGAAACCTGGCCTGTTCCATAAGCCTATGTTAATTATCTCATTATGAAATTGTTTACGGATTCGGGATCAAGTGATAGTTCAGAATTATTCGTGAAGAAAATGTGTTTTTACTCGACTGCGACAAAATGACCGTATTTCACCCCTGAAATGCGGGTCGAAAGTGATCAATTTCGGACCAGCGGGCAAAAAAGTAGATTGCCGGGCAAAAAAGTGAATTGCCGGGCAAAAAAGTGAATTGCCGGGCAAAAAAGTAAATTACCGGGCAAAAAAGTAAATTTAGCGGGCAAAAAAGTAAATAAATTATGGAAAAATTTATATTTTTTCTCACATTCGAAACTTCAGCAATTGTCTGAAAATTTCAGAACTGATCGGAAATGTTCGGCTACACTGAGTGTAGCCCGGTGTAGCGAACCGAAAACGTCATTAGTCAATGAATTTGATGAAACATATAGATGTTCTTGTAAAAAAAAACATAATTAAGATTTGTTGAAAATATATTCATGTTTTAAAAATGCTTTAAAGACTTTAAAAATTCGTTTTTCTTTTTTAGTGGGGGGGCTCTGCCCCCCCCCCCCCCCCCCCCCCCCCAACGGGGCTTCGCCCTTGCACCCCACCAGGGCTCCGCCCTGGACCCATTTCGTAATAAGTTATTGGCGACAATATCATATTTGTGCTGTTGGATTTAATACCTTTCATAACTTATATTTCATAGCCTATACTTTCATAGCCTATACATAGCTAGATCTTGTAGCGTTGTGTCATTTTATCGTAGTCGGGTAAAAAGTAGTATATGCCACACGGGAGGAACGGATTTCCCCCTCGTGTTCGTGCTGCCCGAGCGAAGCGAAACCTCGCACTCGGCAAAAATCACGCACTTTCCTCCCTAGTAGCATAATGTACTATATCTTACCAGTATCTGAGGAAGTTACTTCCGAGGACTTTTTCTGGAGTTCAGTGTCTGCATTCATTGAGAAATCAGGATAGGAAATCAGAGATAGGAGATCTTTGGAAGCGGATACAAAGCATTCTTTATTTCTTTTCACTGAAATGAGAAACCCGGAGGGTGGACAGTTGTCTAAAATACATTTCTACGGATCAAAAAATTATGGCGTGGTCAGATAATTCTATGAAAATTACCGCTGAGAGCTGATTTTTCCGCGCAGATACTTCGGTTATTTGTTACACTCGCCGCAGCTTGAGGATTATCATTTTGATCTGGCTCACTTTTATCATGGTGACTGTGTCTCGAAAAAAAGTCATCAAGCTTTGGCACTTTCGCAAGAAATTCTTGTTCCTTTTCGGCTTTTTCTTTAGATTTCTTTTTATACTGACAACCACTCAGCCTTTTGCGGCCGTCACTCATTATGACGATAACTGTATTTATATGTAATACAATTTGGTAACAAAATCACTCAATGCGTCTAACTAGAATTCGTTGAACGAATAATAATATGGATCAACAATAAAAATACCGTTAGGCGATTCAATTTATTATATCACAAAGCTAGATGGCCGTGTTAAACAAATGAAAATCATAGATAGTTACAAGCGCTGACGTAAGGTAGCGGGGCAGCGAGCAAAAAAAAAGACAATCGGTCTAAATCTAAAACATAGACATAAAAGATAGACTGCGCGAGCGAGTCGAAGAACCGGCAACGGAATAAAAAGAGAAAGCTGCACAAGGGCCCAGTTCTGTCTTTGTCTAAGCACGCATGCCCGTGTATACCCGTGTATATAAATAATTTCCTTCAATACATACAATATTTGAATTTGATGCATAGTAAATTTTTATTTGGAGTGCAAAAATTGAAAAAAAAAAAAAAAAAAAAACGCTCAACTGCCGCCGCCCTACCGAAGTGCGCCGCCCCTAGGCCATGGCCTAGGTTGGCCTAGGCCAAAGTCCGGCGCTGTCAGTAGGTACTTGTTTCAATAGCAAAATACGGCTTGCCAACTACAATTTAAATATATAACACGAACTATGTGCTCATGTCAAGAGGATATTTAGTAGTACAAATTAATATTTGATATAATTAGATACATCATTTTCTTGTACTAACAAAATATTTAGTGGCATCAAATGAACTAGAAATCTACTTTACTCAATACATGCTGCAATCAATGGAATATTCATTCAGCGTAAATAAATAAGTAATTGCACGCCCAAAATATCAAATTGATTCAAAAAAAGATTATGAGCGATAAACTCACTGAATGGCTGTTCCAACTAATAATTTGTTTAATGCAACCTCATGTTTATGTTAACCTAGCTTGATAACGTTCGGAGTCAATCAATGATTGTATCTCGGATTGTATTGAGATAATAATTTATGCCATAAAATCAACACAGTTGTGCACTTGAATCAACCAAAAGTGGCCATTCCGACAATTGAAAATTGATGTTCAACAACATTTTGCTATTCGAGTCAAATGCTGCGTGTAGTCGTCACAATCATTTTTTCAATTTTGATTTGAATATATAATTTTGTTCATTCAATCAACATTTCACTTCGCCGCCCGCGATCGCAGTTTTCGTTTCACCGAACTGAAATTCATTTGATCCAAACGATTTTTTTTCTCGGTGTAGGTTCAAGAAGTGCTGGAAGTGTCCGTTTGGCAAAAAGTTCCAATCGATCTATAGTTCCGCGGGTAATTTTTCGAAACATAATCTGATTATCCAAATTCTGAATGCGTAATAAGTTCTTCACGTATAGTGGTACTTTAACATTGAGGTCTCTTTCCATTTTTTGCCAAAAGTGAACCGTTATACTATTTAATTCGGTGTTCCTCGGGGTATCTGTTTCTGTTTGTGTAGATACACCTCGGAACGTTTTATTCTCCATCGTATTCCTCTAAAGAAAATGACTGAATCAAAATGACACACTTGACCGCGACATTTTATTCACTGACTACGATCGACGGTGACTGACTGGGGCCGACTTCACACGACTGCGAGTGACTGCCTGTGACTGCAAAGGATGGCAAACGCGACTGCATAGCGACTGCAGTCGATTACGCGCGACTTCCGTGCGACTTTCATGTGACTGAAAATCGACTACACTTATGATTACATGAGTAAATGGCCCCTCGGTATATTTCGGAGTTAATACCTCACCGGAGAAAAAAACTTAAAATAAAAGCATTGTAATAATTTAAAATGAAAAGCATTGAAATAATTTCTGTTACAAAGGGAAGTGTTATATATATACACACAATTATGTATGTATGTATGAGAGGCGTGAAGCGCATGCGTGAGAGATGAGAGGCCATGCGCGAGTTGAGTATGATGAGTTGTTGAGTACGAACTGTAGATACGAACGGACGAATAAATTATCTAACTAAGCAATCAAAAGACGTAGCAAGTGCATTCCTTTACATTACATCCCAATACACACGTTTTCCGATACATAACAAGCTTCATAGCTAAATCTACGAGATGCCTCATTTTTGTGGATGATATAACCCTTTTTTATTCAGCCCACTCAGATATTGAGATAGCCAATGTTCTTACCACCGAGGCAGATAAACTCAATAATTTTTTCGCTGCCATTAACATGAAAATTTCTCCTCGGAAATCTAAATTCCTTTTGATATCAAAAAACGAAAAGGCAATTCGGATAAATTCTACAGCAATAAAAATCCAGGACGTTTTTATATACAACATTGAGGCTGTGAGATATCTAGGAGTCATCTGGGATTGGAAAATGACATGGAGCCATCACGTAAAAGCACTTATTCAGAAGGGCAAGAAATTAGTTTCTATGCTCAAGTGCATTTCATCGTACTCATGGGGGGCTCACCCCCTCACCATGCTAAAATTCTACAAAGCTCTCATCAGACCTAGCATAGATTGGGGTTCATTGCTCTACTCAGAGGCTCCTAAGAATCTTCTGAAGAAACTAGACATCATTCAAAACGAATCACTAAGAAGGGTATCTGGTTGCTTTAAAACAACTCCAATCAACACTCTCCTGCATCTAAACGGAGTATCCCCATTAAGCGCACGCAGGAGGCTATTGACGGAAAAATATATAACAAGAAACACCAGCCACAATAAAAGTATCCTAAAAGGAAATCTAAGATCTTTAGATGAAAGCTGGAATATCTACCCGGAGAGGGAGGGTTTGAAGCCGTCTTTTATCTACGAGAGATGGCTTGCCATTCGGAACGTCAGTAAAATGTCAGAGTCTCCAAATAATTCTCCAACTTTTCTTATACCTTTTTTCTCACATTATCTAAGGGGAAACTGCAATTCCAGTTCAGGCAGAGAAATTCAAAACAGCGATGACGCCGATAATGCCTTTTCCTCGCTTTTTAAAGAGCATTTTCGCGAATTTGTGTGCATATTCACAGATGGTTCTCTGGACAAGGATAATAGCGAGGCAGGGTTTGGGGTATACTCTAAAGATATGGACATTTCCATTAAGGGGGGGGGTTTAATCCTCAGGCTTCCATATTCACAATAGAAGCTTATGCTATAATAACAGCCATCGAGGCAGCATTGGAAAAGAATAACTTCAAACGTATCCTCATTTGTATAGATTCTCTATCGATAACGGAAAGCCTACGGAGAGAGGGACTTGATGGGAAAATGAATCTCATCCTAGCTAGAATTAGGGAAAAAATCTACTGGGCCAAGTCCCAGGACATAGTAATCAAAATTCTTTGGATACCGGCTCATAAGGGGATATTCGGCAACCAAAGGGTTGATAGACTCGCAAAGGAAGGAGCAAAACTAAATACTTGCATTCGGTCCAAACTCCCTCATTCAGACCTGTATCCCATTTTTAAAAAAAACTTCATAGACCTTTCTGAACAATTTATCCAATCGTATGACGTGGAAAGCTACAGAAAAGGGAGAAGTTATCTAGACTTTGTCGGACCGTTCAAACCTGTCCCTTGGTTTGCTAACTCTTCTTTTCAAGAAAAGAAATAATAATTAACAACAGATTACTTTCTGGACACACTCAGATGAACGCCCACCTCAAAAGAATGGGGATAGTAGATTCGGAGTTTTGTGAGTGTAATCTAGGGGTTGAAAATCTTAATCACAGGATATGGGATTGTCCGACATGGTTATGTGGGGGGAGAGAGAGAGAGTTTTGTTTTGTATCTTACAAGAATGGGATTTAATCGGATGCATGATTTAGGAGTCATTTCGGTTACAAATGCTAGTATTAGAACCAGTTTAGTATCCTTTCTTTTAGCCATAGGGGCCATGATATAAGTTTTGGAAGATAATAGAGCATGCAAGGGAGAAGATCGAGTGGTAGTTAGTACACAGAGGCGGTATGCTGGCTTGTGTGCTTGGGTTTTGACTACTCTTCCTGGGGGCTCTGTGCCTATGGAAACATAGCCATTAAAAGATGTTTCCAGGAGGAGTCAGATGGAGTGGCCTGACTGGCTGGTTACTACACTCACAACCAGGTAATACTCCTGGAAGACCCAAGGCCCCCACATACTTGGATATTTCGGTCAACATGACTTCAAATGAATATGTAAATTTCTAAAAGTGTCAAATTAATAATAAGGAAGAAAAAAAAAAAAAAATTTAAATAAAAAATAAATATATAAATAATAATATTAAAAAAAAAAAAAGAAGAATTTCATAAGAAATAAGTACTGAACATATATATATAGAGCCTATTTTCGGTTATAAGAATAGAATAATAGAAGGGACTAATGGCCGGTTTCACCAACGTCGAATAACTTCTTATTCTTAGAATAAACCAAGAAGACTAGAGACAGGAGACCAAACTCGTGGGGTGGGGGTAGAACCGTATGTGGACACCACCTAGGCGTCGCTACTAGTCACTGTTACCATGCGCAATGCACTACTGCGCAGTCAAATAATTTGAAGCAAGAATTTGAAGTTAGAAACGAATTACATTAACAAATAAGAATTAATATAACCTGAGAAAATTGACACTACGCGACACGTATTCGCTACACTTTTCCAAATGGTTAGAACTTGTTGTATCGTTAATTGCAATAAAAGTGAGTGTGATAAGCGGAGTTTCTTTAGGGTTCCAAAGGTAAGCGCATCTGTCGATGAAGGTAAAACAAAGTTCTATACAAAAAATCGTTTTGAAATCGCTAAGTTGGTGAGATTATGCACATACACGTCCGTTGAACAGGCTGTTCAATATTTGTTTAATTATGGAGGATCGGTGTAATTATACTGTGCACATTTTTACGTACCGTGCATGACCTTATTAGCATGATTTATTATTCTTCAGTGTGAAGAGCAACGACGAATATGGTATGCGATTTCCCCATACCTAAGAGAAGGGAGGAAAGGTCGTAAACTTCTTCACATATGTGATGCACATTTCAAGGATGACGATATTCTCCGGAATAGATCGATTCATTTAAAGAATGGATCAATAGACACGTTACCCTATTTCCGCATAGCACTGAAACCATCGAGCATTCCGTCTATTTTCAATGCTGGTGTTTCACCTGATATTGACCTGCATGTTGCGGAAAATAAACAAAATAATACGCTGACTTCTGAAAGGGAAGAGCAAACAGAAATGGATCTTGAAGAGAGCAGAGCTACAGAAATGTCTAATCCTGAAACGGCAAAAGATATAAGACTAATTCCCGATGAGGAAAGAGTGACAGCGTACACTTTGGAAATGCTGGATAACGACTTGCGACTTCTGTGGGAGAAAACCAACATCATGCCTTGGGGAAGTTCAATGCTCTTCGGTGAGCTTTTGATTTCTTTTTTTGGGGAAAACTCAAAAGTTGCCACCAAAACTATATTGGTGAAGAAAGATATGAGTACGGAGATGCGGGCTGACGGACTGATTTTCATGACAGATTTTAAAGAAAAAATCATGTCTTTGGACGATATGTTATATGCTATGAGAAAAGTGAAAATGAATCACTTGTGCCGAGGCAGCGATAACAGCACACCCTGTATGAAAGGTTATTTTGAATCATCGACCCCACCCAGCAGTAGAAGATGTACCTTATGTCGAATCGAACGGAAAAAAAAACTGAACTGTTTAAGGAGAGCCAAGAAACGTTCGAAATTGCAGGCAAACAGAGCCAAGCGATTGATCAAAAATTTTAAACGGATAAACGAACGCTTGGTAAAAAACATCGCATCGGCAAAAGAAAATATTGAGGAGTTAAAGGCTCAATGCGCTTTAGCATCGAACGCTGCAATTGAAAAAGCCATGAAGAATTTTCCATCCGTCCAGCAAGAAGCTCCAAAGGCATGCCTGACTGCTGCACAGTGTAAGGGCCCCACTCGTATACGGTATTCACAGGTCTGGGTATTAGAATGCATTTTGCTCCGCATCAAAAGTCGTCGTGCATATCTACACGTGTTATCCCACAAGATTCTTCAAGTGCCAACCATCGAGACTCTAAATAAGTACTTGAAAAAGATGAAACCATCGTATGGATTCAACCCTGAGACGTTTGATTTGTTTCGAGCGAAATCTGCGGAAGTGAAACCCGAAGAAAGACGAGGTACCCTTGTATTGGATGAAATGAAACTCAGCGAAGCTGTTTCATTTGACAGAGATACGCTATTATTCAAAGGTTTCACGGACTTCGGCAAATATACACCATGACATCAAACAAAGGAACGTGGTGATCATGCCTTGGTGTTTATGTATCAACCCTTCCGGGGGGGATGGGTCCAGACTGTGGGAGCATTTTTAAGCAAAGGGTGCGCTAACAGCACAATCCTTCACCACCTGATTTTAGAGTGCATCATTTTGCTTGAGAATGTTAACTATTCAGTAGACGTCGTTACAACTGACGGCGCATCCTGGAACTGTACGATGTGGAAACACTTTGGGCTCAAAGGTTTTGATGCAAGCTGTGACCATCCTTATCGTAATGAAAGCAATAGCATTCATGATGATGGTACAGATTTACCGAACACAGAAAGGCTACATTTTTGTTCGGATTTTTCTCATTTAGTTAAACTCTTCAGGACCTTCATCATGGCTCGTGACGAGACATGGACTCCGGATTGTGTGATAAAGAAAGTGCACTTCGAAGCAATTATCGCTTGCGACGGAGGGTCGAAATCTTTTGCATTGAAAATAGCTCACAAATTGACCGCAGATCATCTCGATCCAAAATATTATCAAAAAATGAACGTAGCCATGGCTTTCCAGGTATTCTCATCAAATGTATCTACTGCAATGGCCATTTACAAACAACATCACAAAAGTCTGCATGACTGCGAGTCGACAATTACATTTATAAAACGGATCAACAAGGTCATTGGTGCCATGACTTCACGAAGTTCAAACGGAGCCTTATCGTATGACAGTGATAGTTACAAGACGATAATGGATTTTCGTCAGTATTTGGAAGAGTGGCAGTATGAAGCTTCGGAGAAAGATTATTATTTCATGTCAACAAGTACATACCACGGGTTCCAGGTAACTTTGGAAACCACAATCAGCGTGATGAAGTTTTTAACGGAACAGTCTGGTTACAAATATCTTATGACGTCACGTCTAAATCAAGATGCGCTAGAGGGATTTTTTGGAATGATCCGTGGAGCTTGTGGATCCAACGACCACCCGGATTCACTCCTCTTCATCCAGGTCTACCGACTGTTGAGTTTTACTCGCTCGTGAAACCACCGAAAGGATCAAACGTTCAAGGGGCAGAGATTTTTGAAACGTTGTTCAACACCGAAGACGTTGCTCATGAATCAGACGAGAACCAATCACTTTTGGCGAGTACTCTACAAAAAATAATAAAGGAAGGAGACAACAAACCCAAAGAATATGATGCACGAGATGCACATGATTATAATGTACAGAAAACTAATAACTACGTACAAGCGTATTCCTCTGGGTTTGTTGCTCGGAAAATTCAGAACTGTACCTCGTGTTCCGAATGTATCGCATCGGTGTCAAAAAGTCATGGCGATTTAGAGAGAGACAAAATGATAAACGACCTGAGCAAAGGGTATTTGAAGTTCCCGTCTGATCGTCTTTTTGACCTACTAAGTGCCATAGAACGAGCTATCCTTAAAACAGTCGGGGGCAGCGAATTAAACTGTTATACCTTCCTCCAAATCATTAGTAATGTTTCTGCTGAGAATTTAACATTCGTTGGGTGCCCGGATCATAAGGAATATTTGACTAAGAAGGTAATTAATTATTACGTGTTGACCCGAGCACAAATTCTCAGCAAAACATATAATAAGATGTATAATGAGAAAAGGAAAACCGAACAGGAACTTCGGAAAAGAGTAAAGCTTGTCGGAGGCTCAACTAGTCAAGTCAAGAAACCTTCCAAACAATCGAAAGGCAGCTGAAAATTCTCACGTAAGTGTGATATATATTATTCGACGGGAATACAGTCTGCAGTGAATCTCAATCGCATGTAACAAAAACCTTATATTTTTTCCACAAAATTCGTAAAATAAGAAAGTCAAAGATAATCGCAAAATACAGCAACTACAATTTTGACGAATTCACCAAGTTTTTGTTATCCACGCGAACGCGCACCTCGAAGAACCTTTTGTTCTCAGTGTGGCGGACATTTTTGAGCGTAAAAATACAAACATTTATTTACAAAAAGTTTAACTTTTTAGAAAATGTTATTTATTTCCTGTACTTTGTACAATTTAAAATATTATAAGTATAATGTACCAAATGTATAAATATTTTTTTATAACGCATGCACGATTATCGCGTTCTTTAGACCCATTGAGCGGGACTAGAGTCACCGTTTTCAGAGGTGTGGGCAACACAAAAATTGAAAATGCCCGCTACATTCGCTATAATCAGTCCACATGCTTTTGTATAAGTCTTCGTAGTCACTGTGTATTTTGCATCCAGCAGGTTTCATTGGTACATCTTCTTCAGGATTCATTTTCATCCAGTAATCCTCCATGATTGAAGCGATATAGCCCCATCAGACTCCAGCAATCTACGCATCGTGAAAATGTTATCAGTCAAATTATACAATATAAATAAATACCTTTCATTATTTTGTTCCATGAGTAAGAATACAAGAATTTCACATACCATTATCGTATTTTTCTGATTGTCTAATAATCGAATATTCTATTCATCAAAACTTACTTTTCACGAAGCTAGCTGGGTCTCTTGACTCGTAAGCCGTGCTCGTAACTCGTTCTTCTTTTCCTTTCAGTGGCTTATTTCCAAGGAGGAATATAGCCTACTCGTGACTCATATTTTTTTTTTTTCTAAGTTATTCGGCAAAGCCGATGTACTAAGCGTAACTCATGTAGCTTACTACGTTTAGGTTATGTGAATGCACGATACGCGCGACAGGCAGCTCAGACCGCACGGGTCCGCGACATAATCAAAGTAGAAATGCGCAGGCGCAGGATGGTAACTGCGGCCAGCAGCGCCGCCTAGGTGGCGTCCATACACAGTCCCATCTCAAACTCAAGGTTTTGACAGGAGTTCGGTCTCCTGTCTCTAGTCTTCTTGGAATAAACGCTATTCATCGAATAAAAGTCGCAAATACAATGTAAAATAGTCTTTTGTTTTCAGTTTAATCTATGAATAAAGTTATTCGACGTTGGTGCAACCGGCCATAAGAGGTTGGGAGTTGAGTGTAATATAAATATCAATATAATGCAAATCAACTAAGATAAATATTTCAAAATAGTTCTAAAAAGTTTAGTATATAAAAGTGCATAAATAATTCTCGGGAAACAGTATTAAAATAACCAGGACACAACTTATGGACATGACACACGGATTAAACCTTATTCTATCTCTTGGATATGACTTAAACAAACAGGATTAACAAATCGAAATCATACAGGCAGAACCTAGATTGAATTTTCTCAGTCGGAAGTCACTATTAAAAAAAAAAAAAAAATCAAGTGGGGAGTTTAACCTCTCGGAATTTGTCTTGGCAGCATCGTCGAAATTCAGAGTAGCCATCGGTTCATACTGGCTGTTTGTCCAGTTGAAGGACTGGTTCTGTTCATAGAGTTGCTGCTCTCCTTCCTTAAAGAGTACAAATTAACTACAATCCCATAACTTAAAAAACCATTACGGAAAAATCTTAAACAAAATTCTAAACAAAATTAAAAATATCTTAATTAGAAACCACGCATCATAGGCTACAGCCCTCTATAGGGGATAAGCCATTGGTTTAAAAAAAAAAAAAAAAATTGTGCATTGGTTAAAAAGTTGATAAACCCGAAAAAAAAACAGTTCCCGAATGGACTCGCGAAAATCCCTAAAAAATACCCTAAATAGTTTTCCCCCTATTTGCCCCCTAAAGCGACAAAAATTTAGCTTGATGGCGCGGAAAATTTTACCGTCATAGAGGTTTGATTTCATTTTATCTTTCACAAATTCAAAATTTCACATAAATTACCCCGGGTGTCGACTCTTACCAATTCCAATACCAAGTGTTTCCTAACCCATTTGTGCTTTTGGTTCGATAGTTACAAATTTCCGGAAATTAGACTGGTCGCGAATATTTTGAAGAATGTAGTGACTTAGAATGCCCCATATATATTAAATGTTCATCAAGCATGATCATAAATATAAAATCATCGATAAAGATAAAACTTGGGTATTCAAATTTTATACTTTATTGCATGACATATTGTCTTTGCCTTATATATTATGATATGAAATGAAAATTTTCTTCGAATGATATTGTTACATGTGGCCAGAGACTTCTGGAAACAAAGGCTTCCAAGAAGTTTCCACATGCTTGGAAAAATTTATAAGCTACGAAATAACGGCAGACGTGAAAAAATTGATTTTCTTCGCCGATAATTGCGCCGGTAACTAGGGTAACTGTGGGTATTACCGCGGATGCGCCAATTACTGCGGTTTCAGATGAAAGTATTGAATTATAATTTTTCTGAGTATATGTCCCCTTTAAAATTATTTAAAAAATCATTTCGTTCCCTACACTAATAATTAATAAAGAATAAATAACAACAACTATATTTTTAGTTATTTTATTGCAGTTTGAATCTTGTATGGTAACGAAATTCTAAGTTTTACTGCTTTCGTTTGTTGACGAGCCATAAATACGTACTTTTAACTTGATTATATTTTTGTTCCTGGTAAAAAAATATTCATCACAATATCATTTTCGCATGAAATAATCGTATATTTTCCCAAACAATCTATGCAAAATAACGTTGATATTTATTTTCTATTAATTTTTACCAGCGCAGTATTAGGTACATTATTTTGCTGCCTGTATGAATTACTGTGGCTATTGTCCGACGCTACAACCGAACCTCAAATCTTAGATCTGTCAGCTGTCGTGCGTTCGCTACAGTTCACTGCTCGAAATAAAACCGCAGTATTACACGCGCAGTAACTAGATTTTTCGCAGTATTTGGTGCGCAGTAATTCATGCAGAACCGCAGTAACTCCAGCATGTGAATCTGTTCTGATTTCACAATGGAAGTCGAAAACAACAACATGCTGCCGTTTTTGGATACACTGGTAGAGAGAGGGTGGGGAAATACCTTACAAACAAGCGTTTACCGGAAATCCACGCACACCGGAAAATATCTAGATTATCGGTCGAACCACTCAGGTAGCACGAAAAAAGGTGTGGCGCACTGTCTTATGGATCGCGCGTTTCAGATCTGTACGACGCCGGAAGGCCTGAAGAAGAAACTAGATATAGTGCAGAAAACCCTACGGAATAACGGCTATCCTGATCGTGTCATTCAAAAAGCGCAGCAGGAAGCGCAGGACCGAACTACCACCGCACAAAGAATGACGTCAGAACGCTCTGTGAACGTCGGCACCCGGAGTTGTGCCATGACGATCCCTTACATAGCGGGGACTGCGGAGAAGATCCGCCGCATATGCAGAGCATACAACATTGAGGTACGTTTTAAATCAACGTCTACTCTGCGTGGCTTGTTGACAGAAACCAAGCCCCGACATACTGCGCAAGAAAGCAAGGAATGTTTATACGGAATTCCATGCCAATGCGGGGACGTGTACATCGGCGAAACTGGAAGGCCCTTAAACATTCGTATCCAGGAGCACCGGAAAAACGTTAAAATGTGTGAACGATTGAAATCGAGATTGGCCGGCCACGCCTGGGAGAATGAACACCACTTTCAATGGGATGATAGCCGGATATTGTTGAAGGAATCCGATCCTATTAAACGGAAGCTGAAGGAGTCAGCCTGTATAGCGGTCGCACCGAATGCTGTAAGTCAACTCAGCATAGAACTGAACAAACTGTGGTTACCTTTGTACAGGGATGAGGTGAAGGAAGCCATGAGCAAGCCTAGGCGGCGCCACCCATCATAGCTGGCGCCACTGACAACCAGCCTATATATACCGGTGAGCACGGAATTTGAGTCACTCCTTCATGGGAAGTCGCGAGACTTCCTTCCTGAGGACGGGAGCAGATTTTAGCGCCCGAAACGTCGAGATGGAGAAATTGCCGTCAAGCAGTGGACTTAGTCCAAGAAACCCCCTGGAGGAAGGGGGGAAGTGGGTGGGCGGGTGAGTGGGTGGCCCCCCCTCCCTCCATACCCTTCCCTACCGCCAATAATAACATTTCATCACCATTGCAATTAACTTTCAGTCAACAGCTGTTCTGATTTATGTGTTTTTTTAGTTAAATCTGCATTTTTCGAGAGTTTTAACACTTGGTTTTTATTCAAAAAGTACCAATTAAGTGTTTTCAGATACGTGCGGGACATTTTGTGGTCCCCAAAATTATCATCTTACGTTTAAAAGCCGTCTCGATTCGCGATCCGCAGTAATTGGGACAGTTACCCTAGGACCATCATGATTTATTTTCAATTTCTTCACCTAAGTCACCACTAAATGATCTATACATTGACGGGATATTGGATGCGTATTTATTTCGTTTATAGTTGTAGGTGTTCATTTCGTAGGTCAAAATGAAAATTCATTGGTGGTTACAATGTTGGGCAACGCGTTGCAAGCGCACCGAGCACTGCAGGAAATCAATCTGAAGTTTTTGGAATCCGGTCACACCTTCATGGAATGCGACACGATGCAATCGGTAATAGAACGCGCTGCCCGTAATTAGAACATCTTCGTTCCAGATGACTGGATAGATATTGCGCATCACGCAAAGAAGACGGGCAAGCAATATTCTGTGCATTCGATGAAGTTTGCGGACTTTCGAAATTCCAGAGAATTGAAAGAAAAGGTAAAATAAATAAGTTTTTATCCTACATGCGTCAAAATAACCCCATATCGAGCATGTCTTACGGGACAGAAGACTCACATATCTCCCTCGGCCGTGATATGTTACTCGACGCATGCGCAGACACGCGATTTGGTTACTTATCAAACCTAGGGAGCAAAAGTGCGCGTCATAGGCATGATATGAACGCATTACATGAAGCTGTCAGGGAGACAGGCGCGATTTTGAGGGTGAAGTTTGCTGCGCGAGCGAAGCGAGGGCAGCTTCACCCGAATCAAAATCGCTCACCTCTCTCCCTAACAGCATAATGTACTATTTTCTCTATACGCCCTCTCGCTCAGCGTGAAAACTAATTCACTATAATGTATCTAATCCGTTAGGATTCTTTCGACAATCAGTCGAGTGGCTCTCCGTTGAAGAGACTTATTCTCGCTCTTGTGCAGAGCGGTTCATAAGAGTGAAACTAGTTCACAATGATATTTCTCACTTATAATTAGACATGATTAATAAACACAAAGAAAATCCCTATTTGGAAACCCCATCGGTATGACAAGCAAACCTTGGTTGTTCCCCTCGCTCTTGTGCAACGCAGTTGATATAAGTGAAATTATTTCACTCTAATATTTCCAACTTATAATCAGATATGAATAATAAATGCAAAGAAAATCCCTGTTTAGAATCCCCATTGGTTTTACAACCAACCTTTGTTCCCCTCGCTCTTGTGCAGAGCGGTTGATACGAGGAAGACTAATTCACTATAATGTACTTAATCCGTTGGGATTCTATCGACAATTAGTCGCTCTCCATTGGAGAAACTGAAAGAAAAACATTAATTTATGCAGGTTCTATGACTAGATATATGTTCTATAAATCAATAATCTAAATCCGTTTAGATTCTATCGACAATTAGTCGAGTGGCTCTCCGCTGGAGAGACTGAAAGCAAAACATTTCTGTATGCCATTTCTATGACTAGTTTGATATTCTCTAGATCATTACTCTAAATCCGTTTGGATTCTATCGACCATCAGTCGAGTGGCTCTCCGCTGGAGAGACTTATTCTCGCTCCTGTGCAGAGCGGTTCATAAAAGTGAAACTAGTTCACAATGATATTTCTAACTTATAATTAGACATGATTAATAAACACAAAGAAAATCCCTGTTTGGAAACTCCATCGGTATGACAAGCAAACCTTGGTTGTTCCCCTCGCTCTTGTGCAGAGCGGTTGATATGAGTGATATCGGAATTCACTGAATTATTACTCAGAGCAAATTAAAATAGTAAAATTTAATGAGTAAGTATAGCTAATGCACTGTGTCTACTGTCTAGTTTCACAAACACTTAGTCGAGCTGTATAGCAACAAGAGTTGAGTCAAAGTTAGTAAGGGATAAATTCGTAAATATGAGTTACTGACAGGTCGGGATCTAGCGGAATGATAGAAGGAAAATGTTTACTTCTGTCTTTCGTTGTATACATACCAGCACGGTGTTCATAACCCTACTTGCAATGAGTAAGAAGCACCCGCGCGCAAAAAGATTTTGAGGTTAGCGTGAGATCTGGCGGGATAAGCACTATCACACGCGTAGACACTGGAAATAAACTCAGTACGAATAGTAATGAGGTGAACTAACATATTAGCACACGCTTTGTTCGGAAACTTAGTATCCAATTATTTTTTCATTATCATCTTTCACTACGAGCTCTGACCGCTCGGACTGATCTTTGAAGCTCACGTGTTTCCATGTCTCCTAGCGTCGGCTGGTGCGAACTGGTGCGAACGAACACGAAGGCGGGCAAAATGCGTTTATTGCAACTGGTAGAGACTCTCGCTATTTGTTCTTATCGTATTTTTTATTTCCCTAGATCTGTCGGCAGACAATGAATGAAAATAATGAAAGTTAATTGGAATGACGGATACGACGGATACAAGCAGACAACATAACCCCAGACTTTTGACAGCTAGCCTAACAGCCGAACCATGGAGTAGGAGGAGACCTATTTTCGAATTGAAAATGGGTTTACGTAATAGGTGGCACTGTTGTGAGTGACCAGTCCCGAACTTCCTGCAAACGCTTGCGCGCGCACTCGAAGGTATCATATGACGTCAATAACTGTATGGTAAATTTTCCCACTCACAGGAAGTCCGCGTTGGCTCACTGGTAACAGCGCCATCTATTACGTGCAGAATTCGTGCCACTTTTTCAATACAGCGTGTATAGGGAAATATGTCCTCTTCTACTCCATGAGCCGAACATATAGGACTTTATTTCAGATTTGAGGTTAATGGAGAGATCGATTCGTTGGACAAAAATCCAAATAACACAAGCATACGGCATAACCTCACTCGTCAGACAGTTAGCCAAACATAGGAACTCTATTTCCGGATCAAGTCGTTGGACAAAAATCTCCAAATCCCCATACTACAAGCAGACGACATAACCTCACTAGACTGACAGTTAGCCAAACATAGGGACTCTATTTCAGAATCGATTCGCTGGATAAAAATCTCCAATTCCCCATACTACGAACAGACGACATAACCTCACTAGACTGACAGTTAGCCAAACATAGAAACTCTATTTCAGGATCAAGTCGTTGGACAAAAATCAGAATAATGAAAATAAATTCGAATGATTATCTACATTTCAGTGGACGGATACAACCATAGGATACAACTAGCAGACGAGACATAACCTCACATTTCTGACAGATAGCCTAGCATAGGACTTCATCTCAGATTTGAGGTTACGGAAAGAATCTTGCTCGTATATCTATTCCATGCGTTCGACTTCATTTTTATTATTTCGATTTTCGTCCAACGAATTGATCTCTCCGCTAACCTCAAATCTGAAAGAGTCCTATGCTCGGCTAACTGTTAGTCGAGTGAGGTTATGTCGTCTGCTTGTATTATGTGGATTGTTGTCGAACAAATTGATCCCTCCATAACCTCAAATCTGAAATGAACTTCTAGGTTAGACTAGCTGTCGAAAGTGTGAGGTTATGTCTCGTCTGCTTGCATACGTCATTTGAATGTATTTTCAGTATTTTGATTGTTGTCTCACAAATCGATCCCTCCATAACCTCAACTCTGAAATAAACTCCTAAGTTAGACTAGCTGTCAAAAAAGTGAGGTTACGTCTCATCTGCTTGCATACGTCATTTGAATGTATTTTCAATATTTCGATTGTTGTCGAACAAATTGATCCCTCCATAACCTCAACTCTGAAATAAGCTCCTAAGTTAGACTAGCTGTCAAAAAAGTGAGTTTATGTCTCGTCTGCTTGTATACGTCATTTGAATATACTTTTATTATTCAGATAATAGACTAACCAATCGATCCCTCTATAACCTCAAGTCCGAAATAAAATCTCATTTCCTATGTTCGGTTTCAGGCTAGCTGCCAGAAATGTGAGATTATAACGTCTGGGATCTTGTATCTGGTATTCAAATTTATTTTCAGTATATGCATATGTTTTCAACAAATTTAACGGAATGAAAAATACGCATGAAATAAATCAACGATAAATACATTTTTCTCTATCCTATATTCGAGTCTCAGGTTAGCTGTGAAACGAGTGAGGTTATGACGTCTGGGATCCTATATAGATTGTTCATATACTCTACTCATTTTTAAACACATTAGTACGAAAGAAAGATTCAATAATCGAGCAATAATATTTTCTCGTAACGCAAATTTCGAACACGATTCTACTTATCGTTTGTTCGTATTTTAGGTTAGCTGTCAGTCAGGTGAGGTTAGCCGTGTGCGATCCGATATTCAATATTTGTGTTTCTTGCCAAGCGCCGGCAGGTGGGAGCAGCAGGAACCAACATCTTATACGTAGAGTGGCATAGGAAACCTTCACTAGCGCTACTGTTCGGCTTGCAAGTAAACTGGCTGCAATTTCGGTACAGCTGCTGTGATCTCAACTAAATGTCGATACGGGTAGTGATCTCAATTGAATGTCGGTTCTTTCAGTTTTGAGTAACGGGGAATCGTCAATTCTCAGCCATTTCTCCATCAAATGACACGGGATTGGGCTGAAAGTGTGTGGTTTTTCATTGCGGGGTGGCTAAATGTCGGGAAAATGCGATTATCTACGGCAACAGTGAATAATCTCGCGATTTATGTGGTCGGTACGCCAATCTGTAAAAATTTTTATCGAATTTTGGAAAAGTGAAATAATCAGCCACTTTCTGCCACAATTGTGTGTAATCCCTCAAAATTTCATTGCGCTCGATTCAGTAGTCCCGGAGAATTCACGATTCCCGTTTTCGAGGTTCTGACAAACGTTTCACTTCACCTTAAGGTGCCACAGTAGTGACATGTCAAATATATATTTGTGACGTAAAAATCGTGAAATACGAGGAATTTCGTCGCGATATTGAGCCTAAACGAGGAAACGAATTCCACGGGTATTATTTTTCTATTGAAGCTTAAATTAATCTGTACTGCGCTTGCTTAGTGATTTTCAGCGTAGATTACCCAGTGATGTGTATTGCGAATAAATAAAAGTGACAGGTCGTTTATACATTTCCAACATGGCGGCATCAGAATCGGGCCATTACCGACTTGTCGTATTTTCGCAGCATCCAGGAGATTAATACGTCTATCACTAAACACAGTAAGCAAGCGCAGGGTAGAAATACACACTTGTTTCAGGAAAACTTATTTCACCCATCTGCGTCTCGTAAAAAAGGTTCAATATCGTGACGAAATCCCTCGTATTTCACGATTCTGACGTCACAAAATATATATAGGACATGTCACTACTGTGGCACCTTAATAAACCAATACACATAAACCAATTTTGTTACTTCAATAAATATAATGCTTCGCTATAGTGTTACAATACGTTTTTGTTTTTGTAAGCAGACTATGTTGACGTTCCCATAAGACAAAAACCTTGAGTTTTGGCGTATACGCCCTTCTAGCATTAGCTGACATAATTTTTTTCGTGAACTTAATGCCAAAAGGACGTATCGGCCAAAATTAAAGTTTGAAAAAGAATCGAATATTTTTGGCGAATACGCCCCTCTGGAATTAGCTAACATGATTTGTTTCATAAAATTAATGCCAAAAGGACGTATCGGCCAAAACTAAAGTTTGAAAAAGAATTGAACATTTTGGACGAATACGCCCCTCTGGCATTAGCTGACATGATTCTTTCCGTGAAGTTAATGCCAAAAGGGCTTATCGACCACAAATATTCAATTCTTTGTTAAATTTTAATTTTAGTCCATACGTCTTTTTGGCATTAGTCCGAAAATTGGTTAATGGCAGAAGAGCGTATCGCTGGCGCTTACGCCCTTCTGTCTCGAAGTTTTTGGCTCGAAAAAAAACAGCGGCTTTTTTCGTTTTGACAGTTTTCTTATCGAATGGCGAAAAAAAATATATATACGCCCTTTTGCCACTTAAATCGCCCTTTTCGTCGCTTACAACCTTTTGCCATTGGTCACGCGATATATTAAACAAAAGATTTTAACGGATAGTTATCTATTACGGCGGTTAAACGCATAACGGACGTTATGTAGAAAAAAATTCTTTTCGGTCAAAATGTGGCCTTCTGGACCCATAGATATAAGGTGAGTAGATTGGACAAGTTGGCCTTTAAAAACAGTGTCGCGATACGAATGTAGGCGGAGCGGTAGTCGAAAACATCTTTTTCGTGTATTTCGCTTCAGCACGCTATTTTATCAACAGAATTGCATTTTAAACGATCTGCACACATTGATCGATGATATAGATTTTAATTTTATCCATAGATTTTTAATAACTGCGCATTTATCCAGTGCTACCTCACAACGTAAAATGTTATTATTTGTAGCATAGTATGAGCTCAATAATAGCTAAGAATTAAGCTGCGGCATATGCAGTCACCCTCCAAGTAATACATATGGGGCATTCCATGCCAAATCGACCTGGTCCTGACCCTCGACCTCTCAGATCTGGTCCGCGATTTTTTATATCATTTTTCGGATTTTTCAAAATAAATTTGAGTGCGTTATGAATTTTCAAAGTTTTTTTTTCAACACCTCTATGGCCTGAAAAACCTGAAAAAATTCTCAAAAATTCTGTGTCCAGGGTTGTTACGTTTCTTCCTCCACGAAATTCTCTGACTTTTCCAGGTTTTCCAGGTATTAATTTACCATTTTCCAGGTTCGTTTTAATAGATATCGACGTGTGTGTGTGTGTAATATAAAAAGTGAAGAAAAAAAAAACATACAAATCACTGATTTTATTTTACTATAAGGGAACTCATACATTTAAGATGTTTTAGCACAGCAAGGATATATAAATTTTTATTTCTCACTAGAACTAATTATAACGTAGTACGCAATAGTAAGACCGTGGTTTATTTTTTTATTGCACTTATTTCTTCATTAATTGACTCAATGTGTTTATTGTGTTCCTCTAATATCTTTCGTCTCTTTTCTTCCAATTCTTTAACCATCGTATTTTTCCTCTTCCTCTTCATTTCTTCTTCTGCTACCCGTCTTGAAATTGTACTGTGGCGCAAGCCGGATCCCGAAAAGGTTGCCAGAATACAGATGTGGCCCAGGTCTGGCTGAGCTGTGGCAGCCTGTTAGGGGCCTGGTCAAATGTTACCATTTTAGATACCGCCCCACACCGGGAACGGATGAGGCTGCCATTAAGGAACCACGTTCGCGCTATGATTTCTTCCACAGCCGTGCCTAAACTGCGTATATTTGTACAAATCGACTGGGTGTGATTTATTTATTACTTTGAGATATCAATATTATCACATAAAAATTTAAAAAATGAACTTTATGACTTATTTTCAATCAATGGAAGATAGATCTATAATATGTTGATTATAAAACACCATCCGATTTTTTCGATCCTATCGGGATTTGAACCCAAGTCCGCTCGCATTCGCTGTTTACTAGTCGCACGCTCTACCTACTACCCCAAACTACGCTATGATAATCGGTATAATATCTTTCTATTTGTTGAAACTCATGATCAAGGTGTCGAATTAAGAGTTAAAAGACATTTCAATCTTACCAATCAGTATCATGATTGATCAGTGCCAAGGCGAGATGGATTATTTTATGTTACGGCCAGATCATTATTTCATGATACGAGTTCTAATAGTAGTATATTATACTCCAAATTTTTATTTTTTTATATCTTCTGTTTTATAATTGTACGGCGGACATGCACTTGGCAATTGTATCTGATTTCAATCATTTTGTAGGTAGACATTTTCATAGTATGACTTTCGTCAAGGAGGAATTTTCATTGGTAGATTATTTTGGAGGTAGTGATCACATTATTGTACTTGGCGAAAGGTTTTTGCACCAGAGGTGCTTTTGGGGTTGATATCACCATATTTTGTACAATTTTGCTTGACCACCTAATAATTGTGCTCGCTCACTACGCTCGCTCGTTTGGGTATTCCTATATCCTCGCTCGATTGTCAACGTTCTGCCAATTCTGTCTATGAGTAGCTCAATGCACGTACGCTATACATTTCATACCATTCAACACCCTTGATAAGCAGTAATATTAAATGTGGCAATATAATATAAATACTTTTCCTAAAATTTTACTTGACTACCTAATAATTATGCTTGCTCGCTACGCTTGCTCGATCGGATTTTTCTATCTCCTAGCTCGCTAGGCTCGCTTCGTTGTCAATATTCTGCAAATCATTTCGATGAGTATCTTCATGCACGTACGGTGATGCATTTCATACTATCTGAATCCCTTGATGAGCAGTAATGTTAAATGTGGTAGTATAATATAATTACTTTTTGTAGAATTTTGCTTGACCACCTAATAATTGTGCTCGCTCGTACGCTCGCTCGATTGGGTTTTCCTATATCCTAGCTCGCTAGGGTCGCTCCGTACACAGCATTCTGCCAATTGTTTCCATGAGTATCTCAATGCATGTACATGTACGCTGATGCAGTTTATATCATCTGAATCCGTCGATAAGCAGTAATGTTAGATGTGGTAGTATAATATAAATATGTTGAAAGCACAAAGGCCTGAAATAATGACATACGCTATCATTCGTTGCTTTCCGAGCCCTGTAAAGATATGTTCTTGTGTGCATGTATTAAATATGATATATTTGACCCATTGGATATATACGAAAATATTTGGAAATGAATAATATTATATTGTGCACCTGCCACGTTGATTGGAAGCTTTGTCACTTATTAATTCATGTTGTAGATTAAACTTTATGCGATTCAATAACCGTATACCTATAACCTAACCTCAAAATTGCACACTTCGTCCTTTCATGAGAGATTGTTATAATTTCGCCCTCCACTTTGAATGTGAATTTTATCATAATAAGTAAGTATATGAAGCATAAAAGAGAATTGAGGGGAATGAAATTTGCAAAATGTTCAGATATACGAATATGAACAGAACTGACAGCTCTGTCTCGTAAGCCCGTCTGTCCATACTCGGTGGTCTAGTGGGCATCGATTCGCGATCATACGTCAACAGCGTCGACAAGAGCGCCACCTGGCACTGCCATTCAGTGGTGGCCGCTCTTTCCTAATTCTCAGACACATAGGTTTAAGGACCACTTGGTCTGAACCGCTCTTTCCTAATTCTCAGAGACATAGGTTTAAGGACTACTTGGTCTGAAAGAGAAGGAGACGAAAAATTTTCAGACGAAACGGGTACTCATAAACTTAAGCTAATCATATCTCAGCTTTTCGGGCACTGATTCAATTGAAGTTGGTCTCAAATGAAGGGCTCTTCGTCCCTACATTCTGAGATAATTATTTCAATCCCCGGGATATCGCGAAACGGAAGATATTAGGAAAATACTGTCTCCCCACCACGCTGGTTAGCTCCCGTGCGGGTATATAGACTCGTCGAGTCTTGCGCGGCGTATATAGATATATCGATATACATACCTTATATATATATTTTTTTTTAATTGTACTTGGCGCGAGACTCTACCGAATCTCTTGATGTGGCATGCCCGGAAACCAAGTGTTTTTCCGCGGGGATAATAATTTCAGTACGAGCTCAAGGCGAGCCGAAAACGAGTTCTAAGATCGTTATTCGAGTCAAAAACAGTTTACGGGCGCGCCTCTACCATTTTTTTTCGGCACAGGCATGAAAAGTCGCTTTGACGCCAGTTGAGATTCGCACTTGATACGACGAAGAGTGAGGTTATGGCGAGATCTGTCGCGCACTTCGAACTGCGCATCCTGACTGCCGTATAAAGACTTTAGAGGTGCTTGTATTAAAACTAAATTTTCACTACTGATCTATAACTTTGAACTTTATGAAGAACGATAACGTTCTGATCTCATGAATACCGAAACCCTCACCTTGAATTATGATGCACATCGATGGAACGCAACAGCTGAGCTGCAGGCAGCCGTTTGACGACTTGAAATCGATTAATCGACCTCGGTTTTTCGCACAGTGATACCGGCGCCACTTTAGAGCCTGGGCAGTGTTGCAAATCTGGCAAGCCATATATTCGCCCGATGTGGCCCATACTGATATTAGGGCATGCCACAGTAAATTTCTACACGGGTACACATCGATCTTCAAGTTTCTGTTGTTCCAAACTCGTCATGTATAATGATCGAGCATTTCTCGCTGCATGAAACATTTTTTTGTCTACAGAAATACTTGAAATACCACCAGCGAAATGGATACCATCCCACACGTGCCTTATTGCTGTTAGAGATCGTTGACTTCGGTTTTCTATTAGACACTCTTTGTTGACTGAAAATCCTCGTTCTACAGAGGCATTTCCGTGACACTGTCAGAAATGAAAATTTTTTAACCGAAATTCATCATGTATGGGCTTTCGCTTCAATCTGTTTTGTGCTGGTTGAAAAATCTTCATTTCTGAGACAAAATTTTCGAGAATTTTTTCAAATTTTTCGATCACGGCGATCGAGGTGTTGAAAAGAAAAACTTTGAAAATTCATAACGCACTCAAATTTATTTTGAAAAATCCGAAATAATTGTGATCGCTATTTAGAGTCAGAAGAATGATATAAAAAATCGCGGACCAGATCTGAAAGATCGAGGGTTAGGACCAGGTCGATTTGGCATGGAATGCCCTACATAATATATGAGTCCACCAATTACCTATGAACGATTCATGGCGAAAATCTCGATTTGTCTACAATTTTGATATTTTATATAATAGTATACAGGGTGATTCAGTTTGACCGGACTATATTAAACGGGCATATTCCTTGTCGAATTCTAAGACTAAAGTTCCTTAGCGAAAAATTCCGGAGATCAACGGTGTCCAAGTTATTAAATATCTTAATTCGGCTATAAAGTATCTTTTTCATCAATAAAAACGGATAACGGGTGTTAATTTTGACTTCGACAATTCCGTTTTCAATCTTTGGCAGTCAGGTCACACGGCTCCTTAGTTTTCGGCTGCCTAGGTCCACCGTTGCATAGTTTTTTTTTCTCAATTTTTCAATACTTCAAATTTTCACTAAGGAACTTTAGTCTTGTAATTCAACAAAGAATATGCCCATCTAATATGGTCCGGTCAAACTGAATCACCCTGTATACTTTGATACAAAAATCCCCCAAGTTTCAGACCCCAAAGCCGTCCCTGGCGAAAATGGAACGTGAAACCAAATGTGAACGAAGGTTGAATTAAGATGTTCCGGTAATGTGACTGAAGTGTGACAGTAGTCTTGAATAAAGTGTGCTGAAAATGTGAATTGAAACATTGCAAGTGTGACAAGGTGCGCAGACGGAAATGTGTATGGAGCGTCCACGTAATGTGCATGAAGTGATGCACGCAATGCGCACGGAGTGTGCCGAATTGTTTATTTTCGATATTATCCGGACAAAAAATATTTTTTTTACCAATATTTATTTATTCATTTATTTATAGTTGATTCTTTTTCGAGCGGTAGAGAACGCAGTTAGATATTTCCTGGATGTTAGAAATCATCTCTTCAAAGACTGATTTTTTTTTTTTTTTAATTCATGTGTGTCACCCATCCGAATTCTGGCTGCAGTTGAAGCTGCTTAACTTCGTTGTTCGGCTGATGTCCGGTTTCGATCCAGAGCTAATTCTTGCCTGTTAGAATACTTGACACTTTTTGACTCTATAGGTAAACTTTGATTTGTAAGGATTTACATCAATATGTACACTAAACGTAATGGATTCTGAGCCGGATGTGTTCGACAATCGAAGAAACAGCCAATCGGCGCTCTGGATTTTTGTAGTCCAGAGCGCTGATTGGCTGTTTCTTCTATCTAGATTACACATCCGGCTCAGAATCCATTACGTTTAGTGTACCTACTTGAAAATGAATGATAGCAAAATTTCACGGTCACTTCAGAAACCAATTGGACAAGATTCTGATTAGGCAGCCACTTATTACTCGTGAATTTCGCGAATAAAATATTGCATTGAAAATTGTTATGACACAAATATTATTGGAGATCTAAGTGTGCATGAAGTGAAAACGCACTGTGCGAACTGTGCAGGAGCATTAGTTGTTTCAATAATGCGAACGGAATGTGTGAAGAAAGTGAGACCTAATGTGTCCTGAATGTGCGCGAATGTTCAACCACTTAGACTTCCGAAAAACGTGCACCGGGTGTGCACGAACTAAAAATCGAGAGTGTGCATTAAATGTGTGGAAGTGGTCACGGCTTCAAGTGTTCGCGAGCTGTTCGCGAGCTGTGACCAAACATTTCATGAACCGTGCAGACACTTCCCGAACACCTCTCGAACATCTCTTTGCACACTTCATTTTCGCCAGGGGTTCACCATGGATATAGTTCACTTTTACATTCGAATTCTTATCGTGCCCATATCATGGAAAAAAAATTATCCAACATGTTTTTTGAGTGAAAACAATAAATTAATTCTTCGAAAAAGACGTGATAATCACCCTGTTAGCATAAAAAAATGATATAAGCCGCTAGCCTAACGGACCACATTGCACTTGTTGTGTACCTATACATTGTATATAGCTGTAGTATAATGTCAGCGCGTCTTAAGTCTGAAAATCGGAATTCAGAATTAGACCACGTGGTGTTTTTTGTTGGTAAGAAATTTGGCGTTCTACCGACAGAATATTTAGATGATTCGAGCACACGGGTAAAATTTTTGACTATATCGGTAGATGTTCCATTTTACCACCAAATATAGAGGGCAGCATTCGTTGTCACTATTATTTTGTGACATACTGCTATATGACTCCGAATTTTCCCAACTTGTCCAATCTACTAACCTTATACCTATGGTTTTACATTGATAACTTCGCTATTTTAACTCAAAACGGACATGTTTTGAGCCGTACGTGTTCGTAATCGCGCCTGAATTTGCGCGGGGCATTTTGTTTCATTGATTTCGGTGCCCAGGCAGAGATATTCCGTTTAATAGCACCTTTTTTCACGATGTTCGCAGGTCTGGTGGAACTGCGTATGGAAGCACCTTAAGGCCCATCCCTAGTCGCCCACTTCCTTTTGGTCGAAATGTGTTACATTTCGATTATTATCCGAGCCCAGGCGTCGAAACTGCAAAAAAGAGATGCTTAGCGCAACTTCTATTATCCGAATTCGAATAATTTCGTAACAATGTAAAATCGATCTGTAGACTCTATTTTCGCACGAAACGAACATTTTTTTGGACGTATGTGTTCGGAATTGAAAGAGAAGTTGCGCTAAGCATCTCTTTTTTGCAGTTTCGACGCCTGGGCTCGGATAATAATCGAAATGTAACACATTTCGACCAAAAGGAGGTGGGCGACTAGGGATGGGCCTTAAACACGTCAAGATATATGTTTTTATCACACATGCACAGAAAACCCGATTTTCCTCGCTGTTATGCGAGGGTAAAATGGCATTTGGTCTCTCGTGGTACACAAGATGAACTCGCGCAGGCGCATGTCGTAGAAGTTTATTGTCTTCCCTAGGGAGCAGGAAGAAAATAGCGTTTTACTCCCTACGAAGCGCCATCGGACGGAATAAATACTATAGTTCGAAAATGCGGCTCGAAAAATCGGTGTTTTCGTGCATTCGTGATGAGAAATATCGTGTGCCTCAAGGAAGAATAGGTGCTTTCTACCTCGTGTGATTGTGCGGCCCTCGGCTTCGCCTCGGGCTGCAAACTTCACACTCGGTAGAAATCACCTATTTTTTTCCCTTGATGCACAATATACTATTCTTTCCCAGAGAGCAGGAAGAAACGAGGGGCTATTCACTCAAACTTTTAGTGTACAAGTGATTTCGTGATTTCTTGATTTCATATATGATTTCGCATGATTTCATATGATTTCAACTGATTTTTTATATGATTTCGTCTGTAATTCTGGATGATTTCTGCTGATTTTTGATTATTTTTAAGTGATTTCGAAGAATTTCAGCTGAATTCCAGTGATTTCCGAAGGATTTCGAAGAATTTCCGCTGATTTTAAGCGATTTCTCAGTGATTTTTTGGGATTTCAGAGCGATTTTTTTCCTGATTTCAACTGATTTCAAACCGGGGTGTATAGCTGATTTCATGAGTGAATAGCCCCTCGGGAAGAAAGTAGCGTTTTACTCCCTACAAAGCGCCATCGGAAGGAATAAGCACATAAGTACATCGAAACAAAACATAACAAATGAAAAAATAAAAGCAAATCAAACCCGTCTGTGATCACAGCTCACATTGGCAGTTGTCACAAGACGTCACCTCGGACATCACTATACATAGTACACAGTAAAAAAATTTTTGTAAACTTTAACACAAAAGTTTGTGTTGACCACTTTTTTTACACAAAATTTATGTTATTTCAACACAATCAGTTTATGTCAAAAAAGTAACACAGCTTTATGTTAAAACGAAAACAAAAGTAACACTTTCTAAATGTTACTTTCAAATCAACACACAATTTCAACATAGTTTTGTGTTAGTTTTAACATAAAGCTGTGTTACTTTTTTGACATAAACTGATTGTGTTGAAATAACACAAATTTTGTGTAAAAAAAGTGGTTAACACAAACTTTTGTGTTAAATTTTACAAAAAAATTTTTACTGTGTACAGTAATGTTCATCAATAGGTTCCCAGTGGCTAACTGTTTTTTTCGGACTTTTTCGGAAACGAGACTCCATTCTAGTCGTATTTGATATGCCGATAGTCGAAATTAGAATAATGATAATTATGACCCCTTATAAAAATAATATTATATTATTTCATTGATTGTATCCGAAAAAGTCCGAAAAAAACAGTTAGCCACTGGGAACCCATTAATGAACATTACTATACTATAGTTCGGAAATACGGCTCGGAAAATCGGTCTTTCCGTGCACTCGTGTTAAAATAGTATATTGTGATACAAGTGCGGAAAGTAGGCAATATCCGACGAGTGCCGTAATGACACGAGACAGATATTGCCTATCCACACGTGTATCACACGATATTTTTTGTAACTCCCTGCGAAGAAAGTTTGATTTGAGAGACAGATTAATTATTAAATATAACCTCACATCGTGACTGTCCGCCGCCATGACACAGTGCGCGAAAAAAGCACTAGTGCGTCAAGTAGAGTCGACAAAAGCACTAGTGCGTGAAGTAGAATCAACAAAAGCACTAGTGCGGAAAGTGAAGTATTTGCGGTGTGCGCATGCGCAAACTCTTCTTTTCTTCATTCCTCGGAAATAGGGTATTTTACGCGCGCTACACAAGCCACGAAAATCAAACTTTCGAAGCAGGTGTTGCAAAAAATATCATGTGCATCAAGGAAGAATAGGTGCTTTCTACCTATTTTCTTCCCTTGATGCACAATATACTATTGTTTGATTGTATCCGAAAAGGTCAGAAAAAAACAGTTAACCCTTTCACTGGTGCAGCCTTTTTTATTGTACGTGCCAAAAATGGTAGGACAATAAACTAAACAAATTATACAATAAACTAAACTCTTACACACCGAATTTGAAATGAATTGGTCGAAAAATGCAGCAGTTATTCAATTTGATCATATATGATACATCGCCAGTTGTGGCACGACTTTTTTTTGATCATATATGATACATTGCCAGTGAAAGGGTTAAGGTGCCACAGTAGTGACATGTCCTATATATATTTGTGACGTCAAAATCGTGAATTACGAGGAATTTCGTCGTCAAATCGAGCCTCATTTACGGGATGCAGATGGTCGAAATCAGTTTTCCCGAAACAAGTGTGTATTTCTACCCTGCGCTTGCTCCCTGTATTTAGTGATAGACGTATTAATCTCCTGGATGTAGCGAAAATACGACCAGTCGGTAATGGCCGGACTGATGCCGCCATGTTGGATATGTATTAAACGACCTGTCACTTTTATTTATCCACAACGGACATCACTGGGTAATCTACGCCGAAAATCACTAAGCAAGCGCAGTACAGATTAATTTAAGCTTCAATAAAAAAATAATACCCGTGGATTTCGTTTCCTCGTTTAGGCTCAATTTGACGACGAAATTCCTCGTATTTCACGATTCTGACGTCACAAAATATATATAGGACATGTCACTGCTGTGGCACCTTAAGGGGGGGGTATACCCGATTTGTTACCGACACCGCCTATATCTCCGAAACGGGGCTATCAATCGACTTGTCCTTGCGGCAGTCGATGTTTGACGAGTAATGGGTTCGAACTGGTACGTTTGATCGGATGAAATCGGATTTTTTTTTTTTTTTATCGAAAAGCGTGGGCGTGCCATTTATTTCGACTTATATCAAAGCTAAGGCTACCAGATTGGAACTAGGGAAATGCGGGACACCACTATTAACCCCCCACCCCCCACTACCCCGAAACAATGTGTGCATTCAATCATTTAGCTGTTCAATTTTTTTATTAATATTTTTTTAATAATGCTTGAGATGAGTGTAGGGAATTTTGTATTTTATGATTATGACATTTCACATAAGAATTGAACTTTTAATATATTTTTTTATATTTTATAATCTTAGTATCGCAGACTAGCATTCTGTAGTCTCAGACTCGTAATGCTATTTTTTTTATATTTTATAATCTTAGTATCGTCACGCAGATATCTCGACTCTCGGGGTAGCAGACGCGAAGACGCGTTGTTTCGGGTCGTATCGATGCCTAGCGAATACTTGAAAAAAAAAGAATTGAAACGAACTCGCACATAATTCGGGACATGCGGGACAATTTTTATGAATGCGGTACGAATTCGGGGTAAAAAAAAAAATCCGGGACACTTGGCTGAAATCCGGGACTGTCCCGCCTAATCCGAGACGTCTGGTAGCCTTAATCAAAGCCTACGGATCGAAAATGCAAAATCGGCTTCCTGAGCCCGATTCTGTATGGCATTCCGAACACAACCATCCAAAAACATCTTTGGTTTCGACAACGATGAAGAAATCTACGTTTTTGTGGTAATTTTCGCGATTGTCAAGGGCCGTGAGCGAAAATGGCCGCTCACGGCTGTTGATATGATGTGGTGGTTCGCAGAACGCCCGTGAGATGTCGTCGCACGCCCATTTAAGCTTCTCCTTTTACCACCGCTGTTACGTTGGTACACCTGGTACCACGTGACTCGACCCGCAGTCAGAGGTGATTTGAAGACTAACAATACGTATATTTACAATATAATACTTTTCAACGATTTCTCCAACATCTCGGTAAGTGAAAATATATAATCAATCAGAAACTGAGCATTTTGTTCATTTATTTCCGTTATTCCATCATTTTCCATGGTTTTTCAATACCTATACCGGGAATATTCGGTGAATTAGAACGATCCCCTTCCTACGACCAAACCAACACAGGCGCGCACCGCGTGCGTGAGGCTCGGCGGGCGGGGCTGAGCGACCAGTGGTGCTTCTACCGAATCTTCCGCGCTGGGCCGAGTCCGCATAGCCCACCTCGATACTTAACCTAAAAAGCAATCATCGCACTGAACACGGAAAAGCATGAACGCGAATAAAATGGATTTGCCTGATGTGAACATTTATTTTCGAAATTTATGAACGAATTTAAAATCAATTATATTCCGTCTCGTTCTCAATATTACCATGTAGTTCCCCTCCGGTCCGCTAGATGTCACAACCTTTAGCGAGACTAAAAAGGGGAGGGGGACTGCTTAGCTGCTCGCCAGCAGCGCCCATCCACCTTCATATCGCTTCGTTGTGCGCGCGAGTCAACACGTTTAGTGAGACACTTAAAAAAAAAAAAAAAAAAAATGCCAAAAAGACCTGCAGAATTAGAATCAGTTCGGGCTAAGATAAGAAGGATGCAGTAGGACATGGACAAATTAATTCCGCTACTCGAAGAATCCTCCGAGAACGAGAGTGATTCTGAAGAATCAACTTCCTCATCAGTACTAGCGTTCCAAGCATTAACGAGGAAGAATAAAGACGAGGATAATAAAGACGAGGATAATAAAGGTAGTATAAAATGCCGCCCTGCTTTTCCCTGTTTTTGTTGATGTTACAGAACTCGTCGGAAAGAAAGCCTCGAGGAGTCCCGCGTATACATATATATATCTATATACGTATACTTACATTGTATACAAGGGTTACAAAAGTAACTACTTTGTGTCATGGCCATGCCATGAGTATGCATATATATATCTATATATGCATACATTGTAGGCAGAACGTTACAAGAATAACGATTTGCCATGCCTAATGTGTTACATAGTATTCAAATATACACGCATGCTTGTTATATTCATAACAAGACACATGTACACAAAAAAAAAATAAATAAATAAATAAATAAATAAATATATACATATATATATATATATATTGTCACAGAAAACGCTGAGCCAAACCCCGAACTCAACCCCAAAAAGGTACCAGTGGATCCAGAGATTCTCGACCTTCTTGGTATCGATGCCAGCAAGGAGAAAGCTGAGACCAAGTCTATAGACGACGATCTCGTCAGGATATGGCAAAAGTTGATCAACAAAGGCCTACCAAAAGAAGAGAAGGAGGAATTGTTAAAGAACTATAAAAGGATCCCCGAGTTTGAAGCAAAAAAGCTCAATGCGGAAATCCTTGCCTCTCTGGCACCAAAAAATATCAAGAAAGATGGCTATATGGCAGATCTCCAAAACCTAGCGGGTTCGGCCCTTATGGCGGTTGGATCGGTACTCACATTGATGTTGCTGGAAGATGAATTCGATAAACTGTCGTTCCTGAAAAAAAATAAGTGATGTGGCAAAAATCAACATTGCCATGCATCATGCATTATCAGTCTCAAGAAGGACCAATATATATATACCTGAGCTGACGCCGCAAGTAGCAGACCTTATAAAGAAGGCAGACATGGATGATACCCTGTACGGTAACAACCTCGGGGACCGCATTAAGGAATCAAAGGCTCTGACAAAATTAAGTCAGGAAATAAAACAAAAACCACCGTCAACTGCAGCCGCTAAGAAGCCTTTTTTGTTCAAAAACCAGCAACAAAAGAAGCCCTTTGCTGGACAGTCGGGCAACCCCCAAAACAGATCCCAACACAGAGCACCCCTGACGTTCAAAAGCAGACAACAGTACTTCAACAACACGTCTCGGACATCGAGAAGCAGCGGGTCATCACATCACCGATCAAAATAGATGTAAGTAAAGAGTCGAGGATGGTGGCTGGTAGACTCCAGTTGTTCTATCAAGAATGGCAAAAAATTACAAATAATAAGTTTGTACTGGACATAATTAGGGGTTATAAAATAAGTTTTCATGAAAAACCCGTTCAATACATGCCACCGACTATTGACATACCAAACAAGGATTATAACAGATATAGAATAGCTATAAATGAACTACTGTCTAAAGGAGCGATCGAAGCTTGCCAATATGTGGGGGGTCAGTTTCTATCACCCTACTTCTTAACTCCTAAGAAGGATGGGACCGACCGATTTATCTTAAATTTAAAGAAGCTAAACTCCTTTATACAACCCTTACATTTCAAACTAGAGGACTTGAGAACAGTCACAAACTTAATCTCCAAAAATTGCTTCATGTGCACAATAGACCTTCAAGATGCCTATTATTTAGTTTCAGTACACACCAAGAGTAGGAAATACCTACGCTTCTCTTTTGAAGGAACACTGTTCCAATTTACCTGTCTTCCTTTTGGGTTATGTACAGCCCCATATATCTTTACGAAAATCCTAAAACCCCCGGTGGAATCACTGAGATCCAAAGGGATCGTACTGGTCATATATCTAGATGATATAATTTTCATGGCTCAGGATGAGTCTAGTTGCGCCAAGATAGTCAGATATTCCTGCGAATTATTAACCTCCCTGGGATTCAAGATAAATACAGATAAGTGCTCCCTATGCCCATCAAGAAATTGCAAATTCTGGGGTTTCAATGTCAATTCAGTAAAGCTTACAGTAGAACTACCTCCTGAAAAGAAAGAACGATTACTAGAGCTGATATCCTCAATTCTCAAAAGATCAAGGTGTACGATCCTCGAGTTTTCCAAGCTGATAGGAAGTTTGATTGCCGCGTGTCCCGCTGTAGAATACGGTTGGCTATATACAAAAAGATTTGAATCAAGAAAGATGGTCAGCTTGTTGATAAATAACTACAACTATTCGGCGAAAATGAGCATTTCCCCCGAAGTAACTGATGACTTAAAATGGTGGTATAGGAATATTAAAACCTCAGTGGGAACGATTAAATCTACTACCTTTGACGTTACCATCTACACAGATGCCTCTAACTCAGGGTGGGGGGCCACAGATGAGAAAAATAGGGTTTTTGGGTTCTGGGATAACAAAGAGAAAGGACTGCATATTAACTTTAAGGAATTATTAGCTGTGAAAAAGGGTTTAGAAAAGTTGGCGGGAAAACTACGAAACTGCCAAATCCTTCTTCGCGTTGACAACACAACGGCCATCTCATATATAAATAAAATGGGGGGTGTTCGTCTTGCTAACTATAATAAGCTAGCAAGAGAAATATGGCAGTGGGCAGAAAGGAGGCACATTTTCCTGTTTGCGTCATATATTGCCTCCAAGGACAATATTGAGGCAGACGCATTATCTCGAATTAAGAACGTCGACACGGAATGGGAAATAGGCATTAAGGCGTTTGAGCGGATCGAGGGAAAGTTTGGCCCATTTGAAGTAGATCTGTTTGCCAATAACAGTAATAAGAAGTGCCAAAAATTCTGTTCCTGGTTCCCAGAACCCAGAGCCATGTTAATAGACGCGTTCACTACAAGCTGGTCCAGCTTCTATTTTTACGCTTTTCCGCCATTCGCACTAATCTTAAAATCATTAATGAAAATACACAGAGAGCAAGCAACAGGAGTCATTGTGGTACCTTATTGGCCGGGACAGCCCTGGTACCCTCTTTTCCTGTCCTTAGTTAAGGAACAGATAAAACTGAAGCCAAGTACTGAACTATTACTATCACCCTGCAGGTCCCTCAGTCACCCGAGAGCAGAACATCTAACGTTAATAGCAGCCAGGGTATGAGGGAAGCCTTCATGCAGCAGGGTATCCCTCCCGAAGCCCTAGAGATAACGGTGTCTTCATTGTCGGCAGCGACAATCAAGCAATACGGCTCGGCATTGAACCCCTGGTTCAAGTATTGCTCTAATCATAAAATAGATTGCTTCAACCCCACCAGGGCATCGATACTTAGTTACCTGACAGTGAAATACAACGATGGCGCGAGTTACGGGTCATTGAACTCCATAAGGTCTGCAATCTCACTTGTCTCAAAAAATAAAATAGGGGAGGACGTCTCAGTGTCTAGATTTTTAAAAGGAGTTGCAAGACTACGTCCGCCAAAACCGAAGTATGCCTATACCTGGGATGTGAATATAGTACTCCAGTACCTGGACCAATTTTATCCTTTAGAGAAAGTTTCCTTACCAGACCTTACCTATAAGACTGTAATGCTAATACTACTAAGTACAGGCCACAGAGTTCAGACCATTGCCAATGTTAAACTAAAAAATATCACACTTACACCAGAGGGCTTGTTGATTCATATAAGCGACCTGATTAAGACCTCGGCACCAGGGAATTTTCAACCATTGTTAACAATTCCTTTCTTTAATGACAACCCAAAAAACTGTGTCGCCTCCACTGTACTAAAATACATAGAAGTTACTAAAGAATTACGGAATAAGTCAGAAAAGCTATTTATTGCGGTTAAGAGACCTTACAAAGAAGTAAGTGCTCAAACGATAAGTAGATGGGCCAAAATTGTGCTAAATAGAAGTGGAGTGGATACAAGTGTGTTCTCAGCACATTCCACGCGCCATGCTACCACTTCGTCAGCTCTGTCACGAGGGGTGGACCTAGACACCATACGAAGGACAGCTGGGTGGTCTGAATCCTCACAAGTCTTCGCCAGATTTTACAACAGACCAATTATACCGTTGAACTCTCAAAAATTTGCTAAAGCAATACTAAACTATACAGACACCAAAGCCTAGTTAAGAATAAAGACGATCTAAGCTAAAAGACTATATAAGTTAAGGAGAAGATATAACATATGCAGAGTATATATGGGGCTTTCCACGCCATCCGGGACAGCATCTGACCCTGACCCCTCCCGATTTTTTTCATACTTTGTTCTGATATTCGGTAGACTGAAAGAAGTGCTCGTGATTTGTTTTAAATTTTTATCTCAATAGGTTTTCGATTTAAATATTTTTGAAAATTTTCAATTCCTGACCATCGCAAAATGTTCAAACGCCCATATTTCTGGATCTATCAGTCGGATTACGAAATGTGACTATATGAAATTATTCAGAAGGAAGTTTACTTCTCAAAAAAAGTATTTAGGGATAATTGTGCTCCGTCGTTCATAGGGAATTCTTCGTTTAAACATGTAAAATCGATTTTTCTCAAAGTATGACATGATTCATAATTTTCAAAAAATTCTCAAAAATACTTCGAGGACAAACAAACATTTTGAGCTACGGCCGATCGTGGCTTTCTCTTTCCTTCTAGACTTTTTTCCAAATTTGAAAAATTTTTAAGGCTCAAACCGCTCGTACAAGAACCGCTTGAACTTGGCATTATGTTTCATTCATTGTTTCTCATAAAACTTATCCTCAGATGTATCGCTGCAGTGCTACCACCGGGATTAGGTTAGATAAATTATTATTATTGATTATTTAATTCATTAGTTTTATAAAAAACAATGAATGAAACATAATGCCAAGTTCGAGCGGTTCTTATACGAGCGGTTTTAGCATTAAAAATTTTTCAAATCCGAAAAAAGTCTAGAAGGAAAGGGAAAGCCACGATCGACTATAGCACAAAATGTTTGTTTTTCCTCGAAGTATTTTTGAGAATTTTTCGAAAATTATGAATCATGTCATACTTTGAGAAAAATCGATTTTACATGTTTAAACGAAGAATTCCCTATGAAGGACGGAGCACAATTATCCCTAAATACTTTTTTTGAGAAGTACACTTCCTTCTGATTAATTTCATATAGTCACATTTCGTAATCCGACTGATAGATCCGGAAATATTGGCGTTTGAACATTTTGCGATGGTCAGGAATTGAAAATTTTCAAAAATATGTAAATCGAAAACCAATCGAGATAAAAATTTGAAACAAATCACGAGCACTTCTTTCAGTCTACCGAATATCAGAACAAAGTATAAAAAAAATCGGGAGGGGTCAGGTTCAGAGGCTGTCCCGGATGGCGTGGAAAGCCCCATATATTAAAACAAGGAAGTTTTTTAATTTAATAAAGATATAATTATGTTCGTTAATCAACTATAATGTAAAATTTATTTTCGCTAAATAACTACATGGTAATATTGAGAACGAGACGGAATATAATTGACCGATCAAACGAACTTACCTGTATGTGAAGTTCGATCGTAATTATATGTAGTCTCGTTCGAAGATATTACAAATCCCACCCAAATGATACCAACTCATTTTCCCTCATCCCCAAAATTCAAATTTTACAAACCTCTGAAGAATATGAAGGTGGATGGGCGCTGCTGGCGAGCAGCCACTGATATATATAATAACTGGATAGCCGATCGGCTCTGAACTCCGCTTCCTATTGAAGCCCGGAAGTCGCCATTTTTATTGGAGCCCCCATGTACCGCCACCTGTGCGTCAGTTTGATTAGTTTTCACCCATAGATATAGCAGCCGATAAAGTTGGATATCAATCCGAACTATGAATCGAAATATAAATAGATTCAAGCTGAGCATAAGATTATATTGAAATATTGAACGCTGGTTTATTACGATTATTAGACTAATAATTACTATCATTGTAGGACAAGTGATAAAGGTTATTTTTTCAAGTGTGCATAATTGTGAAATCACATAAATCTACAGCAACTTATAAATTTGTTCGAGATGAAGGTATGTATACATACATTTCAATAATCGTATAATATACAATATACAACAGTGCATGAATTCAATGATTCAAAGATCTAATTAATCAAGGAAAAATATACATATAAATAACGCGGTTCAATATTTTTGCAACGAATGAATTCAAATTTGTTAAAATTTTTCAAACTTTATAAAGATTATGAATCACTACATGTCTAATAATAATGTAATGAATTTCGATTGCAAGGGGGTATCCATTTAATTGGATTCGCATTACTGTTTATGCACTTACTGACTTCCTTCAAGATATATAAAAATTAATAAATTTATACTACAATGGATCAATTGATTGATTTTTAACTTCTCTCCTCTTCTGGATGGGCAAACTACGCATTTTCCCATTTTCGTTGATAATTAATTGCCATCGATGTTGTACACTAACAACAGCGTTGTTTGTTAAAAACATTCGCAACTCACAATTAACATTTGAAAACATCTTGAAAATTTAGTAGTGATGTGAAGCTTGATGCTATCAATCACAGATGGTGCTACATGGGGGCCCCAAAAAAAATGGCGACTTCCGGCTTTCTAATGGAAGCACGGGTTTCCATGCTAACCATACGCAATCGGCTATCCAGTTATTATATACCGGGAGATTATGTGGAAATGAAAGGCTCCAAGCGCGCGAACTTTGATTTAGTCAAATCTCATTGGCCGGCAGAATAGCGCCAGCGACTCCACCAACTTTTCAGTAATATCCCCAGCTCTGTCGTCTGCTAGATTCACACAAACATAACCTATTTCTGCCACCATTTGTATTTGACAACAATCGGAAACAAATAGCAGACGGACTCTAGGGATATTTGTGGAAGGTCTGAAATTGGTGTTCCTCGTAATATTCGAATAAATCAGCGCCTGCGCGCTTGGAGCCTTTCATTTCCACATAATCGCGCGGTATATCAGTGCGAGCAGCTAAGCAGTCCCCCTCCCCTTTTTAGTCTCGCTAAAGGTTGTGACATCTAGCGGACCGGAGGGGAACTACATGGTAATATCTTCGAACGAGACTACATATAATTACGATCGAACTTCACATACAGGTAAGTTCGTTTGATCGGTCAAATATTAATCAATCGGATTTAAGTATTGATTATCAGTGTTTAGGATCGATATTTGAGACGAAGTGGAACAGGTAAGTGAAGGGTAAATCATTGAAGACAACATGGTCAAAAATTGTTTTATTTACTGATTTATTTATTTATTATCAGAAAAATGAAATTTATCAACGATTATTGGTTAATCGAGGGATCCATTGCTGTTGAATTATGGCATACGTCCAAACTTATCGGAGATTGAATGCTTGGGAATCGAAGAGAGGCTACCGATGAGCCACTGTCGAACGTAGTAGACTTTTACTCGAACCATTTTTATTTCTCAACGACTACCTCTATCGGAGACCGAGTGCTGACATGTACCTCAGCGAGGCTTCATAACGTGCGGAGGGGCTTTGTCGCAGGAGTTTGTAGTGCGATGAGGTAGCGTACGAGGAGCTTCGTTGCAAGCATTTGTAGCACGTCGACGATATGCAGTCCTTCTCTGGACTCTGGCGAAGCCTTGCCGCACAAAAATTTGATAGAAAATGCTTGCCGACGCACTGCGAACTCTGGCAACGAAGCTCCTCGTACGCTGCCTCGTCGCACTGGGAACATCTGCGACGAGGCTTCTTCGCCTGCTACGAGACATGAACGTTGAATGGTCGTTAGACGAGTAAGAAATGTTTGATGAATATCGTCGGCGGGCTACGAACCCTTGCAACAAAGCTACTCGGTACGCTGCCAAGCCTCGCTGACACTGTTGCCAGCTCTCGTTTCCTCGATCCCTGCTTGGTTCTCGATCACTCTTCGCAGTCTGATCCCTGAGGTCAGCTTGGACAACGACATCGGCGATATTTCTCCTCAAGAGTTAGCGGGCGATCAGTCACTGGGTACGGAGAATACAAAGTTAACGGATATCAAAAAGACTTACAAGACTTATAAATTCTCATGATAGTCAGTTATACTCTCACCTTGCTGTTTCAGAGGAAGTAATGATGTCCTGGGATGGCAACAGCTTCTTCAACTCGTATGAATTTATTCTTCTCCGACACCTGATTGTCGACGTACTACAAACACCTGCGACAAATCCCCTCCGCATGCTATAAAGCCTCGCTGAGGTACATGTCAGCACTCGGGTCTCCGATAGAAGTAGTCGTTGAGAAATAAAAATGGTTTGAGTAAAAGTCTACTACGTCCAACAGTGGCTCATCGGTAGCCTCTCTTTGATTCCCAAGCATTCAATCTCCGATAAGTTTGGACGTACGCCATAATTCAACAGCAATGGATCCCTCGATTAACCAATAATCGTTGATAAATTTCATTTTTCTGATAATAAATAAATAAATCAATAAATAAAACAATTTTTGACCATGTTGTCTTCAATGATTTACCCTTCACTTACCTGTTCCACTTCGTCTCAATTATCGATCCTAAATACTGATAATCAATACTTAAATCCAATTGATTAATATTTGATTCTAAATTCGTTCATAAATTTCGAAAATAAATGTTCACATCAGGCAAATTCATTTTATTCGCGTTCATTATTTTCCGTGTTCAGTGCGATGATTGCTTTATAGGTTAAGTATCGAGGTGGGCTATGCGGACTCGGCCCAGCGCGGAAGATTCGGTAGAAGCACCACTGGTCGCTCAGCCCCGCCCGCCGAGCCTCACGCACGCGGTGCGCGCCTGTGTTGGTTTGGTCGTAGGAAGGGGATCGTTCTAATTCACCGAATATTCCCGGTATAGGTATTGAAAAACCATGGAAAATGATGGAATAACGGAAATAAATGAACAAAATGCTCAGTTTCTGATTGATTATATATTTTCACTTACCCAGATGTTGGAGAAATCGTTGAAAAGTATTATATTGTAAATATACGTATTGTTAGTCTTCAAATCACCTCTGACTGCGGGTCGAGTCACGTGGTACCAGGTGTACCAACGTAACAGCGGTGGTAAAAGGAGAAGCTTAAATGGGCGTGCGGCGACATCTCACGGGCGTTCTGCGAACCACCACATCATATCAACAGCCGTGAGCGGCCATTTTCGCTCACGGCCCTTGACAATCGCGAAAATTACCACAAAAACGTAGATTAGATGTAGTTTCTTCATCGTTGTCGAAACCAAAAATGTTTTTGGATGGTTGTGTTCGGAATGCCATACAGAATCGGGCTCAGGAAGCCGATTTTGCATTTTCGATCCGTAGGCTTTGATATAAGTCGAAATAAATGGCACGCCCACGCTGTTCAATAAAAAAAAAAAAAAATCCGATTTCATCCGATGAAACGTATCAGTTCGAACCCATTACTCGTCAAACATCGACTGCCGCAAGGACAAGTCGATTGATAGCCCCGTTTCGGAGATATAGGCGGTGTCGGTAACAAATCGGGTATACCCCCCCCCCCCCCCCCCCCCTGAAGGTGCTGCCGGACGCAATTTCGCCGAACCTGACCAGAGCTGCCAACATCTTTAAAAAAGGTGCTATTAAACGGAATATCTCTGCCTGGGCACCGAAATCAATGAAACAAAATGCCCCGCGCAAATTCAGACGCGATTACGAACACGTACGGCCCAAAACAAGTCCGTTTTGAGTTGAAATAGACAAGTTATGTCTGAAAAACGCTCATTTTTTACACTTGGCGATTATCTATAGGGTTTTTGTGGTGTCGGTGACGCTTCCGAGATGGCGTGGCGCACGAATCTACGACTCGGATCAGTATTCGATAAATTGGACAGAATCGAATCAAACCTAACCTAACGAAGGTGAATATAAATGACGTAATGTATACCACCACTGTATTTTGTTGATGCACTTAACAAACGTTATGGCTTGGTTAGTCTTCTGTGCATCCTGACCACAATAACAACATTCTATGAGAATTTTAGAATACACGCATATTTATCACTGACAGCTGATTTTGTCCAACTTATCGAACAGTGATCAGAGCACTGAAATATAATACAACTGGAACGCGCGCTGCGGTGGTGGGGGCTCCGCAGAGAGAGATAGCTCGAATGTGACCACCTGTCTCTCTCGCACCATGTACAGTTTGTCGAAAAGTTTATACCCCTGTTTGCACGTGGTATATCCTATTAGGTTAAAATTTCTGCCGAGACGGTCCAGCGCATGCGCAGTAGCAAATAGAAAGACAGGTGGTCACATTCGAGCTATCTCTCTCTCCGGACAGCCAGAGGCCTGCTTAGCATTGGAGCGCGCGTTCCAGTTGTATATTTCAGTGGATCAGAGTCGTAGATTCGTGCGCCACGCCATCTCGGAAGCGTCACCGACACCACAAAAACCTTATAGAAAATCGCCAAGTGTAAAAAATGAGCGTTTTTCATACATTACTTCTCTATTTCAACTCAAAACGGACATGTTTTGGGCCGTACGGGTTCGTAATCGCGCCTGAATTTGCGCGGGGCATTTTGTTTCATTGATTTCGGTGCCCAGGCAGAGATATTCCGTTTAATAGCACCTTTTTTAAAGATGTTGGCAGCTCTGGTCAGGTTCGGCGAAATTGCGTCCGGCAGCACCTTAATGAACATTAGTTCATCGATGGTGTCCCTGTGGCTCACTATTTTTCCTAGCCTTTTTTCAACTCAAATTTCCTTTCTACAAATATTTTATCTGCCCATAATCAGTGGCTCACTTCGTGACAGGGTTGTAAAATTTGTAATTGAAAATATTGCCATTAACTCATTTAATTTAATTTTTTTATTCAAAATATTTCCATTAAAAAATTGAATCCAATTGTTATAGAAAATATGTCCCATTAAAAAATTGAATTTAATGGTTAATGAAAATATTTCCCATTAAAAGATTAAATTTAATGGTCAATGGAAACATTTTCCATTAAAAATTTAAATTTAATGGCTAATGGGAATATTTTAAATTAAAAAATTTAATTCAACGGTTAATGAAAATATCAATGCATTAAAAAATCTAATGCATTATTCACAACTCTGCTTTGTGACTATGCTCCACCTCGCAGTAAAAGCCCTCGGAAGGAGAAGAAAAAGAACCTCCACCTCGCAGCTGTCATATTCTTAATAACCTGAAGGTTCCGCTGGTCATGGGCATATAAAATATTGGTAGAATAAAAACTCGATTCAAAGAAAGGCTAGGAACAATAGTGAGCCACTGGGACCCCATCAATGAACATCACTGTACAGAAATAATGGGAACACCACTGCCGGCTGGCCGTGAAACAAGCTCGAGTTGTCTTAATTTTGACAAGGATGACATAACAAATGACCTGCGAGTCTGGATCTTTTGGCCATAGCTATGGCCTGGCGGTAGCTAAGCCAAAAAAGAAGAAACATCGCGAGACTATCATTGGACACTCCGAAGTTGGTACACATATGCGGTGTTCTCATTGGCCAAATAGACAGGGCTCGTCAAACACTGTTCGATTGTTATAAACAAGAAAGTAAACTTAACGCCGGGCGTTAGCTACCGCCAGGCCATAGCTATGGCCCAAAAGATCCGGAATCGCACTCCTGAGCTCGCAATGCGACCAAGTGAAACAGTGTATGAAATTGTTCCAAAGAATATGTTATTCACGAAATTGCTCTAAACCCAACGATGAAAAATGGCGGGCGGCATTTAGTCGTCCAAGTATTCTGAAGAATGGTAAAAGAAAACATATTGGAAAAATCGCAGAAACCTAAGAAAAAAAAAGTGCTCACCAGCACGATTTTCCATTGAGATGGAGCCAGTGGACCTTGCACAAATCTTTTAATATCACGTGACTAAAAACAGCAAGGCGGGTGCGCCAAAAAGTCGAGTACCATAATCAGGAAAAGCAAAAGGGCGTATCTACAAAAATGTTGGGCTCAATAACAAAAGGGCGTATAGCGACATAATCACATAGAAAGACGTGTAAAAGTAAAGTGGCGTATATGCAAGATCTATAAGTCTTTTTGTGCTTGTAAATTTTTCAAGAAAACGTCAAATTTCAATAACCATAAAGGCGTATTTACATCACATACGCCCTTCTGGTTTTGACAAAACTACACGTACCGTTTTTACCGATTTTTACCGTTTTATCGATTATTTTTCATTATACAAGGAGCGGTATACACATATATGCTCTTTTGTTAGTGATATGCCAAGAGGGCGTAAAATGGCTCATACGCCATTTTGCCTTCAGTCACGCGATATGTATTTGCAGCCAGTTTAGCGGTGAAAACGGTTCAAATTCAAAACTACTCCAAATAAGGGTCACCCTACATGCATGTATTAAGATTCAATACTATGTAGAGACAGATTTGAGCCTATCATTTAAGTTATTTTTCAATACATTTGTACACAGACAACACCAAGTTGGATAATAAAAATAAAGATCTTGTACATGTTATCAAAAAATCCCTACTTTCTCACATTGCAAACTGGTATCGGTTGTTTCCTTTATTTCTCTTTGTAGTCACAGCTTGGAGCTCAGGCTTCATCAAGCACATTGTCGAGATACACATTTCTGTCAGAAGCCTTTTGTCACATCATGGACTTTCCTTCTATGAGATTTTTTTCACGAAGGCGGATATCTTTGAGATTGAGACATGCCTCAATGCTGTACAACCGAAAAGAATAGACTGACTCGAAATTGATGAATTGATGAATTTTTTTTAACACAATATAGTTCGGCCTGCTGCTTTTTTTTTGTCGACTGACTGAAGAACATGTTACAGTTACGGAAGGAATTCTTAGTCAATCATCATTCATCTTTTTCTTTGCTTTCTAAACTTAAAGGGCGAAGTCGCTCGTGAGCACGTTAGCACATTCTTATCAGTCTGGGTGCTTTTACTACGTACGTGCTTTCGGGTACTTATATTACATTGAATGTCTTTGTGACTAAATGATTTATGTTCCGGTTCTCTACTTTCATACCCTATATTCGAATGTTCCACCACATATATTTTCTCCAAGTACGGTTCTTCCGGTTCTGTCTTCACAATATTTGGAACAGATTCATATTTTATATCAATACTATGATCGTCAATCGTTTCTGTACCAATAATATTGTATTCAATATCTTTGTGACTGCCTGGTATGCCATCCAGTTGTAATCCGTTATGTTTTCCAGCAGATTGTTCAGTCTTATATGCTTTTTCCAGGGATAGAGGATCTTTCGAAATACGTGGAAGCACTCCAGGCTTTAATTTAATGCTCCCTCCCATAATCCTATATTTCATCCAGTTCTCGGCGTCTTCTTCCAACTGTAAGATATAATGAAGATTGAAAAGAAAAATAAAGAAAAAAAAAGTAAAAATAAAATTTTACAAAATGAGAAATCTCTATCTGTCACTGAATTTCAAAGTATATTCTCAATGATTTGTGTTACTAACATCATCTTGCAGATTCTACAGCAAGATTCCTTGACTAGATGGGTTGCTTCAAGATGTAATAAATATAGGTGGTACGACATGGGCTTATTGTAAGTGCTGCGAATATTTTATACTAGACTCATTTCTAACATTTGTAAAACAATTAATATAATAAGGAAAATATTCAAGGGGTCATTTCACCTTGAGATTTTATCTCTTCATTTCTTTTGTTAGCGGGAATACCAGAGTACACATGAATATTGTAAGACCAAGTTCAAATAAATATTAAAGATATCAACAATGCTCCAACCCAGATTGATGCAATGAAAAATCTCAAACATATAAACGGCGGGCATCGTTGTATAAGAATATATAGTGACGAATCAGAAAGTGGCCCCTTTAAACACAGAGAGGAAAAAGAATCAAAGTCATTTTTGGCATTTCCTACAGCGAATGTATGAAACCTTTGTTGAAATAGAAAATAATTTTTCTCAGAATAACAGAGTGATTTTGATTTCAATAATACCTGAAATAAAGTATAAATTGTTCTATTATATGGTGAATATCGAGGTAAATATAATCTACAAATTTTATACTTTACTGTATCAAAGTTAAAAATGTTTCATACCGTTATTGTGGAAATGGGAAAGAAATTACCCTCATTTTCGTAATTACAATTAAATCCAATACAATAATTTGATCTAATAAACATGTTTCAAAAATAAGAGGATAATTTTTTCAATGTAACACAACTGTAGGTGATGAAAATAAAATCTAGCGCTCTGTTTTACACACTCAACACAAATTCCAGTAAATAAGGAACAGACTCTGATAGAGAGTTGATATCATTTCCCAAGGTCCAGTAGTTTTATTCTGGGTTTTTTCTACAGGTAAAAATCTGACTGTTGAACGACGCTGAAGTTGGCCGCAGGTTTCAGCCGCCAGTTATGATGATTTTTTCATCATCTATCACAAATCGTCACGAATCATAATGTTGACTCAAACATTGAACCCACCAGAGGTGTGCCGGAACGCGAGAATAAAAATTTTTCGGGCAGGGGCCTCCACGCCTCTGTTCGTTCCTGGGTTCCGCACAACTGGCGGCTGAAACCTGCGGCCAACTACAGCATCGTGACTGTTGATATCTTTGGAAAAATAACAAAACATTGTTCAACGAATACTGAAATGCCCATCAAACCTACAAATCCAAACCAGACAATTCAATCGAAAAATACTTAATTAAGCCCAGTGGGTTTGAATGCAAAAGGAAGATTGAAACCCTTCATTGTTTGGGAAGTTTGAAACGCAGTGTTATCCGAGTATGTCTTCGTTGTCTATCGCATTTCCTAACCTATAAATTCCCTTTATATTTATAGGTGTATGTATGTATACTAGGGTGGTCGTTAAAAATTAAAATTCATCAGATGCCCCCTAAAGAGTTTCTTTTTCGTCTAAAAACATGTTTGCAATTTTTTTTTTTTTTTTTAATCAAACGAACACGTGCCGAGAGCCGATTTAAGTTCATTTTTTGATAAAATTGTAGTTCTAGGTTATTTTTCTAGGAAATTAAATTCTCTACAAAAAAGGTCTCTTTCAATTAAAAAAAATAAATAAATAAATTAATATCCAATAAAATTATTTATATTTCAGGAAAGATTACGTTTTTGGGTCTCAAAATGTTGACAGTATAGAGTTACTGAGTTTATTGAGAATATCTTGATAAATATGAACTTGATGGAAAAATTGAAAGAGACCTTTTTTGTAGAGAATTTAATTTCCTACAAAAATGTCCTGAAACTACAATTTTATCAAAAAATGAACTTAGATCGGCCCTCGGCACGTGTTCTTGATTTGAAAAAAAAAAAAAAAAATTGCAAGCATGTTTTTAGACGAAAAGGAAACTTTTTAGGGGGCGTCTGATGAAATTTAATTTTTACCGACCACCCTAATGTATACTATACTATATTGCACCGTTCTCTTGTCTGTTCCGTTGATATCCTATTACATTGTTAATGTTTATGAAACGATTGTAGATACTTACATTAAAGTGATCTCCGCAACAGTACACACTGGATACAGGATTAAAGTAAACATCTTTTCCTGTTCGACCGACCACTTCTGCCCACTGTTTTCGAATTGCGGTTCCTGACGGCAATTTAATAAATGCTTTTAGAGGCTCGTCGTAATTGTTTGATGAGCATCCTGGTACGAAACACTTTCTATTCCATTTACGAGAGCTCATTTTCAAATATTGGTTAACTAAGATGCTGTGTTGCTAAAAGTTGCCCGCATCGGTCCAATACAGATGAAGAAATTGGGATTTGGGACGAGCTGGCGACAAGCATCTATGATGAGTCTAAAATGAGAACCACTGTCCACCGCGGCTGCTCATTGGCTAATTCTCTATTAGCTCGTCGCGCGACGACGTTGTTGCATTGTAAATATACCTTTAAGCATAGAACTTATATTACTGGAAGGGGAATTATAGGAGTTAAGCCTTTGACTATATAACCCTGGACTGCTAACGCTAACTTCAGGCGTGTTGTCAGGATGTGGCGCTACAGGCAGTCAACGGTCGAGTTCAGAACTACTCAGTCGATACAATACATCGAAAGAATGTTCATGTGTTTGTTTATCGTTGTAAGCATGTGTTGTATCGGTACTAAGTACTTATTTAAATTTCCCGCGGAATTGACTGCCGAGAAGTCCAAGGAGTGGGGTAGATGTTGGGAACATCGGCTTCGCATACGGCTTATGGGAATAGTGGGGGGCATTAGCAGTCCAGGGTTATATAGTCAAAGAGTTAAGCCATTTAAAAAAGAAATAAAAAAAAAAAAAAAAACTGGAAGGGGAATAGGCTACGGCCCTTTATAGGGGATAAGCTAGAGTCCCTAGAATAAACAGAGTCTAGCAAACGCGACGCCATGTCTGAGCGAGTTGTACGCGCGATGTTTGAATTGTCGCGCGCATTGCGGGTGGGGTATTGTAGAAATAAATATTGAACACGAAACTACTTATTCCGAATTATTGTGCTTTATTGTGCTAATCAGCATGGTATATTGAATGTAAACTTACATTAACAGCAAGTCCATACACCACAACATGAGGTTGAGGACTGTGGAAGTCGAAGGTAGAATGCCAGGTTCAAGCTTGTTACTAGACAAAATTCACTAGATCGCCAGCCATGTTTGAGCGAGTTCAAACTGACCAATCAAAAAGAGTCATGCGTTTGCTAGACTCTGGGAGCTTTCCACCTATGCGACACGCATAGACACAGTGTCGACACACTTCGACACTGTGTGCGGTGCTTGTTGAAACGTCGTATAGTCCTTGGTCAAGACACCAGAATGCGCTAATGTAGTTTTTACTAGATTTTTGATTGTCGTTTTTTCCCGCGCTCAATTGTCACTAGTACAGTTTAGTGGTATTTTGACAATCGCGTAAAAGGTGAGTTTTGTCTATTAAAAATATATTGCACAGTACTAAAAAATATTATAGTAACATCCTGTGCTGTTGATACTTCAAAAACAAATCATTCGCGGCATATCACTCACTGCTCCCAACACAAAAAACGTCAAGCTCTATGCTACAGTTGGCAGCAGTGTCGGCGACACAGCGCCAGAAACACACCGCTAAGCTGTGTTCATTTGTGCCGTACCGTGTCGTTGTTGGAAAGCACCGCGCCGGACACGGTGTCGCTCTGTGTGAACTGTGTCTGTAGATGGAAAGCTCCCTCTGTTTATTCTAGGGACTCTAGTCGAAGGTAGTCTTGCGAGGGGTCGGGCTTTAAAACCGGATCACTTTACGCCTCTGTATCTCAGTTACCACGTTTACTTCATCATCGGTTGATTGTTTGACGTCATAACTGAGTAAGAATTCAGATTTCAGATCAGCAACAACGTGCACAAGAGATAATCAATGGGGGTAAAAATTACCACCAAAATAACTGTCAGCCTAAAACCACGATCATCGAGATAACCAATAACTACGTTAGAAATTACTGAACTACAGTTAAATATATCATCGAAATGAGCTTTAAATCAACACCTTCTTACTTCGGGCCTAGTTATTGTAGTCGCAGTATCTCATATCACGTTTGAAATACGGTATAAAGATTAGAAGCTATTTACACATTCGAAGAGCTCCTCGAGTCTGGGTTTCTGATCCACAGTAATATCCTTTTCCAAAAAGTCGAAAATTCTGAGAAAATAAGAAACGTGGCCTCAAAATGACCAGCGAAATTGAAAAGATCGAATGCGATGATATTGACGAAATAAATTCAGACGAAAATGAAAGACCCGCTGGTGAAAGATGGGCTCCGGTCGGAGCTAACGATGGTGATAATGATTTCGAAGACGAATACAAATATTCTCACAGCATGGAAAGGTATGTGTATTGTGTATACATACGTCACGAAATTAATCAAAACTATACCAATATTGGGGAATCCCAGTTTTATCAAATCAAGGCTAATCATTTCCCTTGCATGTCATCAATTTTTTTTTTTTTCTTTCAGCATAATTGAACTTTCTGCTTCCCCCCCCCCCCCCCCCCCCTTTTCAAAAGTTCCTCTATAATTTTCTAATCTGACATCCATGCCTCAGAACAAAATAGAAGTATATTCCATTTTCGCATCAACCACCATGGAACCTCATATAGCAGAATGTGCACAATTCCATGGTCCATAACATTTTTTGCAATCTTAACTTGTTCAAGATATTCTGCTGAATGTTAATTCTTTTTTACATTCATTAACGTATATTGTATTTTTCCTACCTTTCTTTTTTACTGTTTTTTAACGAAAATTGATTCATGTGCGTTCAATCTGTTCACCGCAGTCTTTCGTGCGACACGGATAGACTCAAAATATTGGAGGACGAACAAGAGATGCTCAATTCATCTCTCATTGCACTAACAACTCATTTTGCCCAGGTAATAAAAAAATATTACTTGTATATACGAAAATTGAGTATTATAGTAAAGCGTCAATTATCCGAATCAATTGAGACCGGCCACCTTTCGGATATTCGAAAAGCGGAATACCGAACAGCAATATTCCGAAAAAAGCGCTCGTTGATTCAATTTTGGATAATTGACTTTTTGGATTACCAAATCGTCATTCGGATAATTGACGGTTGATAAACCAAATCGCTATTCGGCCAATCGACGCTCCACTGTATCAACTTCTCTGAAAATAATAGTGGATCGTTCAAATAACATTTGAGGAATGTTGATAGAGCCCTAAATGACAGTTATTATAGCGATGCTATCCACATTCTAGTTGTTCACAAGACTACAGGATTCACATTACTGAATTTTAACATCAGAAAGATTAAATCTTGAGCTCCATGTAAGATCACCATCATCTGTAGTATAGTTTGATATTACATTTATTTGAATATTTTTCATTGCTCTGATTGTCATTGGAGTTCGAAGTAAGGGTATGTTTTGATGATGAGTATCACTGAATCGCCAAAGCTCTATACCACAAGAATGATAATGAATGTTATTCCCATTCCTCCAGTCACTATTCTTTATTTGTTATCTTACACATTAATACTATATTTCGACGTGTCCCGTTCAGAAAGAAGTAACTCAGAAAATCAGTGAAGAAGGAAGTAACTCGCGATAGCGGTTCAAAAAGAAGTAATTCGCGATAGCGGTTAAGAAGGCAGTAACTCACGATGGCGGTTAAGACGGAAGTAACTGATCGCAGTAGCGATTTAAAAAGAAGTAGGGTAGACGTACCGGTTTTGGCCACTTGAGTACCGTTTGTGGTCACTACTTGCTCCATTTGTGGCCATACCCATTACCATGTAAATCAAAGCCTGGCCACAAACGGTGCAAAACTATTTTAACAGCTTTATTAATCAATAACTTCACTTTAAACAATCAAGTACCGGAAAAGTTGGGTTTAATATTTGCTGTGGGGTATGTTTTCGTGATTAATTCAATAATTGAATAGATTTATAATGCCAGAAAGGAGGGAAGCATTAGTCAAGCATGGCCACAAACGGTACAGTGGCCATAAATGATACGTCTACCCTATCTCGTGATTGAAATTATTAAACAAAATTGAGCAACTTAGAAATGGGTGATCATATTAAGTGGGTCAACCAAGTTGTCGGTTATATTTTTTGTGCTCCATAGCTCTGCCTGTTTAGAATAGTAGAATGTATAAAAGAAAAAAGTCACTCCTGATATGATATTCGATCTCAAAGACTTAGTAAAAAATTGTGCCATTTCTAAGTTGCTCAATTTTGTTTAATAATTTCAATCACGAGATACTTCTTTTTAAATCGCTACCGCGATCAGTTACTTCCGTCTTAACCGCCATCGCGAGTTACTGCCTCCTTAACCGCTATCGCGAATTACTTCTTTTTAAACCGCTATCGCGAGTTACTGCCTTCTTAACAGCTAGCGCGAGTTACTTCCTTCTTCACAGATTTTCTGAGTTACTTCTTTCTGAACGGGACATGTCGATTTATAAAAGCTGAGATATCAATTTAAATACATCACTTCATTTGTGAATCATGATTTTTAATTCACACATATGAAGTCAAGACAGTATTACTAGATCTAAGTATCTATATCTATGTATGATAAATCTTGTTTCTTAGTCATGCAGACAACATATGGCAAAGATTAGACTGTCGCAGAGATCAGAATTCAATCACATTTAAACACAAATTCATCCTCGTACGATGCATTGCACAGAACGAAAACATTCTCCTTCTATTCTCAATGTATTGTAGAATAATAACAACGCAGTGTCACATAAACATTGATACTTTTGTTATTCGATCTGTATCTAGGGCTCGACTCTATTCATGTAGGTGTAACTTTACTGTAACACGAAAAGATGTTGTTAATTGCACTGAATATATTCTTCCCAACTGAATTATTATTTACTGTGTAACTCATTTTTCCAATAACGAACGATCTGTGACGGTGCGAAATAGGTGAAGAGAACAGATTGCTCCAACTCGACCATTATCTTTCAGGTACAATTCAGGCTGAGGCAAATAGTCGATGCTCCGGCGGCAGAGAAAGAAAGCCTACTCAAGGAACTGGAGGAATTTGCTTTTCGTGGAATTCCAGATGTTCCAAATAACTTGTGTTTGGAAAATCGCACGACAGTTTCTTCGTCCGCTCCCTCCTCTCATGAACAAAGTGTAAGCTGTGCGAAGTACTCTGATGAAAGTATTACCGATATTTCCTCATCCTCGAGAACCATGGTAACATTTTACCAGTATTATTTTACCTTCAGTTTTCTGTGCTGCTACATTTGATCATCATTTTTCTCTTTGTTTATTTCAGTTGCTATTGCACCCTGCACTTTAAACATTCAAAATATTAGTTATTTTTTAATGATCACAATTGTGTCCTCAGAAAAATATTAAATAAACCAGTTCTTTAACGGTTTCTTGAAGACACATTAGTTATTCAGGAATACCCAACATTTATAGTCTTCAAGAATGCAAAAAAAATTTTTCACATTCTCAAACACTGTGTCTTGCGCTTTCCTCTGAGAATGAAAAGAGTTTTAAATAAAAGAACATTTTTATTTTCTACTTAGTAGCAAATATCAAACTCCTTTATCAACTCACAACAATTTGTCTGCGGATAAATCAAACCGACTCAACTGTGATCTCATAACTGTTTTTACGTACTTATGTTAATTAATATTTTTATCTCTGCTGAATTATGATTTTATTTTATTCAAAGCTAAAAATAATCATCAAATTTTTCCTTTCTTTTATCGCATACGGGTATATTGTATTTTTCAAATTGATAAATCATGTTTTCGTAGTTGCTGTATAGTCGGCGCCTGTGATCTCATTCTTCCTATGCTTTGTGTACATAGATATATGTTTATATTTTATTTATATTTTATACCTTTGCTTTGTACCTGGTTTTTATACATTCCTTAATTATTAAATAAATATATCAGATCTTATCAATGTCAATCATTATATGCTTATTTCATTCATTTATGCACCTTTATTATTTGATGGGCTTGAATTTTTTCCAAAAACAAAATTCAGAATTTTTATCAATTAGCGAAAATTGAGGCTCAACATTTGAGTAGGCCCCAATTGATCTATAATTATTGGTATCAATATTAGTTCTGCTATTCAAAAAATGTGTACATTTTTTGTTTGCTACTATGATACCGTGACTGTAAATACACAATTTTCATCTACAAATCAAAGAGTACAAGAACAGCGATTTGAAAAAAAAATTATTTCAAGGTCTACATACAGGGTGGCCACTTTCTGGAAAACCGGGAAAAGTCAGGGAATTTCGCTGGTCAGGGAAAAGTCAGGGAAATGTCAGGGAAATTTTGTTAAAGTCAGGGATTTTTATGAAAAAAAATTAAAATCGATCAAAATTCTCAATTACCCAATTAGTTTAAAGTTTTTCACTAAATTATTTAGTAACTACGATGTAAGTGAATCTTACAAGTCATTGAAGTAATGTTTTAATGTTTTCTAAGGTTGTCTTTATAGGCCTCTTGGATAACATACAGACAAAGTAAACTAAGCTTGTGTGGCGTATACATGCATAACATTGACGTCCAAGTTTTGTCAGACGTCCACGTAGGCGGCGCTGTCAGCCGTATATGTACACAGCTCTCACGCACACTAGTAGCGTGTCTGTATGTTATCCAAGAGGCCTATAATAAATATTCATAAAATGGCATAAAAGGCTTATTTTCATTTGAAATTGCTCGTTAAGTCAATAGGACAAATCATAGCAGGAATATTCCCACTATGTCAGTGTAGGTAAAGTCAGGGAAAGAACTGAAAAATCACCTTAAAAACCGGGAAAAGTCAGGGAAATTGGCTCTGAAGAAATAGTGGCCACCCTGTACATAGATCTTTGAATTACTTGTATCAACATACTTTAGTAGGATTAAGGCCCGCGTCCGCTACACCGCACCGAACCAATCAGCACCGATCCGATCCACACCTAATTTTAGCCTTTAGATGCTTTTGTATTAGGGCGGCTCGCTGACGTTCGCAGCCGACTAGTGAGCGCACTCAAATGAAAAAGCATCTAAACAATAAAACTCGGTGGAGATCCGTGCGGTTCGGTTCGGTGCGGTGTAGTGGGCGCTGGCCTTTATCGTAATCAGTTTTTGTCAAAATTGAATTCATTAGGCTATCAGTTTAATAAGCGACAGTGAAGTTGAGACTAAGATGGCAATGCAAAGAACTAAGCAACGCGAGTTGATAGGCCAGCTCAAATTGCAGCTGGAAGATCTGGAAAAATACGCATATGAAACTGGCGGTGCGGGTCCACCTCAGAGTGTTATACTAGAACGCCAAAATTTAATCATTAGTAAGTATTTCTTTATATAAGACGACTAGAATCCGGAACATAGATAATACAGTAAACCGATTTTCATGGTATGTCTATCTCCGATACAGTGAAGTAAATGGTTTCCATAAAACTCCAAACTAGCTTTGGTCTTGAAAAGAAGAGCGAATAATAAGTTGCATTGCAATGAAATCATTGTTGAATTTTATGGTCATCAGCTTATAGGGAAGCCATGCGTTTCTTGAAGAATTCTATACTGATAATATGCTTTAAGAATATAAACTGATAGACATGAAGTTTTAACTGTAAAACTATTCGATAATTTAGAGAATTTGATTTTCTTTCTTCTCGAGTCGAACAGAGAAATAAAACTATATAGTCCATTCGCAATACCCCCCTGCCGTGGTCACCGAGAGCTCCCCTCAATATTAACATTGTATTCTATGTTTTCGGGGTCAGGGAATCCGAATCTGATGGTCATTTTGCCGTCCCATTGGGCAATCATTCGTTATAAACAAATTTACCCCCAATTTTGATGAAGATATGATTTCACCGAGAAACTAACAGAGATACGAAAACAGTTCAGATTGCAGTTGTAGCTCTTCTTCTCACAAACAAAATGGTTTTTGATTTATTCAAATCGGTTTAATGGTTCCCAAGATACCAATTGATAAGTGACCGTGCGGGACGCTCGATGCTCAGAGACTTCGAGAAAGTGAAGTTCAAAGCCAATTCATCGCTAATTCGTGTCATGGAATGAACAAGAAACCTTTTGTATGTGAGGTCAAACAGATTTCTACACTTGTGTAGAGTCAATTATATAAAATACCTACATTTTATTATTTTCCATGGGACTTTGACATTTTGTCGACATAGCACAATTGCAGTGAGAAATACGAGGTACGCCATTACTCCGACAGACACAAGTTCTACGTACACATGCCTTACATGTACAAGCGGGAATTAATTCGAATGATGGAGGGATCAATTCAGTGACTCGACTGGGTTTGAGAGAGCCCTCAACCTTATCGAGTCCCAATAACTGGGAATTTAATTTCACTTTCATAGGATCAAGGCAATGGATTTGATTGTATGTCATGAAAAATGATCGCAAAATATGAAGTCGCATTGATTCAATTCAAATGCTTGGACCAAGGAACGACAAAAACACCTCGTCGGGAGATTATCACAAATCAAAAATAAAAAAGTGGAAAAAACCATCATCAAAATATCACGATATTTATTTATTTAACTAAACACAGTAAATATATGCTCCTGAGAATATAATATGATACAAAAACCGTTCAACAGGACAAAAATGGTAAAATCACTTGATGTTTGTTGATACAATGGCATTAACCGGTGTATCGTGCGCAACGCTCCCTCCGCGTACATCTATCGATCAATATCTCGGTAACCGTTGAACCGATTTGAATAAATTAAAAACCATTTTGTTTGTGAGAAAAAGAGCTACAATTCCGATCTGAACTGTTTTTTAGTATATCTGTTAGTTTCTCGGTAAAATCATTTTTTTATCAAGATAAAAATTTGTTTATAACAAATGATTGCCCAATGGGACGGCACAATGACTATCAGATTCGGATTCCCTGACCCCGAAAACATGGAATTCAATGTCAACATTGAGGGGATTTCTTGGTGACCACGGCATGGGGGTATTGCGTATGGACTAATACGAACAATCCACTTTTCTCAATAAAGTGAAGCACAGGCCTAGGTCTACTTTGCTTTTGAGAATTATACCGGGTTAGTTTCCTTCGGTATAGCATGAGGGAGGGGCTTATCTCGCAAACGCTTCACCCCTTTCTATGCATACTTGTTAAAATCATCAGATGTGACGGAGTGTGAAAATAAAAGTGGGGTTTCTCGATACGACGGTAATAAGTATGGATAGAAAGGGGCGGAGCATTTTTGATGATGAGCCCCTCCCTAATGCTATAACAGAGAAAACTCACCCTGTATATTTCTATAAATTAGAATTAAGGGAAAGCATTGAACCTTGTTTCGATTATTAATCGCAATGCATTCATGATAAAACATGCCATTTGCAATTCCAGATCATTTAAAAGAAAAATTAAACTTCAACATAGATGACCTATGCAAATTACCATTAGACGATTTACGATGGCAAGTTGATTGTGCTATCAGTCAAGTAAGTAGAGAAAATTGAAATGTGCAAGCGAGAGACTATGAACAATATGCCATATCTTTATAATTTTCAAAATCATAGATCGTCAGTCCCTTAAAAATGAAGGAGCAGCTGGTGACTCAGCTCAAAACCCAGATTGCAGATCTGGAACGTTTTATAAATTATCTACAAGGAGAAGTGAGCCCTGAGAGTTTGGCTTGCACATGTGCCTGCCCAGTGCACACGAGCGATACAACATCTTCGTCGCATAGTAGAAGATCATTCAAAAATAGATCGGACGATGAAGAAGTTCATACTAGGACTTTGCACACGATAAGAAAAGCGGTGGCTCTCCTTCACATGTTTGCTTTGTCCCAGCTGGGTTGTAGCAGTGATCCAACTAGAAATAATATGAAGAAAAATACTGCGCGAAGTTGGAGGGACTTGAGAACCCGATTAGACATTGCTGTCGAACATGTCTTGACGCAGATAGCCGAAACAAACAATGACAACCTAGATGACAATGATTATACGTCCGACTCTGACTCCCCAACTACTCAATCCAGCGCCAAACTAACTTTGGCAGTTAGAAAACACCTCGCTATAAGTATAAGGGATCTACTACATCACGGACTAACATCCGAAAGTCAAGTATCTAGCGTCGTACCATTCATCGGCTGCTTTCCACAGCGAAATAGCTCTTCAGCAAACTCTATCCATGTTTGGGAGTTAATTCTCAGATATTATGACATAAAAAATGGTCATAGATATAATTCAAGTCCTGCGCAAAAACTATCGCAGAGTTTCAACTTGGATTTAGCTGGGGGTGGTACAGTTTCTTCGAAACAAGTGTGTAGATTTACGACTGATTAGGCTGTCATATAATATTTTGATTCAAAAATATCTAAACTCGTTGTTTTTCTTCGTTTTGCAGAGTCTCTTGACTACTATTGGAAATATCGTCGCCTCGCATACGCCGTATAAAAGAAGTTATGATTCGCACTTCAAAGCTTTTGTCTGTGCGGCTTTGAAGTAAATTTTCATTGAACCTTTCTATTCTGAGGCACAGATGAATAAAGATGTAATTTGCAATCGTTTCGTTACTTTTGTTACCAATTGGCTAATCACTCCGAAAGTCGATGGAATATTTTGTAGTCAGTCAAATCCCATGAAAGACTTCTAGGTCTTATAAAATCTTAAAAAATGTTGTAAGATCCCATGGAGTCTTTTGAAATCTTTCCAGTAATTTTCAATCTATGAAGTCATGAAATCCCATGAAGTTGCGGAATGCTATGAAATTCCATGAAATTCTGTCTTATCAAGTCGATATGATATGAAATTTTAGGAAATCCCTATGGGATCACATAGAGTCTCATAAAGTCCATATGAAATCTCATAAAATTCAAAAAAATTCCCTGAAATTTTTCAAGTCATGATGAAATCTGTAGAATCCCATTGAATATCTGAAGTCCAGTGTACGTAATTCTCCGAAGTGAATAGCCCCTCGACTCATATCCTTATTCAGATTACCATTATTTGAATATCAGAATAAGAACAGAAAATACATGTCTTTCTCTATGCTCTTGATAACAAGGCAGTAGCAGAGTCGATTCCAACATACGTCCTGTGCCTCAATCGTCCTCTGACTCATTTACCATAAGAATTAAAAAATAAAAAATCAATTCACTCTGTTTTCAGCTTAAACAAACTAGTCGCCTGGCTGAAGTTAATATTGCAGTCTCAGTACTTATTGGAAAACTATTACGCCTCATGGAGCTACGTAGTAAAGACTGGTATGTTGTGCTATTTAGTATAAAATTTCATACTTACCTAAAACGTTCAAACTTCTTTTGCTACAAAGTGTGGCCTCCGTTAGATATTGCTATTTATTTTTTTATCAGACGCAGAATCGTAGTTTCTCGGTCATTTTTTCATCAAATGAAATGAGATAGTGCTCAAAATGTGTGGTTCGCCACTGTTGAGTGGCTGAGTACTTCAAGAGTGCAATAAATGGAGTGCATCTGTGGTATTGGAGAAACTACGAATCGCGTTTTCGAGGAAATCAGAGCGTGTATCAAAACACTTCAAATATCTTACTGCAATAAAATTCTCACAATCGCTAATCTTTCCTTCTTTCATACGCATCAGGTTTTCAGGACGGTTTCCATACTCTCGATCGTCTTACTACTTTCAAATTCGATCTACCTGTTGACCTGGCTGTGCGACAATTTCAAAATATCAAGGATGCATTTTGAATTGTGATCTCCTAAGCGTTCAAACTTCGGAAAAATCTGGAGTCTTTTATCCGTGATTTAATATACATACCTATATTCATTCCATCAATAGACTATTATGCGCAATAGTTTTTGGTTTAAGCATTGCAGAACTGAAAGTATGAAAACGTTGCATCAAATAATATAGTTTATATGATAGTCATTATGAGTATTATTATAATATGTAACTGATTTCATTCTTTATTTACGCAATTGTTTTATCATTGACGAATCTCTTGGTTCATATTATTAGTTCAAGAAGAAGAAAAAACTGACCAAAGATGTATAGTGTAGATGAAATTTATACGATTTCGAACACGTGATATTGACTATGATCATTCAATTGAGAACTAAGAATATCGAGAATTGATACTTCGTCTGTATCTTGTATCCGTTTGAGGCCCTTCTCTTTAAAAAATAATCACTGATCTAACAATCAGCGAGCATTACCGCTTATTCCTTCCGTTTTCAACTTAACATATATGAGGATCCTCCTCGATGCAAATACGCAGCAGAATGTTTGGAAGAGAAGGAAATAAGCATGCTCATTGTCAGTTTAATCAGTGATAGTTTCTCAAGAAGATGTGTTCTTCTAACACCAGGCCTTTGGATAAGTCATCAGAGAGCTCGCTTTTGTACTATCAAACATTCGATAGGAATATGAATTATTCTGTTATAAACATGAATTAGAGTAACAAGCTTCAGAATGTAATCAAAGAGTATATCATTCAAAATTGACGAGAATTTGAAGTAGATTCGAAGAGCTAATGGATTAGTATATATTGTTGAAGATTTTTAGATCCTTTTAATATTTTGACTATATAAGTTGAATAGTCATGTTTGAAAGACACCGTTATAACCCGCGTCGTTATAGTATGTAAAATCTCAGACACCACATCACTATAACGGCACATAAAAGAGTATTTTGCCGATTTGGCTGGCCAAAATTATTTCAACTTAATAAGACAAACGAGTTCCGAGTAGTGTGACTCGCGCGTAAGGAATGGTTGAGAGGGATGCGGGAGGTGATCTTTATTGTGTCTAGACAATCTAGCGTTATTTAGACCGATTTTTTTGACACACAGCTTTAGAAAATATACTATTTGGCCAGGTAAATCAGCAAAATACTCCCACGTGCGGCAATCTGTCGTACATATGATAGATAAATTTGGAGGAATAGGTATTCAAATAATGATAATATCAATAGTTGAGTTACGTTGCTTGAGAATTTTATCCCTCAGTTAGATTGGCGACTATTATTATTTGTTATTCCGTATTACATGACGTTTATCAATTAATATAAATACAGCCGGGCTTCTCAATAAGAGCGCTTCGACTCTCCTCGATTTTTCTCGTTCAAAACGTTTGTCTCATACGTGACAGTCATGGGTGCACCGAACGCTCTTATCGAGGCTGGATTTTCATGCGCAGCAAGTTGCTGCAGCAGCAGATTGCTGCTGGAACGCTATTCGTTGTTGAGTGTTTTTGATCACGTGGTTGCAGGTCAAAAACACTCAACAACGAATAGCGTTCCAGCAGCAATCTGATGTTGCAGCAACTTGCTGCGCATGAATATCCAACCTGAGAAGCCTTCCCAGTAAACGAAACTGGATTGGCGAATCCGTTTTTTTTTTAGATTTCAGATTGAAATAAATTAAAAAGAATTCAAATTGATGTGAATTTCGGTTCTTTTCTATCCGTTTCAATCCGGCATCTCAAAAAATCGGATTCGCCAATCCAGTTTCGTTTACTGGGTTGAAATGAATCCCGTGACATTCAAAACAAGCACGGTGGTGTTCTTATTGAGAATTCTCTTATTGGGAAGCCCGACTGTATTTAAAATTTGTATTATTTTAATTGTCTTTACCGATGTATAAAAGACTTGCGAATTTTTGGTTTTTTTTTGTGCCGTTTTGGTTTATCTCCTATTTATTATAAAGACTTGCGAATAACATGGAATGAAACGTATTTAAGGCCCATCTCTAGTCGCCCACCTCCTTTTGGTTGAAATGTGTCACATTCCGATTATTATCCCAGCCCAAGCGTCGGAAACGCAAAAACAAAATGCACCACTCCAATTCAAATTCAATTCCGAACACACGCGTCCAAAAACATGTTCGTTTCGTCCGAAAATAGAGTCTAAAAATGGTTCTTACATAATTCGACTCTATTTTCGGACGAAACGAACATGTTTTTGGACGCGTGTGTTCGGAATTGAATTTGAATTGGAGTGCTGCATTTTGTTTTTGCGTTTTCGACGCCTGAGCTCGGATAATAATTGAAATCTAACACATTTCGACCAAAAGGAGGTGGGCGACCAGGGATGGGCCTTGAGTGATAATCTGAAGAAATACAATTATAAAATTGCAGTATTACTACAGTTGTTGGTAATTGAAGAAAATCAATGATAACAATAATATAAACTATATACCTGTATCACTTGCGACAAAGTAATATTACATAATAAGATGTTCACAAGGGCGTAGTTAAGCCGGGATCACGATGAACTTAAGGGAACGTAACTTACACAACGGGACGTACCTATAGTTTTAAAAGTTAGCAAGCGCGCTGACGTTCTGAAAAAACGGTGGTCGTGATGGATGTTTTAGAACTGTAGGTACGTTCCGTTGTGTAAGTTACGGTCCGTTGAGCTCATCGTGATCCCGGCTTTAGTTATAATCAATAACAATGTAACTTGTATTATATTATCTGGAAAAAAGATACACTACAAGACTATAGTTATCTCATGATAAAAATGTTTGCTGTTTATGAACGAAATGATTTTTCGATATAAGCTCATTTATTGAAAACGAGTGAAATATATTTATGGAACAATATCTGCACTGTCATTTTATTCCACCCCAAGCCCAATTTTTCGTTATAATCGAGTTGAGAAGGTTTCTATATTTTAATGATCGGTGAGGATGTGTAAGAAAGAGATTTCAAAAAATAGGAAATTGTGGTTTTTATTTCATACAAAAATTGTACATGGCAATAACCCGTTGGTAGACCGTTGTATCAATAATGCAATAGCATGTAACATTTTTACATATTAAGGGATAGGTTTCCGTATATAAAATTCAGTATAGAGACTACATTCATAATAATATAGATTTACATAACTGTTATCAATACATAATTATACAACATTCAGAATTATTGGCTCGTTGGTCGCTGGCAATACGTGCAATAAAATGCATCGCCACTAATAATACTTAATTACAATTCATAGACAATTCATACAATAATGATGTGACATCTATCAGCATTGAATCATCTACCACCTATTGGGCGTATAAAATTTTGACAAAACATCAAGTAACGAAAATTATTCTTCCACAATGGTTTAAGGGGGTATATACACCTTGAAAGCAATTTTTTTCAAATTGCTAATATGCTGTGATAAAATATTCCATTAACTCAGTTTTTTTACAGCAGATTACTAGTATCTTGAACTATCATTCACAATTATTAAAGAATATTTGGACTTCGCGTTACGTAGTTCTCAGCTACTGATGAAAAAGCAGTTGATGCAGCATACGAGTCGCATTGTTGATTGAATCTTTTCGAAATTCGGAGAAAACATTCTAGATCGATGCAATTTCGGGACAAACCAACAATATCCAATGAATTTTAATTTTAATTATAAAAATTTCTCACTTCAAACTATTATTCTGTAGAATTGAATATAAAAACGGCTTAGATTGAATAATTTTCATGCCTAAAATTGAAATTCATTGGATATTGTTGGTCTGCCCCGAAATTACTTCATTGTAGAACGTTTCCTCCAAATTTCGAAAAGATTCAATCAACGATACGACCTGTATGCTGCACCAACCGTTTTTTTATCAGTAGCTGAGAACTACGTAACACGTAGTCCAAATATTCATCAATAATTGTGAATGATAGTTGAAAACACTAGTAATCTGCTGTAAAAAAACTAAGTCAATGAAATATTTGATTACAGCGTATCAGCGATTTGAAACAAAATTGTTTGCAAGGTGTATGTACCCCCTTAACCAATGTTCAATACTCCAGCTCAATACACATATAGATATAAACACACATATACATAATATATATACTTTGTTACATAGATACTAAATGAAAATACTGATCAGATTTCACAACATTAGCCAATATCCAAGTACATACATCATCTATTTCACGAATTATATAATTTAATACATGGTATATGTATCAGGGTGTCTAAAAAAATAACCCACAGCAGTTTACTGTTTCTACTCCCAACACTTCAAACGTTAGTTTCTGGACACAAAACAATTTCTCCTACGGGATAAGCTCTAAATTTCAACTGTAAGAGGTGCAGCAAGCCATCTTTCTATGTTCAATCGATTTTATGGAGCCTTATAAAAAATGGATTGCAACACCTCTTAAAGTTGAGATGTAGAGCTCATTTTGTGTAAAAACAACTAACGTTTAGAGTGGTGGGAGTCAAAGAATCAAATGTCGTTCTTTTCAAACGCCCTAATATGTACCTATCTATACAGGCCGTCGCAGAGGATAAATGAGTGTTTATTGCTAGTAAACATTTTGCTTCGATCTATTCTCCACCAACGTATACATGGTTTAAGAAAAAAGAAAATCAGAAACAGTAAGGGCATGTTGGGAAATACAAAAGTGACACACTTTCATCTTAGAAAAGTGAAAGATATTGGAAATATTCAGTTATCATACGACATCGTACACACCTGCGACGATATACATGTAAATATACATACACATGTTAAATTACATTGAAAATTTAACATACATTTAACACTTTGAATTCTTAATTATATTTATTATCATTTCTCAATTTAATTATTCACCAATCAAAGTAGAAATTCGATAGATAATTGTTGCCACTTATTTTGTGCGCTTTAACGAGAGAATACTGTGCAAAGGTAATATAACAACAGTCTTTGGAATGATAGTAGTTTGATAAATAACTTAACACGCGTGCAGACATAGTTATCATGATTGAAAAGAAGCAAGTATTTCTACTTCATTCTAATGAACTAATTGCCTAAAGGGGCCAATTCAATGTGGAGAAAACGGGGCTTCTTTGTCAAATGCTGCACTGGAATCTATCAAGTATTGGTTTTACTGTTACTTGATCATTATTATCCGTAACAATAAAATAAAGTTCAATTAAAAGTCATATATAATATATATATTATTCAGATATCGATAATTGCTTGCAATATATTCACACAATACATTTCTTTTTTTATATATTCTTTTAACTTTGTCTTGAGTACTTTTTCACACAGTATTCGCTTTCTTCGTTTTCTTAGCAATTGACCACACATCAATTCTGATAGCCAGGTTCGAAGACTGCGAGTACTATGTTCGTAGTTATAGTTACCTAGATTTACCCAATTCATCAAAATACATACATAATATTCACAGATTTCTTTTCAAATAATTATAGTTAATAATAAATATTAACGAACAGGAACGACGTCACATATTGTAACTAATATACAAACATTAGATGACTTTTTCGTCTATGTACTATTTATATTCAAAATTATAGTATAATTAATTTCCTACAATTAAAGATAGAGCAAGAAAAAGATAGAATGACAAACATCTCAACATTGACACGTCAATCTCTGAACGTTGATTGATTTCGAAATGACTCAAGTACACGCTACGGTTTACAAGTTCGAGATCACCTGTCCAATTTCTGAACTGGACTAAAAAGCTCAATATCTCAGTGGGAAAGAAATTTCAACTAAGCATTTCAAAGTAGAAAATAAGTCTTAATTTGTTCCTCTTCAAATTGTTCTACGATTTTTTTGTCAGTCACTGAAGGCCTTTCGATTTCGCGACTCTTCTTTGCAATTTACAAGCTTTATTTGAATGCTAATAGTTTTCTGAGAAATAAACGCAGAATCATGTCTAAAAAAGTATTTTAAAGTAGAATCTGATCTCGAACTTGCAAACAGTAGTGTATATAGGCGAGAAAATCACCGTTCCAACAGAATTTGAATATGAATAACTGCAACGTTGCAATAAAGAGCGATATAATGAGTGAGCTTATTTTTCCTGTAGCAAAGTTTAATTATAGAAAATTCATCGTTTTAGGGTATGGAACAAGCTTGTTAATCATTATTATCTAGCATTGCGTTTAGTCGCCCGAAATATTCATGATTCTGTATGATGGTCATAAATTTTTAGCGATGAATTTAATGACCCTCAAGATTTCTGCATCTGCATTTTTTAACTTTGGCAAGCCGTAGCATCTAAACGGTCGGTCCTAGTGAAAAATTTCATTTACATGTTTTGTTTCTCAACCAATTATCTAGGTACGGAATTTTCGCATTTTTTTCATCGATCCATTTTCACCTAGTTTTTGCTGAATTTCAGCTTCAGCAAACGGTAGCTCCATCACGGTCGACCCTAGAGTAAACTTCCAATGACGTTTTTTGTTCCTCATCTAATTATCTAGATACGGAATTTTCGCATTTTTTTTACCGATCCACGCCGACGTAGTTTTCGCTGAATTTGGTTAGTTGATTCCAGAGTAAATATTTGGTTCCCACATCAATTATGCATGTGGGTATGGAGTTTGTTTTTTCAATATATATTTTTCGTCATGGTGAAATGCATACTGATGTATAAAATCGGTAACAATAATCGTGTTATCCAAAACTGGGTCATAATAGATCAATAAAAAAAAAAATGCGAAAATTCAGTATCTAGATAATTAGATGAGGAGCAAAAAACGTCAGTGGAAGTTTACTCTAGGGTCGACCGTGATGGAGCTACGGTTTGCTAAAGCTGAAATTCAGCAAAAACTAGGTGAAAATGGATCGATGAAAAAAATGCGAAAATTCCGTACCTAGATAATTGGTTGAGAAACAAAACATGTAAATGAAATTTTTCACTAGGACCGACCGTTTAGGTGCTACGGCTTGCCAAAGTTCAAAAATGCAGATGCAGAAATCTTGAGGGTCATATGAATTTAACGAATAATTCTTCACCGATTTCAGTCGCTTCGATTTTCCAAAGCTTTTAGTATAAAATAAGATATGTTTTATATCCCAGACTTGTTTTTCGTCGGTGTATACCTGTTATGATAAAAAGAAAATATATCAGATCAAGAGAATTTTCAGGCATACCTTTTTATCGCTCTTACCAAAAAGATTATCGAAAATGATAGTATTTACAGTAATAACGGTACATCAGATAATTATGCAACTTTTGTTCAAAGTGAACGACGGCGCAGTCAGTCTTACTATTTACATGAGCACACATTAGTAGTTATCAGTTTATCTAACTAAATTGAGCTGTTTTCTTATTTTTCAGTAATTGTGACGCGTGTAATTAGTCGAATAATGCAGTAAAGCTTAGTAAAAACAAAAAAAAAAAAAAGCAGCATTAGCGACAACATAGTTTTAGTTCAATAAAATGAAGATGAAAATAAAAATTCAGCCAGGCGCTATTGATGAAAGTAATGAATATTCCATAAGGGTAGAAAATTAGTCTGATCTTCAGTCTTTATTAATTCTAGGTATGAATTAACGTAAGCGGTAGAAATATATTGAAATAAAAATAATCCAACTGTTACATAATTATCTGCGAATAAATCTTAAAAACTAAAAGAGAGTATAAATTTGTGAATAATCATGGTTTAAAGAAAGCCCAGACCTCTGAGGAAACTAAATAAGATCTGAAAAACTGAATAATTAGCGCTGCTTTGAATCTGAGATTAGAAAAGTTGTGTATCTATTATCACTGGCTGAAAGCATGTGCTGGGAGAAAAAAGATTGGATACTTATAATCACGTAGGAAAATTCAATAGATTTTATATACTAAGAGGTTTCCTTCAAACATCGCAGTCAGTCAAATATCTAATTATTTATTTATTCATACATTTATTTCTTCATTCATGTATTAATCTATTTATTTATTTATTTAATCATTTCACGGTCTTTGAAAGTTTAGAATTAAAAAGGGGATGACCAGCCTGCGAAAACAGACGAAAAACTTGGGTAATGCCGAGTAGGAAGTGACTGACTGCGATGTTTCAAGGAAACCTCTTAGTATAGTTAAATAAATTTTATCAATAAAACATTCAAATAAAGCCAAACTATATTACACGTTTAGACTTTTGATAATAAGATTCATAGATAATCATTTTTTCTTCTCTCTTCTTTCTTTCTTTCTAAAATTTATACACAAAAAAATGTCCATAGTGACTAATGAATAAAAACTCTTAAAAGCTAGTGCAAAAACGAAATTTGATCGACAGATAGATACGCAAATACACACATTCATTCAGATAAACTACTAACGTGCATTGATCTATACTCCATTAACTATAATATCCTAATATCAATAACAGATCATTTTTTTAAAGCGATAATATTTTCTCGTGTAGATTCATTCAAATCATTAGACAATGTATACGTGAATTCCCTACTGTAAAATTAAATGTTATTTGTCAATAAGGATTAGTCAGCAATTCAGGCAGTGAATCTCGTTTGCTGTTAGCTTCTATATGGGTATAGGGAAGGCGACTGCCAAACTCTGCTGCCAGGAGCGCTAGCGAGCTTTCGATCACATCTGCCAAACTGTTTCGTGTGTTTGGTGCTAGTAAAAGTGTGTTTTTTTAATTCAATCATTCTAATAATTGAGTGAAAACATGCCTACCATGTGCGTGGCAGTGAGTTGTAAAAAAAAAAGGGTGTACAAAAATAAATAAAGAAATCACATATGGTTACATATTGATATAGCAATTATCAAGACACAAAACTTGTAACAAGTTGAAGTGCAAATATTGATAAGAAGTAAAAATATCAAGGCGCTATTTCCTTAACATCATTTACAATCTGTGAAAAAGGATTTCGACTGGCCACACGCACAGCTATCGAAATAGATTGCGGTCGCTTATAAGACGACGGTAAATGTTGTTATCTCAACTGATAAATTTTGCCTGTTTGATACCAATATCTAACTTGGTTGAACAAATTTCGTTAATAATTGTTGAATAAACATTTTGAAACGAATAAAAAGTCTAATCGTAATAATTATTTCCAGCGAATAATTGTCTTTCATTATAAAATCGATCCGTTTAAAAGCTAATTACTTTTGATCTCTTGGTATAGCTGTATTACCTAATGACTTGAGTCATGACCGAAAACTCGGTGCTACCCTCTGCGCTTAGCTTTGCGTGTCGCCTTCCCTATAAAGTGAAAAAAGTAAAACTAATTCGGAATATTGACGCTTTGGCTTTAAAAGAATTAAAATTTTAAACGTTATTGTGCAGTGAAATGCTGCCCGATTTATCGTCACCAGTTTCCATATCGATTTTTATACCATCCAGTGTCTGGTAAATGGTTCTAAAAGTTGGCCTATCCGAAGGTTTTTTATTCCAACAAAGTTTCATTAGTTCGTAAATTGGCTGAGGCGTATTATCCGGGCACTGTAATACATGACCTTCCTTAATGTACTTGACAACCTCTTCATGAGTCATTCCGTAGTAAGGTTGAAGAGCGAAGCTGAATATCTCCCACAAGCATACAGCAAAGGCCCAAACGTCTGACTCTATGGTATATTTATTATACAATATACTCTCGAGAGGCATCCATCTTACAGGTATAGCGTCTTGTTCATCACCCTTGTAATAATCTTGCAGATAAATCTTTTGGGACAAGCCAAAGTCTGCTATTTTAACAACCATTTGATCATTTATCAGACAATTTCTCGTCGCCAAATCACGATGCACGAATTTTCTGTCCGATAAGTATACCATGCCGGAAGCTACTTGTCTGGCTATCTTTATCAGATTCATGTGTGACAACCTCGTGTCGGTAAACGAGTCGTTTTCAATGCTCCTCACTATGTAATTACCCGGGGAACAAGACCTCAGAAATTCGTTAAGATCCCCTCTACCCATATATTCAAAAAGTAAACACATTGGACGACCTATTGCGCAGACTCCAAGGAGTTTTACTATATTAGGATGGTCAAACTCCGCCAACAAACACGCTTCACGTTCAAAGTCCACCAAAAGATCATCCGACGCTTCATCTTTCAACATTTTCACTGCTACATTAGTAAATTCTTCTTCTGACACTAGTCCCGGTGCTTTAGCTTGAAATACTCGTCCGAATGCTCCCTGGCCCAGGTCTCTTACGTAGATAATATTGTTTCTCGGAAATTCGAGCTTTTCCAACTTGGGATTGAGCTGGGCTCCCGTATTGTGGTATGCGTCGTTACTCGGTAGTTTGTCAAGGTCGATATTCACCTCCTGAGATTTAATGGTTTTTTGTGAACAAGGAAAGGGGTTTTTATACACCTTGGAAATAATTTTACCTTATTCGCTCGTATGCTGTGGAAAAATATTCCATTCACTCAGTTTTTGACAACGAAATTTCTCAAAATTTGCAGGGAATATTCTACATTGATGTAATTTTGGGGCAAACAAAGGATATTTGATGAATTTCGTTTTCGGGTAAGAAAACTTTCGGTCTTGAGTCAATTTGTCGTAAGCATTGAGAAAAAAAGGGTATTACGTGCTCGCAGCAATTGAAAACTGATCTTATCTCCACATATTATTCGTTTGCTCCGAAATAACATCATTTTAGAAAAAAATGATTTCCAAGGTGTGTGTAGTAGCCAATTTTCGGAATAAGCTTTGGCTCTTGGTAAACGCTGATAAACTCGTTTAAAATCAACCAAAATATAAATAGTTTTGAAAATCCTGTTGATCATAGCAATAGTTACCTGTGTTTCTGTTGGATTATAGCCATGATGATGGTGTTTGTGTAATCTTTGGCAGAGCAGTATTGATAAGAGTAGTCCAACCACACAGATGAATCCTATCGATGATAGAATGAGTATTAAACTCGGTGTGAAAAACGTCTCCATTTTCAGATCTGGATCAATTTTCATAGTAAAGTTTGTTGAATTATCTGAAAAATAATAAAAGATAAAAGAAAGCAAAAAGACCAGTTAGATACTGTTATCACACATGCAGTGTCATCATGTCTTCCTAGCAAGTTCCTATGATGATTTCATCTACTTGTTAATGTTCTGATCGTCATACCACAAATTGGTATGTCGCATAGTTCCCAGCGTATGTTCTGATCCATTGTATAACACCATGGCATTGGTTCATCGCCGCCAGCATTCCTGCAATAGTTTTCTGCGTTTTGAATTTGTGGAAATACGTCTGGTGGCCGGTCGTGACTGTGAGGCTCTTGGATAGCCCATTCCTGACACTCCAGTCCAGATTTTGTCTTGTTCACAAAACCAAGATAAAAACGTCCATTGCCTATCACACAGTCACCTAAGAAAACGCAAGTTACCAATCACATCATCATAATTCCCCGTATTATATCAACTTTTCACCTAATTTGAGCCTCAAAGGATCAAGCTATTGAAAGAGTTAGTAGCCTTGTACCATATCGCGTCCCTAGTGCCATAAAGGCATATCGTCGTTATAGGCAAAAACCAAAAGGGTCTATGGCCCAAAAGATAATATATTTTGAGGAAAACTGATATTTTTTTCTGACTTTCTATGCGTTTTTCATGTTTTCAAAGCGATAGGCAAAGTTTGAAAAAACTATATGCTTTTTTGGCGTTAGTATGCTGTAAAGTCCTATAACGACGATATGCCTTTATGGCATTAGGGACACGATATGCAATAGAAGTTTAATTCTACCAGAAAGTGTAATGTTTCTGAGACTTGTTCTATATGATGCAATTATTCTTCATTTTAACTAAGAGTCAGTCTACTTAAAGCGGGTACATTAAGGTGGTCATTGAGTTGCACACAGTGTCCAGCAAAATTGGAGCATGACAAATTTACATTACTAATTCATTTTCAATTTCTTCGAACAAAGGTAAACCGCTTAGTAATGCAGAATATTGCTCAACTTCTGACTTTAACTTGATTATGATGCAAACATGTTCAAAAAAATGTTCAAAAAAATGTTCAAAAAACCGCACATGCCTATCCTCCAAAAATACTTTCATTCATGCCGTGTCTCAATTCGCACAAGCCCGGGCTCGATCTCGGTTTCGGTCTTGGTACGCCATTGCGATTGCACTCGATCAGCGATCTGCTGTAAGGCGTACTCTGGTGTTACCTTGCTAAAAAACGATTCAGACCGATACTTACTTTATATCCAAGATATAAGAATTAGAAGTTCGCTTTCAATCTTTAATATACACTGAGTGACAAAAATAACGGGCCACTCGAGTTTTCCGGTAAAAACACCGTTTTTCGAAACGGTATTACTCGATGAAAAAATATTCGTAAAAAATCGTCAACGGAGCGTTTCACAGGTTGAAACGTCATCTTCGAGCTCGTTTCCGAAAATTTCACCTGCGATTGTTTTTCACCTGTTGGCGCAGGTTTGAATGAAGAGCCGAAAAATGAAAAAAAATCCGACAATTTCAAATTTGGCTGCGGGGGTGAAAAAAAATCGCAAAAAATTTCCTCGATGATCGGTGTGTAGCCTTAGGTCTGCTCTTCACAACTGTTCTAGAAATTTTTGTCTACGACTTTTTTTCACCAGTTTATTGAATTTTAAGTAAGTATAGACCGTTCTGGCGCTACCCAGGATGCACCACGGGAAGGTACAGTCTTCAAGCACCCCATGTGTTTGTGTGTGTGTTGTATATGTTTGTGTGTGCAGGCAGCGATCAGGACCTCCAGTGCGTCACTTCCAAGGTATTCATGATTCCAAACCCTCGCTGCACTGCATGTGTTTGAATGAAAAAAAAGTCGTGGGCAAAAAATTCGAGAACAGTTTTGAAGAGCAGACCTGAGGCTACACAACCATCTTCGTGAAAATTTTTAGCGATTTTTTTTCACCCCCGCAGCCGAGTTTGAAATTGTCGTTTTTTTTTTTATTTTTCGGCTCTTCATTCAAACCTGCGCCAACAGCTGAAAAACAATGGCAGGTGAAGATTTCGGAAACGAGCTCGAAGATGACGTTGCAACCTGTAAAATGCTCCCTTGACCATTTTTTACGAATATTTTTTCATTGAGTAACACCGTTTTGAAAAACGGGGTTTTTCCCGGAAAACTTGAGTGGCCCGTTATGTTTGTCACTGAGTGTATTTTAAAGATTCTTCTTTTTCTTCTATATATGGGCGTTTCTCTACAAAGTGGGCGAAAAACTACCCAAAATTGTCCCCACCACTTTTTTCGCATTTTTGGAAAAAATAATCGAAATGAAATCAACTAAGAACAATATTTTTTTTTATATCCCCCCCAACTACCACTTCTTTCACATTTTTGGAAAAAATAATCAAAATTAAATCAACTAAAAACAATATTTCTTTTTATATCAAATCAACATGTTACAAAACCAAATTCTGAAATCAACATCTCATAAAATTAGCTCACAACCAATAAAATTGGGATAAACTGGCATATTTCAGGCAGGGGACTGTGCGACAGGGGACTGACGAATTTGGCAAAAATATACCATCATGCCGAAACTAAGAATATTCCATAAAATAACTCGCAGTAATTGTAATATGACTTCTACCGTTAGATGTTATCTAGCTGGAAAGGGTGAATAAAATGATTTATTTGAAGAAAAAACCTCGCCAGAGGACTGTTCTTTTTAGGGTTACAGACACGTCATCATCACACTGAACGCAAAAAAACGACTAAATAAGATAGCGCTAGAGCGCTGTCTGGCATTTGCTATGAACTTCTCAGCGCTAACATTCAATTTAATGCACAAATCGTGGCGAGGGTGCCACACACCATTTAAAATCATTTTTTTTTTTGTGCGACAGGGGACTGTTAGCAAAAATCAAGGGACAAACTTTAGCTCACAATTTCGGCGTAAAAATAGTAAATTGAAAAATTATAACCATGTAAATTGTAAAATGCCTTTATTATGGACATCTATAATAGAGTAGTATTGAAAAATATTATCCCTGGTTCACTACACGTCACGAAATAATTCCGATTTTGCATCTGTGACATGCCAGGGGACTGTTTTTTAGGGGTGTTGATGTGAAAATTTTCCTTTTTATGGATTCATTCTAATATTTTTAGACTATTGGCTCTTTCAAACAACTTGTTAACATGAATTTCAATAAAAAATAATCTCGAATTCGAGTCATTTTATAGGTGAAATCTTCGTGGGACACGAAGTTTCCCAGTTTGTGGAGAAACGCCCATATATTATACTAACTTCTTAAATATCAGTTGTTGATGTTTTCAAATCAAAAAATGCGCTGGTCGAGTGCAATCGCAATGACGTATCAAGACCGAGACCGAGACCGAGACCGGGCTTGTGCGAATTGAGACACCGCATCAGGGTGTATCCTGTTAATGCAAGAGTTTTGAAGCATGGCTGAGGAAATGAATGATGTCGAATGTCGAACACTATGAAGATCATGACGAAATAGCTTAGAAACTAGCTTCAATGGATGAATAATAATTTCTCAAACATACGTGTGACGAGATGGGGATTCATGTCTGTCAAATGAGCATTTGAACACGTCGCTGTAGTTTTGCTAATTTTAGGTAAGCTTTCACAGACTGGAAGGGTGAAGTGTCCCCTAGTCCTGATGTAGCTAGCTTTTTTTTTGTTGTCTTCTATCAAAGCCCAGTCGACCAAACAAAACTGTTGCCTAACTGCCATACAGTCTTCGTAACACAGCGGCAATCCCACGGAGTGCGAACATTGTGGGAATGCGTACATGCATAACAGTTTCTAAAATTTACCCAGAATAATATTCCCTGTTTTAGAGTGGAAATTAATGTGAATATAGCTTATGATAAGGCATGAGGGCACCAGTTAGTAAAAAACACAGTGTGGCTTTACGCAATGATTTCAATAAATTGCAAGGTCATTTAATTGAGATAATTTGTTGAAAAGGGTATTGTGTTTGTTTGGTAGTATTTTATCAAGGATTCGAAGTTATATTTACAAGATTCTCATCTTTGGAGCCTGTATTTTATGTGTTTATTGTAACACTTGTACCAATTATGATAATCTTGCAGCTAATCAATTAGATTAACGGGGTTACAAATTTGTAATTAGCGCTTTTTTTTCAATGTTGATGCAATGAAAGATAGCTTCCGAAATATCTCAACAATTGAGACTAATCTTAAAATGAGAGTGACGAGCGAAAGAAGGTCACAAGACAGAAAAGTGTATGATTGATTTTAGGATAAATGGCCAATCGCTGCCTAATTCAACTGAAAAAGAAAACATTTTCCCCAGTTTGAATACACACACCAGTTTTGGTCAAAATCTATAACATCAGTGTTCAGTTGACCTGGGGGCTTATTCTGTAACTCATGACTGCGGAAATAACGGCAAAATAGCACTGAAATCATGAAAAACAATAGGCAGCTGCCAATGAGCTGCTCCTATTTCATGGATTGACATTCTTTTGTGCAGTTATTCCGCAGTCATGGTAACATCAGAGTTACAGAATATTATAAGCCCCCTGAACCCAGGGCAAAACAATGCAATAATAGTGTTTCAACGTATGAACTGAAACCCCAGCTTAAGCTAAAAGTGACGACACACAGATGAAAACAAGTGAAGGGGGAAAACAGCATAACTGGCATGACGATAAACTGAGAAAGCAGTTGTCGCGTGATAACATAATAGAAAAAGACTTCAGAGTGGACAATTGAAGATAGATAATTCACTTCTAAGAATCATTCAAAATTACATGTAAATGATTTCAATATTTGCTTTGTATATTCTTGAATGTTGACGCGTGATTTCGAGAAATGTTAGTAAGTTTTTTGCCCAGGAAATAAAAATTAGGAACATATTTGTTGTTTTTTTTCTTCACTCATAACGTTTGAATTTCTTAATGATAAACAAAATGTATGTAGGATTGAAACCTCTGCAGCCGATCGACAAGGTTCTATGAGTCTCTCTATCAAGTCTGTCCACAGGTCCTCAGTTATCTTTTCATTCAGCCATCCCCCATTGTTGTCATTAGAATCATTGAACCAAACTTGTCCGATGCCTGTCAAATATTTTTTACAAATCTTTCCATTGTAAGGAGCGCAGTAACCCTTTAACAACGGGTCTAAAAATATAAGATAAAAAACGCAATTATTTGTTTGTTATTATTATTAACTTATCACTAATAATATTGTTCATATTTTATTATTTGAATTACTCACTTATTTCTGCAGTTGATAATTGTAGTGTGACGATAAAGAGAAAATTTTGTAAAACCACCTGCATCGCGATTATTTATTTGCGATGTTTAAATAAGCGAATGTTTCGCAAGCTTACGTATAGTCTGCATTGACAAACATACGTCGATTGATATGGTTTGTTATTTCTGACTTTTGTAGAATCACAATCACATGTTTTTTATTGAGATTGTTGCTTTTTTTACATCAATAAGTTTGAAAATAAGATGATAAACGATAATTGTTGATCCGACAATCATTTTTCAATCATATCACTATGAAACGATATTTAACGGAGTTTTGTTTGTATTATTTGTAATTCTGTCAGGTGACTAATTGGGGGCGGGTGATATGCTATGTGTGTATGTATTATGAACGCGTTCGTTCGCTTCGCATTCGATCGGCTGGTAAATGACTCATTATTTGTATCTAGACAAGTATTAAATATTTATTTGTTCTTGTCAATTAAGATTCATTTCTTTGTGTTACACTATACGTGAATAAATACGAGAAACAGTGTTAGTTGTTAATTCAATTGTTCAAAGCCGATATCATTTGACTCGTTCTAATTGAGGTTACGAAAGACGAAATATTACGTGAAAACTTCGGAAATTTCACTTGTTTTACTTCCCCGAAACAGATGACTCGGGACCTCGGGAATAGTTGCATCCATTTTTCCTACAGATGTCGGCATTTGCCGAATTTACTAACTTGTAGGTGTTGAATATTTGCGTCGAGTTTCCTACCCTCTTAACTAGGTTGTTCACGGAAATCGGAATAGCCAACAATGCTCTGAATGGTCGTTATATCAGAAAATAAATAATATTTGGAAATAGGGAACATCTTGTAATCAAAGGTTCACAACTTTAGATTTCTATGAAAATTGTTATCTATTCGTTATTCTTTTACTCTCTTAAGGAGGTTCGATACCAAAATGCAAACGATAAGAAATCTTTGAAAGTTTTATCATCGAAAGATAGATAAATGAAATGCGTATTCCCAAAATTTCAATTCGATTCACTACACCGTTTTTTATAAATTAATTTTTGAATTCGCTTCTTATACACGTAGAGGTATGGAGAGCCGATAAGGTTAGTATGAAATCTTTCGTATCACCCGCGTGGTAAGAGTAGATTTCATACTAACCTTATCGGCTCTCCATACCTCTGCGTGTATAAGAAGCGAATTCAAAAATTAATTTATAACCCAGTAAACGAACACGAATTGAAACGAATTGAGTATGTGCAAAACGGAATTAACACGAATTAAATAGAATTTAAAAAAATTGCTAAGAATTGACACACAGGTCTTTTTAATTCCATCTAATTCGTATTAATACCGTTTTCCACATACTCAATTCCTTTTCGTTTACTGGGAAAAAACGGTGTAGTGAATCGCCTTGAAATTTTGGGAATACGCATTTCATTTATCTATCTTTCGATGATAAAACTTTCAAAGATTTCTTATCGTTTGCATTTTGGTATCGAACCTCCTTAAACCAAAAATTTATTGCGTTTATTCATGCGAGCTCATTCTTATTTCGAAAAATAACAGGCATATCACCGTCAGGTCGGCGCTAGTATCGCAGTAGCGACAAGAGGTATGAAATTTTCCAAATTCTTCAAACGTGGAATATCCATACGTATATTATTCGAGATATTTCTGTTCATCTAATTCCTAATTCACATTACGTTTGACCTGAAACCTTGCCTGACGTCGCTACTTCCTAATAATCGGCACACCCCTACTGAGTGCCTCGAGAACATGATATAAATCATAGCTGTGTTATGGAAGGATTGAGCGGGAGCTTTGAAGCGAGCGCACATAGCAGACACAATTATACACAAACATAGAAAAAGCGACATGATTGGTTAGATCTAATGGAAAGATCCAATAATATCACTTGGTGTTGATACCGTGTCTAGCTGAAAAGCTATTTTCCTTGTTGACCGCAACACGATGCGGGCTTTCCAGCTACAAACACAGATCAACAGAAACAGATATTATTGGTGGCTTTCGTTAGATACGACCAATTATATCGCTTTGTATGTGATCATTGTGATCATGTCTCCTCTGGTTACTTGCTAAGAAGCACCAATTGGTATTGGAAACGTGAATGTGGAGCAAAATTGAGTATTGAAAGATAGAGGAGATGCAGCACTAAACACTGACTATAGCATCGTTACTTCACCATTCGGCGTTGTCACGATGTTATATGTAGCGTTCTGAAAGAAGAACAATGACCTCTCGCCTGTTAGTTTTCGAAATTTGATAGCAGTTTACAATAGAAATCGGATACGATCATTTATTATCAACATGCGACTCGTAATTTTGATAGCTGCTATTCACATTTTTGTAATAATTTATTTGGCTTGTATATACATGCTGAGAACGATAAAAATAGTTAAATATCCTGCAAAAACAAGTGTTTTTATATTATTTCTTTTACGGATTTTGTTCCGCCACACTTGTACTCGTATAGTGCATTTGGCAACGAGTACAGTTTTCTATCAAATAAGCTACTATGCTGAAATCTGAGAAAACTGCATGGACATATGGACTGAGCCTTCCCTTGCGGGGGTGAGGCGAAAGACGGAAGGGGAATCAGCGGCGTCAGCCATATCGTTGAGCGAAATACAGCTCGATATAGATATACTACGTGTACAGACATGTTTGTGGTAGTGCCTCACGGACTTCTGATTTAGCCTAACAATATGGCCGACGCGTTACCTCACGTACTCTCCCCTAGATGCATACCCCTCGCTTATAAGCCTAGCTTGCGCTCAGTCCATATGTCCATGGAAAACTGCATGGATGGCATGAGAACGCCATCTAACATTAGTTTTGGAACTCCACCTGGCATCCGAATCTAGTGTGAAAAACACGAATTAATCGAACGGCGGTTAAACTGAAGCTGCCGACGAAGGTTATTTTTCACATTGACTACAAGCTCGATAAGTCGAAAAAAGGAAGAAGAAGAAGTTATTTTTCACATCTGGTTATCAAAGGAAGTTAATCTTTGATGCGCGTCGATCGGATTGGGAATGGTGCTGGGGCGGGAGGGAATGTATATTCCCTCCCGCTCGGTACTCACGTTCAAATTACGTAATTTCCCCCACGCCCGACAAGCATGAAAGAAAGCTCATTTTTTGCACGTATTATGAAAAATGATATACTTATTACTATCGAATGAAAAGTTGATTGAAACACTGATTTTATCGAAATAAACAGAGACGAACATTGCCAGTTTTCCATGAGTTTTCCCCGTTCCCTTCGCCATGATGTTACGTCTGCAGCGCCACTATCGGTAATTTTTAAATCAGATTTAATAATACGAACAGCGACGATCCACAGAGCTTTCTCTCTAGTTCACAGATTGCGTAGAGTAGTGGTGTATCGAACGTTGGAAATCGTGGTTTGGACCAATCAGTATACAATCATCGTGACGTCACGAGTAATCCATTGATCCCATTGGCCAGATTCCCCGGGTAACTTTGTACCTGCTAATTTCAAATTGAAAAAATAGTTTCGCGGGAATTCTGTAAATCCGCGATTAGGTGGAAGCAGGTATCACACATAAAGGGAAAATAAGCTCTACGAATACGATCGGAATGTTTTGATCGTTTAAGAAAAATGTCTTCATCTTCTTCATCGATCAATGACATATCCAGCGATCTTACATGGTTGTACATATAGGTATACATACTATAGTATATGTATATTATAAATTAGGTGTATATATCAGGGCGGAGTCTTCGGACAAGATGGCCGCTGATTTCGTACTCGTTTTCCCATCTTCGATGTGTTAGTGAGGTCGGATGCGCGCGCTTGTGTGTGTAGGGCGTCGTTACTGCTTGCCGTGTGTAGGCGTTGGCAAAGCAGCGAGCTGGGGCGACATGCCGTGAAAAACTACGGCGTTTCGCGTAATCTTCTGCACGTGTAGTCTCATCGAAATACTCGATCGTTAGTGGTTTTACGTTGAATAGTTCCGCGCCTTGGCCTTCTTGGTAACTTCCCGATGAAAGTAGAGACTCGTAATGATGTGGTGTTGAAACGTTTATGAACAGTGCGAACGAACTAACGGTCGAGAGAATATAGAAGCCACGTATCTCGCTATGGAAACTGACAAATATTCCTGAGCCCCAGTTCAGTCTGTAACTCTACGCTGGTGTTTTGTTTCGCGCAGCGGTTGTCGGTAGTGCGTAGAGCCTCGTCGTCTTTTGTTTGTTTTTTCTTATTTTACACATATTTAACAAAAGACGGTCGCTTGATCCACTAATTAGTAACGACTAATCACATTACCTCGTCGTTACCGAGGTGAAACGTATACGTTGTGTGGAAAAAAGGAAGAAGAGCAAAGAACAGAAAAAAAAATACGTATAATATACTAAAAAACGAATAACGACGAAGAAAAAGAGAAAATAAAACTATGTCAAAACTCTCGACCGAAAATCACAGTGATAGTCCTTCGACAATGATGAGTTTGTGAGGTTCGTCGTGATCAACAAAAGTTGAATTGTATGTACAGCATTGATTGTGATGTCAATTATTGTCACAAAATTGTCACGGTGACTCGTGGTCAGATATACGCAATAAGTAAATAGAAGCTAAACGAAGGAAAGAAAAGATTCCTAAAATTTTATAACAAGATTCAGAAGAAAACCGGTCGGAAAATTACCTAGCGCAACGCCGGGACGCGGCGGGACAATAGCTGAAACGAATCTGAACGAAGTGGAACCGTTGCATCCGTGAATGCAGACGCATGGTTGTCACTTCAAGGCGTGATATAAAAACAAGAGAACAGAGAGCATAACGGAAGATATCAACCCGTCCTTGATATAATTGTTTATATCACTTACCGAGACACGGGTCAGAACGCACATGATATGACTCTCAGGTAGGCATGAAATGAAACCTTATTTCATCTAGCTCTATATATATTCTAGGATTCTGTAGATTCTCCGAAATAATTTTACTTTGGAGGTACCTAGTCGTTGTTTTTTTTTCTTCCAATATTCGTTGCACAAATTGATCTCTCCAACTATCCGTTATTTCGTTAATCAACAGTTATCTTTAGCTAGTTGATAGTCCTTAATAGCGATAAAAGTCGCGTGTATCTTTGGTGGGATTTTTAAAAAGTAACGGACTCGAATTTTGAGTCTATCTTTGAATAATCCTCAACCGGTTTTATTATACATCGTGCTAATTACGGAGGCTTGACAATTGAGCCCATCTCCTTTCTGTCAACCCCTACGGCTCGGGTTCGGAGACAATTCCGGGTGTCCCCCCGATTCTGGCTTTCATTAACACTCACCATAAGTAGCCATCTGTCAAATGCAGACTATTTTTTTGCGGCCGCGTTGCCCGGGAGTGAGATGGAACAGACTTGTTTGGTGTTGGGACGGGGAGGAAGAGGGGTGGGCGAATTCAATTTCCCATTTGCGAATGAGAAAAGATTTTTAATGCTAGAGACGTAACTATATCGAATTTGGCGAAGCATTAAGAATAGAAAAAAGGAAAGTGGCAATCTCCTTTTCTATTCCACGAAAAGAATAAAATAAAGTTCACGGTTAGTCTTGCGAATAAAACTACATATTATATACGTACCAAAGTTATACCTACGAAGTACTTATGTGGAGTAATTTATCTTGCGTAACAAGGTTGTCAAGTGATTGTACTCTTCATGCTGTAATTCACGTGGGTTTTCCATAAGCGAAAATAATCTTGTTGGAATTACATACATTTTCTGGAGCAAGTCGAGAATAACTTCACACCTTTTGTTAAAACGTACCAATGCACGATTTGTCGATTAAAGAATACTCGGTAAAAGGTTTTGTTTTTCTTTTGCCCATTCAACTCGCGTTCCTTCACTGATGTTGGCACTGATTCATCTGAAAGAAGACCCCCTATTTTCGTCCACTCTTATATTTTATACTCAAAAGAGCAAATATGCAAATGCTCCAAGAGTCTAGTCTTTTGTTTATAGTTTAAGATTCCGAAGTGCCGATGATCGTCAACTGTTCCTCAATAAAATTCTTTCACTTCGGCTCGGATTTGATTCCGATAATTTTGAAGAACAAGTTCTACAGGTACAGTAATGTTCATGGATGGGTTCGCGGTGGCTAACTGTTTTTTTCGGACTTTTTTGGATACAATCAATAAAATAATATAATATTATTTTTATAAGGGGTCGAAATTATTACTATTCGCTGTGTGCAGAAAGCCAAGTGGCGCCGCGGCCGGCTGAATTCAGCATATTTTGTTGGACTAGCTAGCATTTATTCACATACGCGATACGTTGTTGATGCAATTTTAATAAAAGAACGTTCATATTCGTTATTTCCTATTGGTACGCGAGTCCAGCAAAATTCGTATTTCTCGCCGCCATGGGCGCTCTAAGTCGTTCTCAGCCGCTATAGTATGGCTCTGCACACAGCGAATTATAATTTCGACTATCGGCACATCAAACACGACTAAAATGGAGTCTCGTTTCCGAAAAAGTCCGAGAAAAACAGTTAGCCACTGCGAACCCATGGGTTAATGAACATTACTGTACTTCCAAAGATATCGTATACATACGTTGATCAACAATAAAATATCTGTGTCTCGAATCTCTGTATCAATGGGCAAGAAGATTATACGAGTATACGTCTACCTTTTCTACGTATGCACATACACATACATACGTGCACATCGCGATACCATACTTATCGTTTTGTCTTTTCTTATCGTAAAGTTTTTAGCTGTACAATCTCTCTTATAAGACTCTGGGTAGGGTATGTAGTTTTTATCCCGGTATGATCGTTATTTACTTTTGTGAAACCATCGTACCCGAGTAGTGCGGGCCGTTACCATATGCATACATACCCATATATACCTATACTTCTCAATTCTTCCAAGGGTGGAGAATTGCATGGGACGCGGATAATAACGTTCATAGAAAAGCTGCGTCAATGAGTAAGAAGGAATACGGGACAGCAGGAAGCAAGAAGGGTGTCCGAAGTATACTACACGTGTGCGCGTACACGGGACAATTAATATACATATATTTTCCTTCTCTCAACGAATCTCAATCCATTATTTATTATTCGTAAATTCTAAACGAGCTCTGATGCCTAATATTCGCCAATGTCTTTGCTCGTTGGCGCGTATGTATGTGGGTGCCCTAATCAAAAATCAAACGGTACGAAAAGGGTTCGCTCGAAATTCAGTCAGAATCGTTGTTCACGTGACAAACTTTTATATGGGTATTGGGATCCTTAGAACTTCGATACGCCAACTAGTGGCAGAAAATAGAACTGTTGAACGACGGCTGCAGTAACCAGCTGTAACCAACGAGAGGGCTTGAAACCTCGATACGCTTACTAGTGACGAAAAATAGAACTGTTGAAAGTCGGCTACTTTTACGAAGCCACGCCCATTCCAAGGATCCCAATAGAACCGTCTTCGCTCTGTTCTTGACGGACATGCCGATTGATATATTCATGCAATTCTAATACAGAGAACTCGAGCTACGTTCAATTTCGGACAAATCAAAAGTACAGGTAGCAAGAAAAACAAAAATATACACCGTCGAGAGTTCAGTTTGTCATGTTTGTTGTATCTTCGAAAGTTTAGCCACAATTTCTTCTCCATCCATGTGAAATCTAACAATCTGAAACAAGAGATGTATCGAAGGTTGTACCTACAGTGAAGTAGAATCGTTATGATCATGGAATGAAAATATCTGAGTCATGAATTTCGATACATCGGAATTTGATTTACGTTTAATTTTGCAAGCTATTTCAGCTCTGTACCCGAGTCGAAATTTAGCGCCTACATTGGACCTTTACTTCTAGGTTTAAATCAGGATGTGGAGGATCACAGGAGGGTTAACTTGCATTGTAATTAGCGCCTACTTTGAACCTCCAATGGGCCGTTATTGGACGATCTTCCATGTTGAGGTTCAAAATAGGAGCTCGCAAGCACCTAGGAAGACGCTCGACCTCCTCCCATTCGAAAAAAAAACAAAATAGTAGCGGCAGATCAGACTCATATAATACTTTCTCGTATACTTTGTTGTCCCAACGTCTATTTAAACCTCCTATGATACTGAAGGGATCGGAACCTTCTATGAAGATGTGGTATAACTGATCGGTATATATGCGAAGCGTAGTCCTAGTTTGGTGCTAGCGAGAGTGTAGTGAGTTGGATGCGCCGCGTAGTGAGCGTGAAGAGAAACTGAGATATTATAGTGTCGCCACATACTATTCGACCTAGAGCTCCTACATTGAACCTCCAAGTCCTCCATTCACTACGTTTGAGGACTTGGAGGTTCACTGTAGGAGCTCTAGGTCGAATAGTATCATAGGAGGTTTAAATAGGCGTTGGGAGAATCAAAGCAGGGTTAAAATTTCGACTCGGGTACCATCAATGCGTTATAGAATTCTGATCTTCATAGTTCATTTATCAAGATAATTGCAATTTTAAACCGCCGCCTAAACTTAAGTTCGATTGAATTATCATGCATGGAAAAAAGCCCGCTTCCTTACTCTATATCTTGCTGAATTATGTATAATCCGAGATATCAATGCTCTGTGATTTTATTTAGTCTCAATGACTCCTCAAATTTTATACTGCTTTGTTTTTGGGGGACCTATTAATAAACGAAAAATAAAAGAAAACACTAGTTTGTAAAATTCACTTTGTTAACAAGATGACTCAGCTGAAGAAAATATGTCAGATGTTATAGTTCGATATGAACTGAAGTAGCTGTAGTACATTCCGTTTTAATAATATTTTCAATCGATCACAATCATCTTAACTCCATCCAGTTTGTATTTTCGATTTGTTTCGAGATAGATTTGATTTAAACCGCGGGAATAGCTAGAAGTTGGGTTCAGATGCTTCGTAGGAGGGACAGTTGGTGTGAGAGGTTTGAGAAAAAAGTCGTTTATCACAAGCCAAACGGCTGAATCAGGAAATGAAAACATATATTTTACTGTACGGTCGGATAATCTGTGTCTGCAGCAGCGGACTTGCAGGATGAAAGAAAATAGATTTCTATAGTTGCCAATGAATCGATCGTCGTTTATAACTTCCATAGAGTATAGATCGTATAATGTTTTTTAAAATTCAGTCCTTGAATTCATAACGTAAGATAGACACGGAAGATGGTATACATTAAATTCATCGCGTGACTAACTTGCATTTAAGAGTCAAACTCTATGAGTATATATAGATGCGTATGCCCTGACGATACGATTCGTTGGTATTAGAATTGTTAGGTACCTATACTATAATGCTCGTGTAGCTGTATACTTCTTCGTTCTGGTACATCGAAACAGATTAAAAAGTTTTCAATTGTTTTGTAAAATCGTTGTCTTTACATCTTATTATCATTGTTATTATTATTTCTTTTTAATACGCAAAGTGTCGGAAAGTATACTCGTATAATATATCTTAAAAATAACAATTCAATGTTTCGCAATGAAGTATAAACAAAAGAAAGATTCTTTTCCTGGTCTTTACAAAGTTTGTACAGAGAATTTATGAAGCAGATATAATTACGCATGTTGGAAAGAAATGTTTCGAAACAAAAGCGGAGGAAATTCTTTCCCCAGCCAAACGTCACGAATGAATCGATGTGGTGTTCTCTAGTGACTTTACCGTCTTATAGCCCTGATTGGCGAAATACTCATTTCTCGATAATCTCATAATTTCCATTTCTGTAATACTCGTGGCAATGTATTATCTCTCGGCTAACGTATTATAAGCAATGTGGTAAGACCGAGGGTAAAACGCAAATAGGAAGGTGTTGAATAGTGTGAGTTCCAATGCCCGGACAGCTAAGGTTGACGTCCCAATGGCCGGACATCTATACGAAATCGTATTTCTGTCTCTTTTACACACACTTACTGTCCGGTAACTGGGACCTGTCCGGCCATTGGGACGTTCACTTTACATGCTGATTCAAAACCATCGCATCATAGTTCATGGATGCATTCTGCTTCTTCCTTTTATAGTTATATCCTCGTTGTCGGGGATGCATTCGTTATGGAAATCTAAGACTGAATGTCCTCTGTAAAAAATTCGAGGTAACGATATAGTCTCCGAGCTACGGCCTACGGAAGATCGTAGTTTACCAATCAAAAAACTTATAGGTGCACAGACAGGGCTAGCCCTGAGTTTAGGTTGAGCGGTGCCAACTTCCGTAGCTCGAAAACTAGCGTTCCCTCGAATTTTTGGCAGCGGACATTTGAGCCGTTCGCTCAAAGAACCACCTAACCCGACTTAGGTCGTTTTTCGGACGAACAGTTAAATAGATAGACATTGCCCCAAAGAATATGTGTTTAAAATTTTATAACATTTCATTCATTTTTGAGAGAGTTAGGAGTGTTTGGAGCCACACGCGTAGCATATTTTTCCACCCTACACGCAGTCTCTCGCTTATAAATTACTTATAAATTATTTTAACCTCATAAATATTATTTAATACTTCATATTTTATTTTTTAGCTTTCAGATTTAACAAATAAAGTAATAAGTTTCGTATCAGAACTATATAATTTTGATTTTTCTTGTCTAATTATATAACCACCCAAACAACTTTTTTTACTCTTTTTACTGCTATGAGTGAAATTATACGTGTAACTAATGATTATAATAAATTTGTTTCGTTTATTCTGAGGTATAATGCATTTTTTAGTAGTTCGCCGTAAAAACGACCTAATTCATTTTATATAAATTATCGATTTAAATATTGTTGAAATATTTTAATTGTTGATTTTATGCTTAATATCTATTATATAATAGTACATCTTCATAATAAAGCCATATAAATATTAGGGTGTGTCAGAAAAAAATAATTTTTTTTGCTACCTTCTGAACGGATAGTTCTCATCAAGACAGAGAGATTCCCCGCTGGAAAATATCCTATGTCAAGGCTAAGTGGTTCCGAAATTTTTTTTAGTTTTCCATTTTCCTATGGAAGATTCCAATTACTATGGAAAATGGAAAACTAAAAAAAGTTTCGGAACCACTTAGCCTTGACATAAGACATTTTCCGGCGGGGAATCTCTCTGGCTTGACGAGAACCATCCGTTCAGAAGGTAGCAAAAAAAATTTTTTTTTTCTGACACACCCTAATAAATATAGTTACTTGTGTTTGGTGATTAATAGTGCAAAGTTGAATCTTCAAATCGCTTTTTCTCGAAACGACCAAAAGTGAATGAAAAGTGAAGTGAGTTAGGTCGTTCTTCGAGCGAACGGCTCATTTAGTCCTAGAGTTTCATAAAGAATGCACCCGTGATCTGTGGTGCGATAAATTTTAATCAACCTATATGTGTATGTATAAATAATACTACATACCTCATTTGGTGATTATATCTTGTTCAGAAATAGTACTTTTCGAAAGTCGAAAATTGCGCGGGGCGTGTGGAAAATATTGTTTTCGATATAGTATGCGTAAAATTGCATTTTACGCACACTGTGTCGAAAAATATCGTAAAATTTTTACGCACTTGTTGCATAATATACTATTTCAACACGCTGTGCGCAAAGTTCGATTTTACGCACGCTTCGCGTGCATCAAGTTGAACTTGACAAGCGTTGTGTTGAAAAACAAAGTCAGATACAGGTGCGAAAGGTGATTCTCGACTTGGGTGACTGTCAACCTTGCTTTTCTCGGGCGAAAACTTCACACTCGTCCGAGAATCAACACTTTCGCACTAGTATCGAAATAGTACATTACGGCCGAGAGTTGCAATCACACGAGATCAGAAGAAGTTTTTCCGTCGAGGATTGTAAAAAATTTTTCTCACCTCCGGGCCGAAAGCGACAACTTTCGTCCCGCTGCGCGGAACGAAGTTCCCGTTTTTCGGCTCCGTCGATGCGAAAAATCGTATACACTCCTCGGGCAGTAAATAAGAAAGCCTCAGATCACATGTTTGTCGATCTCGGCTTCGCCTCGGACGACAATTACATGTGATCTGGGACCTTCCTTATTTTACTGCCCTAGGTATGTAATATACTATTACTTCATGAGGTGTGAAAATTGGGGTTTTATGCACGAAGCGTGCATGTAACGTCCATTATCACACTGAGTGAAATAAATTACTATTCCCGATCTTTTGTTTTCATGTTTCGGAAATATGCGGTAAGGTCTCAAACGAAAATAAACACTCTATAAAATCTTATAATTGTCTCTCTCTTCATCTCTCTCTTACTTTCTCTCCCTCTATAGACGTTAGTCAAAGGGTGTACGAGATTTAATCAGCTTGTACATTATATTTATGTATCTATACAACAAATCGATAAATTATGGGAACTAGGGCCACAAGGCCGAGCCACTTCAATATTAGTTTAAATAAATACAACTATAAGAATAAGCACAACATGAACTTGAAACAAAATAAGATCAAACTGCGAGGTCAGGGTATGATCTGATGAACATCTCTTATTCCTAAGCTCCTAATATTTCTCACAGCATTTATTTCATTCAAATTAATAGCATTTTCGATTTGCTGCTCTAGTGTGTACTGAGAGCACTTTCATCCCCTTCTATCGTCTATATCAGAGTGCGATAGAAGTACACTCGGAGCGCCACAGAGCAGAAAAAGAGCAGCAAATCGAAATCGCTATAAGACTCCGATTCGAACCAAGTAATGGTTGCGGGCTCACGAATATTAGTCCCTCTGTTGATGGGTGCGGCACAGTTGAAGGAGAATATGTTTTGATATCGTCAATGTATCTTTGAAAGCCTACCCTTACTTCTTATCAATTTTATTGGCTGTGAGACACTGCTGTCTATGCGTGGATTGACAATTCCTCATCTTAATTGTTGACTGGAAAGACTTGTATATGGGGCATTCCACGCCAACTCGACCTGGCCAAAATCCTCACCATTTCAAATTCTTGTTTCCTTTTAAGGCCGGTTGCATAAAAGTGGGTTACCCAAAGGTTTGAATAACCCGTAGGTTACCCCGCAGATACTATCCGTTCAATCTTCATAGACTGTCGGAAGTTAACAGTGATTCTTGACAGCTGTCAGATGAAAAAACGGTTGAACGAGTAGTATCTGCGGGGTAACCTACTGGTTGTTTAAACCTTTGGGTAACCCACTTTTATGCAACCGGCCATTAGTGTGTTATTCGTCATCACAAAAAAGCCCACCACACCAAGTTTTACTTTTTTTGAAAAATTGGTCTGGTCGTTATGATTTGAAAACGCACAACACTCTTCGGCTAATCCGGCTTGAATGAGATTTCGAGAGCTGAATCTCTGCAAAAAACAAAATTTTTGAGCCATTAGCGAAAGTGGGCGTGGATCTGGTTTGGGAGATACAGAGAAATGAATTTTTTTTTTTATCAGAGGAGGGGCTCTATCAATCAAGTCGAGTCAGAATTTTTTTTTTATTTTCGATATTAATTTTCCACCTCCTCCAGGCTACTATACAGCTAATAACATTCACTTATGGTTAGATTCGAACAAATTGTGAATATACCAGAAAAAAAAACTAAGTATATCTGAAATGAAAAAAATTCATCTCCCTGTACCTCCCAAACCAGATCCACGCCCACCTTTGCTAATGACTCAAAAATTTTCATTCTTCACAAAGATTCATCTCTCCAAATCTCATTCAAATCGGAGTGGTCGAACAGTGTTTTGCGTTTTCACATTATAACGACCAGACCAATTTTTCAAAAAATGTTAGACTTGGTTTGGTGGGCTTTTTTGTGATGACAAACAACATACTAGAAGGAAAAAAGAATTTAAAATGGTGAGTTGGCATGGAATGCCCCATATACTTACACTGTTGATAAAAAAAACTCTGGAGGAGAATTTCGAAAAATATCGTTCATTATACTTCATCTTCAATTTGACACTATGTATAAGCTAAATATGTAGACCACAGTAGAACCTGGCCTAGAAGTTTTTGCCAGCCTAATTAATGGCGCAGTTTTGCATCTTCCTGTTCATTATTATTATAATTTTTGGTTTTTGAATCTAAAGCTTTACCTCACCGAGGTAATACTCTTTCTTTGGGGATTACACAATAGCTCAATGTGAATTCAAGAATGAAGTATTTCTAGACTACGGTTGAAGACCTATGCTAATTTCAATCACAATTCAATCTTTATTCAAATCGAGTTTTTCTCTTTATGAGGAGACCTCTCTCTCCTCAAACCCTGCATATTCAGCCAGAATTCTAATTATTAATTTCATAATTATTTGCATGTAAAATGAAAGAATATACTACGTTCACAAGCTATTGTTTTACTGCTCAAGAAAGTGCGAACAGGTTCTGGTAGTTACAATTTTGAGTCTTGTCCAGCTCCTCGATAGGCTGCTTAATATATATAGATTATTTCAATGAACTTGGTAAACGAATGAACATTGTTTGTAGGTAAGGCAGCCCGTAGCTGGGAGAGAGTGACGACGATCAGCTGCTATGTCAAACAATCAGCTGGTTGACTCCTGCCTGTAAGTATAAATTGAGAAATTGAAATATTATCATAAAGTTTTCTATTGTTGGACGTTTGGATAATAACGCCTCCGATTAGAGGTATTGAACAGCTGAACTCCTTTTAACAGTATGTAACACAATGTTGATTAAGGGGGTATAGGACTGCTGGAGCCTTGAAAGCAATTATATTTTTCTGGGTGTGATTACAATGAGCGTACTTGAGATGGGCGAATTATATTTTAGTACATGTTTATTGGACTCAAAGTGAACCCTCAAGAAAATATCGATGAACAAAATCTTGATAAATATAGAAATCCGAAGCTATTGAATTAGCACAGGTTTTTTCCGGATTCGTAGCTGGCCCGCATGATAACTCAAAAGCCAAGCCACTTAGAGAGCTGAAATTTTCACGGAATTTTTATGATACCTTTGTGCATGGTGTGAACCAGTCTCATTGATTTACAAAAAAAAATGTCAAAAATATTCGAAAAAAACGAAAATTTTTCGAATTTATTAAAAAAAAATCCTGTTTTTCGTTCATAAAATCCCTCACAGAATTTTGCCGTTGATGCGACTGGTTCACACTGTGCACAAAGGTATTATGAAGATCTCGTGAAAGTTTCAGCTTTCTCGGTGCCTTGGTTTTTGAGTGATCATGCGGGCCAGCTACGAATCTGCAAAAAAAACCTGTGCTGATTCAATTTCTATATTTATCAATATTTTGTTTATTCATATTTTTTTTGAGGTTCATTTTGAGTCCGATAAACATGTACTCAAATATAATTTGCCTACCTCGAATACGCTCATTGTAATCCCACCCAGAAGAACATGATTGTTCTAAAGGCTCCAGCAGTCCTATACCCCCTTAAGCTTAAAAAATTAACTTCACAATCATGAATCACATACTAATAATGAAGCACAAAGTCTCTAAGCATGTTTACCGTGCTTTTAAGATCATTAATATTTTGAGAAATATTTTCCACATGATCAAGAGAATGCAGAACATTTTTAATGTGTAATTTGTTTCAATATTCAAACTGATCGTTCATTCAACACATTTTGTAGTCGTCGTTATTTGCCGATTCAGAATTCGCCTCTGTATAAAACTCATGTTTTTAAATTGCTTTATTCATAATGTGCATTGGAATACACCGTAGTCTGCAAAATGTAAATTCAACTAACGTGTCAACCAACTTTATCTGGATCAAACACAAGATAATTCATTATTTCTGTTTGTGGCTACGATGAGTAAGCTATAAAAATAGATTTCGAGGATTCACATTTTTCTTGATTTTATCACGGATCATGTACACATACCAGCTACCTTATCTTGCTTCGTGTTGTGTACTCTGTCTACTTCTACGTCAAAGTTTGTTCAATTGCAACGATTAGATAATATCAACGACTGTCATATTGTCGATAACTATCCATCTGCCGGCTGACCTATGCAATTTCAGATATTATTCAACTTGTTTTTCATTACCAAAAAATTTTGCCCACTTCTATTAAATCAAAGCCTAAACAATTAATATCTGAATGGAGTTGTTCAACAAAATGTTTGCAGAGTACAATTAGGATTTAAAATCCAAACTCAATATTTGTTGTAACAAACTGAACTCTCCGAAATAATGATGTCCCTGTAAATTAGGCTGGTGAACCGGCGGATCGAGCAGAGACAAGAGCACAACGTAACACGCACTGAAATTACCCAGAGGTGACTAATTAGCTGACGCATCGCATGTTTTAGCACGCTGTAACAGGAGATGCTAATGAGACTGCAGATTAGCACAAATGTTTTAAGCCACACATAGATAGCATGGTCACTGTCCAGCCTTTAAATGCTTTTGTCATTTACAATTATCAGCAGTTTCGATTCTTTCATACCAACTGTGTAATTGAATTAAAAAATTGTGAAGTGAATTCATTTGGAACATTTTGGAACGGTGCCTACACATCTGCATTACCCATTGTAAAGCATCATCTCTTTGGTTATCGGAGAATATCTTATTCAAAGGAACTGTTCGAGTTCCTTAAAATACAAATTTACTTAGATCAAAGTGTGTTTTTGTAACTGTGAATCGACTGTAAATACAATAATCTTTCTCTTACATATAGGCAAAACCTAATTGCTGTGTGAAGTAGAAAAACATTGTTTGTTAACCAGTAGTCACTTCCCAGCAGCATAAAATCAAAAATTGTCGTAAATTTCATATATTCGTGTGTCAATGCTCCGTGAACTGAGTAAAATGATGTCTTTTTTTCGTTCATTTTATATAGACACGAATTATATTTTTATCAAAATGTTTTTGCGATCTAGTGCTGCTCCTTCGATTATGGTTTTGAAGTATACTCTAAGCACGAAGCATTATCTGTACAAACTACGTGTATCCGGCACTTTTGGATAACTCGCATCTCTTCAAGTAGAGCAGATAGAGGCAGAAGAAAATACGACAGAACTAGAATGAATGGTATCGTACCAAGTATGATGTTGTGTGACTTTGGCTTTTTTGTAATGCACTGTTTCCAAGAAGTGCATCATGCATTTTATTTTAATGAACCGATATATCTTCTATTGCATATTCAGCAGCGTTCATTTTACTTTATATGCTCGACAAAATGATTAGGTTTTATTACTCTCATTATTTCATACATTTTTAAACAATGTGCATCGGAGTCTGCTTTACTATTTACACTCTTCTGATGAATTCTGTGAGCCACTATAAGAGAATTTCACGGAGGTTGGTTAAGTCACATAAATGCAAGATGCACTCTTAGGATGCAGTGATGCATTGGAGAGAAAATTATTTTTTTCACATCATACTTGATAGGATACCATCCATCTTTGTCGGCTAAGATTTTCTCGAGGCTTCTTTCTTATTTATGTTACTTCAGACAATCTGAGTGTTGCAAAAGGAAACCGGATGCTGGGAAACCCTCTATAAGAGATTAAGCTTTAAGTTGTTGCAATTTATCAATACAGTATTATTCTTCCACTCCTATCTACTGTAGCTTATGATGAGACTGACTTCATATAAAGACTGAATAGTAACTGAATGAAATTTTTAATAAGCCATACTGACAATGAGACAAGTCGTACACAAACTCAATAAACGAGTGATTAATTGATCCTAAAAAATCTTCTGCAATCACGAGAAAGCAGTCCGATTCGTTTTTTAGTAGGTACCCTGCAGACTTTACATGTATTGTTAGAAATAGGTCTCTGTTGATTCAGAGTACAACCAACATATGTATTCAGTTCAGCATAATATTATGAAACAGATCGTCGCCTTAGTGTTTGTGTGCCCTACAGACCATTGAGATTCGACCAAAATTTTCGACTTTGAAGTTGAATAACTAGTTCCAGAAATTTTTTTTTCATTGGCTAGCCTAATTTTCCTATAGTCGTGTATTCTTACAACAGCTTTTCAATTTGAATTGAACAATTTTGATCTCAATTTCGAAGTTATTTGATAAAACTCCAAGAGATAGGAATAATAGATTTTAGATTTGAAGTAGTTTTTTTTTTTTTTTTATCAAGTACGAAGCATTTTTCTCTCTGATTTTCTTTTTTCTTTTCGACATTGTTCCAAGTAACTGGGATAAAAAGCAGTATGAGGTCCATGCAAGTTCTTCATTCTCACGAAAGAGTATATTTTTAACTACAGGACTCAATTTAGAGAAATTTAGTGTCCGGTATCGAATCAGAGGCAACAGCAAAGCTTTTGTCACCACTGCTTCTTACCCCCAAGCATCATGGAAAACCTTAAAATTTTGTTGTATCAAAACGTATCATCGCTCCTGATGAGAAAAGTTTGAATCTTTTATCAATTGAATTAGTGCAATAATAAATTGCGTATTGTTATTATCTAAGAAGTGTTAGATCACATGCTTGTTTTGTCGCATGTAATTTTTTTTGTGGATATTACGACTATGGAAAGCTAAAACCTATCTTATTTCTTATATCATTTCATTTAATTGAATTTCAGACGAGTACTTCAAGAGAAAGGTCCAGACATGCCTCAATACACGTAAGTCTGACTACATTGTTTGAACTTCAATGAACTTCTTATCGATCATATAGAATAATTAACTCTCATCTAATTGTCAATCGCAGAGGGCAAAATGACACAGACTACCATGGCAGCAATGGACAGGCAGACACGCACTCTCTGCATTCGTCGCATTTATCCGTACAAGAAGATCCATTGCTCATGCGATCCCACAAACAACAAACTTCCCAGCAAGTACGTATCGAACTAATCGGTTTTCGTTTTAACCGACAACCACTGTTAATCTCCCCACTTATTTGACGAGAATTTCGATTTTAAGAATCAGTACACTCATCTCAATCAGTCGATGAAGAGATTTCTTCAGAATTCCTATGAACCTGAAAGTGATCGGGTCTTGAACCTAATTTCAGTTCGGAAGAAATCCAACTGCGATTATGTTTTGAATCTGTATCTTATAGCATTCTGATCCCTTTCATTATTTTCTGAAGATTCTTTGTGACTAAAGATGAACATTCTATGAGGAATTGCCAGAAACTATGAAGTGATATAAATTGTTTCTGTTAATCCCACCATAAGTCCATAAATTAGTTATTTCATCATGTCAAAATCCGAAAAGAAATATGAGAGTATATGGAGAATTCCACGCCAACTCACCGAGCCCGTGACCCTGACCAATTTTGATTTTTCTGATTTTTTTTTATATGATCGACCTTTCTCCAAAAACCACGAAAAAGGTGTATTTTTTTTTTTTATTTAGACCCTTTCTGTTTAATCGTTATTGAAGCTATCTCAAAAACGCCATTTTTTATATATTTCAAAAAATTCACAAAAATTCCTTGGAGTGAAACGATGATTTTAAGCCCAGAATAGGAATGTGATTCCAGTTTCACTAGTTTCTGGAGTGATTCAAACATTTGGTTTCAACAATTTCAACGCAAGTTGTACGATTTTTTTGTTGAATTGAAATGTTTGAATCGCTCCAGAAACTAGAAAAACCGGGATCACATTCTCATTCTGGGCTTAAAATCATCGTTTCACTCCAAGGAATTTTTGTGAATTTTTTGAAAAAAATAGAAAATGGCGTTTCTGAGATAGCTTCAATATCGATTGAACAAAAAGGGTCTAAAAAAGAAAAAAAAAAAACACCTTTTTCGTGGTTTTTGGAGGAAGGTCGATCATATAAAAAAGAATCAGAAAAATCAAAATTGGTCAGAGTCACGGGCTCGGTGAGTTGGCGTGGAATTCCCCATATATAATTGAAAATTGTACTCAATTCTTTATATTTAGGTCATATATCGAGTTATCAGCGCAAATTTTTCAACCCACTTATAGTTGTATGATTATTATATCATAAAATGGCACTGGGTTATTACTATCGATTCACACTAATGTAACACTCGTAACGATATTAGTTTCTACAATTTTTATAAATACCGAAGCACTTTGTGCGTTATTCAAATATCTGGTTGATAGTGCATCATGAAATAGTACCTCATTCCACAGCTGATGGGATTTAGCAAGTTGATTCATGCTCTATATTGAACTCAAGTTGCTTTAATCATTTGATTATTCGTGTAAACATTTCTCTCCAGGTCACAACTGTGAGTAAAGTTGTCCGTGAAGTATCCCACATGGAACCAGACTCTGGTGCAGTGAGCTACATGTCGGTGCCATTATTGCCCCAAGATTACCAACATGCCGATCCACGATATCAAGCAGACCCATACATGGTGGGTTACGAACATTATGATGGTTACTTAGGCTACCCTTCGCAGCCTGGGTATCCTGGTCCTCATGGACTTTACATGCAACGGCCGCACTCACCTCACAGTCCGCACAGTCCGTCTGAGCATAGCCACGCCTCTCCGCCTCATGGTAATTTTTTGTGACCCAGTTTCTTCCCCAAATTTTGCTGATCGGTTGTTCTACGATTTGATTTGTTATGCAAAATGAATATAGAAAATTTCATCGTGATTATGGAGACATGCAATTGAAAACGCAAATACATAGGACAAAATCATTCCATCATTCATTGCGAATGAATTAATATGCTATTAAGGAAACATACGAATGATTTCATGAATTATTCACAGAATATTTGCGGAAATCCGCTCCCTACTTGGAAGCAGGCTACAACGATATGGAACCTGGATTGAATCCAGGATTGCAAGATCATTATCGCATCACACCAAGTCCTGGAGGGCCTGGAGATCAATATGGTATTTTTTTTATCATTTTTGATTCAAAGTCAGTTATTAGGAAGTTGCCTAATAAAGAAAGAAAGATTGTTGAAGCTCCAGGAAAGAAGAACTACAGTTGTTAATATCTGCCATATATCATTTTGATATCGCGATAAACAACAAAACTATCATTGAAATATACCAATCACTTTTTCAGACCAAATCAGTAATTCTTGGAACATGGATGACTCTGGAGAACCTTCTCAGCATCCTCATGGTAACTTGATCACTAAATTTAACAATCAATAGCATATATTTATAACTATAATATGTTATCCGGGCATATAAGCTGTTAGTGAAAAACGAAAAGTATCACCCCTATGACATAATTCATTCCTCATGAATTCCTGCATATATCAATGTTTCATTATTATAGATGAAGCCAAAGTAGCCTACGGCTACGTTTCTCCATCGCCCTATGGTCCGGTCGGTTACGGACCCGGGGTGGTCGGTGTGGGATCTGTTGGGGTGCCAGGAGACGTACCAGTCGGTTATGAGGAAGGTCATTCCGCACCGTTGTCGGGCGGTGTACCGCCAGGAATGTTTGAGGATGACGTTCACCTTCAAAGATTGCAAGCGCGTCATCCAGCGGTTCCAGGTATGGCGAGTCCGTTGGATGATGAACAGAAATCGACGCGATGGAGAGATCCAAACTTGTCAGAGGTCATCGGTTTCCTGAGCAACCCGAACAACGTGATAAAAGCAAACGCGGCAGCATATTTGCAGCATCTGTGTTACATGGACGATCCGAACAAGCAGAAGACTCGTAGTCTAGGCGGTATACCGCCCTTGGTACAATTACTAAATCACGATAGCCCCGACGTTTACAGAAATGCCTGCGGAGCTCTCAGAAATCTTTCTTACGGACGACAAAACGACGAGAATAAAAGAGCCATTAAAAATGCTGGCGGTGTTCCAGCCCTCATCAATTTACTCAGACGAACATCTGACGCTGATGTCAAGGAACTTGTTACTGGAGTTTTGTGGAATTTATCTTCGTGCGAAGTAAGCTGCGCATTTTATCAACATTATTAACTGCGTAATCACCTCTTCCAAATTCAAGAGATATATGCACGGAATGAATCCAGAGATATCAGACTTTATTCTTTCATCAAGACTTTAAGCTTTTATTAACAAGTTCGAGTTCACGATTTCGACTCATAGACAGAAGACGAATAAAATTAACTCTGCTTCTTTCGATTTGTAGATTGAATGAAAATTCTGGAAATCTTGGAATTTGCCTGGAATTTTCTCGACGCCCTTAAAATCCTGAATAGATGTTGATATAATTTAACAATGCGTCTGGCTAGACACTTGCCAAAAATTTCATCTATGAGCTGTTGATAATTTCATTTTTCATTGTTCATTGTTTCAGGATTTGAAGAGGTCTATAATCGACGACGGAGTAACGATGGTAGTTAATAATATAATTATTCCGCACAGCGGTTGGGACCCGAATTCTTCAAGTGGAGAAACGTGCTGGTCTACTGTATTCAGAAACGCTTCAGGTGTTCTAAGGAATGTTTCTAGCGCCGGTGAATACGCCAGAAAGAAATTGAGGGAATGCGATGGTCTCGTAGATGCGTTGCTCTACGTCGTTAGATCTGCTATTGAAAAATCAAACATAGGAAATAAAATTGTAGAAAATTGCGTCTGCATACTTAGGAATTTGAGCTATAGATGTCAAGAGGTCGAAGATCCAAACTACGACAAACATCCCATACAATCTTCCACCGTGCAAAACAGAGTCTCCGCACCTGCCAAAGGTAAGAGATTTACTCACTTGACAAATACATGGATGAATGATGGATTTTACATGGAATACTCGGTCTTCAATCTCCATCTACCATCCGTTAATTCAAATACCTCATACTAGACAAGGATTTCGAAGTTTTACTAGATGTTCCAATATTCTTTTCAAAACACTCTACATCTGTGAAGAAATATGTTCTATCAGTTTCAGTTTTTTCACAGCTCATTGCCAATGTTTTAAGACACAATTCAGAGTTATTTGATATCTGATAGACTTTGCACACGTCGCACGGTAAAACTTCTTCAAATTTAATGGGAATATTCTATATTGATGTAATTTTTTGGCAAACCAATGATATTCAATGATTTCTTTGAAGCGTAGCAAGAATTTGAAAAAAGATTTATTCCAAGATGTTTCTATCCGGTTGAAATAAGGTTCAACCCCCATGTCTGCATTCATTGTTTTATAGAAGTTAATCATATATCACAAATGTTCACGTTAGTTCCGAAGAAAAGTTTGTAATATGTAATCAGGACATTATCATCGTGACTCGAAAAAGATGCATAAGAATAAATCAGACCAATTTGTGTATGGTAACAAATCTCTACGCAATAAGCAGTGTCTTTTCTTTTGATCAAGATTTTCGACCAATCTTACTTTTGGTTTTAACAGAAACCTGTTCTTTCTGTAACGGAATTTTTTTTTGTTTCTGCACATTGAAGACTAGCTTATTAGATATATTTGAAATAACGATGTACATATAAGTGAATTCATTTTCATTCTTAGAGGTATAGAGATATTATAAGATGGTGATCACTCGAAATTTAGAATGAGATAAAAAGGAATTTTTCAATCTTTTTAGCGTACAGTTTATGTCAAGGTAAGATATTACTGTAATGTTATTTGCCAAATGCCTATTTTACAGCATATGTAGTGTGAATCCTTTGCTTTTGTTAAATCGCTAGACGTTATCAACCCCTAGGGTTCAATACCGCCGAAAGTATACACATATCTTTTTTTTTTCTGCAGCCAATCAGCGTGAACATTAGTGATTATTGTTTCATTTCCGAGCTAACATGTGCCAAAAACTGTAGATAGATTCTGCATAATACAAACAGGCATTCTCTGCTGCCCGCTCTCAAAATCAAATATCGTTGCATTCGTTGCTGACGCGGTTTCAAGTTGGTGCTTTTTTTGTGTTCTTCGAGAATGTATGAGGTGGTCCCATGATGGGTGTATCTACACCAACGCATATGATGAATTCCACGCGAACCGGACAAAAAAAAAAAAAACTTTTTCTCTCATTTTTGCATGAGCTTTAGTACCCTCAAAATTAGAATTTTTCATGTATGTAAGGCATATGTATGCTATTTTTACCTATGGTGTACGAGCTCTTCTAGTTTCCTGTTGATTACGCTCTTTGATGTCTTTGGAGGCAAATATCTCAGAAACGGTATGTCGAATGAAAAAAGTAATGGAGTGGTGATTTGTAGTATTCTTCGGCCTCTTTCACCTGAGTCCATGATCTTGCCCGTGACTATCGGAAAACATGTCGAAAAATCATTTTCCAATCCAAAACTCTATTTTTATCCACTTATGTCATTTTTAGGATTTTTTTCGTATTTTTTGTTCGAAAAGCTCGGGAAATTCCCCATCGAATCACGTTTGTTTCGGAATGGACCACGGCTTCGTTTGGGAGCTACAATTTTTTTCCGAAGGCGAAACGAACGACTCGTACGTATTGTATTGTAGCTCCCAAACGAAGCCGTGGTCCATTCCGAAACAAACGTGATTCGATGGGAAATTTCCCGAGCTTTTCGAACAAAAAATACGAAAAAAATCCTAAAAATGACATAAGTGGATAAAAATAGAGTTTTGGATTGGAAAATAATTTTTCGACATGTTTTCCGATAGTCACGGGCAAGATCATGGACTCAGGTGAAAGAGGGTGAAGAATACTACAAATCACCACTCCATTACTTTTTTCATTCGACATACCGTTTCTGAGATATTTGCCTCCAAAAACATCAAAGAGCGTAATCAACAGGAAACTAGAAGAGCTCGTACACCATAGGTAAAAATAGCTACATATGTCTTACATACATGAAAAATTCTAATTTTGAGGGTACTAAAGCTCATGCAAAAATGAGAGAAAAAGTTTTTTTTTTTTGTCCGGTTCGCGTGGAATTCATCATATCGACGCCCCGTACGAAAAGTAGCACCGTTCAGCCGCTGACGAAAACTAGCACCGTACGACGCTTCCAGCGAAGTGTAGCACGGTTCGTAATCTCTTAACGAAGAGAAACACCAATCGCCGAGCGCTGGCGAAGACTAGCATCACTCGCCGATCGCTGACGAAGAGTAGCACCACTCGCTGTGCGCTGGCGAAGCCTAACACCACTCGCCGACCGCTTGACGAAAAGTAGCACTACTCGGTGAGCGCTGGCGACGCATAGCACTACCCGCCGAGCGCTAGCGAAAAGCAGCACGCCTCGTAGAGCGCTAACAAACAGTAACACAACTGACAAGCCGTTAACGTAGAGTAACACTATGAGCAAAGCTCTGATATGAAATAACATTGCTTTTAAACCTACCAAACCCTCCCCACCCCAACTTTCAGGTTATGAAACTGATAAATGAATTCAAAATGAGTAGTTCAATCTTTTATTATGTAATAAAGAAAAAGTAATCAAACCAAAAGTATTCAAACTCACCGGATCCTACTTACCCCGAACATTAGTTAAAAAAAAAACGAAAAAAAAACTCGAACAAATTATAAATAATGATAATAATAATAATAATAATAATGATAATCATAATAAATGATTAATTTAATAATCCCAAGAATATTGACAACACAGTTCCTGAAACGTACTGGTACGATCTAGGCCCTATAGATTCTAAGGCAACTGACAGCTGGTACGATATCGGCAACTCATCATTTTTATTTTCAATTGCATAAAGACAAAGCTTTAGAGGTGAGATTCAGAGATTGGTAGGTTAAGTATATCGAAAATTGAGGTTACTCTACAAGAGACTCAGGCAAATTTTGATTTCGATTAGATTTCTAGCTAAAAACCGTTGTGGAAATGTGACTAAAACTTAGATGCTGCGGTATGCAGTTCTTCTTTCGTTGATATTTCCTTTCTTACTTCTTCTTTCACATCCAATTTCATTCCACACGCGTATTATGATACATGCTTCGAAAAACCACGGCTAGATAGCATGAAAACTACGGATTGTGGAAGATACGACGGTGGTACGGTTTGGGCGGCGGTACGATATCGGCAACCTTACCCTACTGCTTTTCAATTCAACGTTTCCAGAGTCACGTTACTCTTCGTTAGCGCTCTACGAGGCGTGCTGCTTTTCGTCAAGCGGTCGGTGAGTAGTGCTACTTTTCGTCAGGGCTCAGCGAGTTATGCTACTTTTCGTCAAGCGATGAGCGAGTGGTGTTAGGCTTCGCCAGCGCTCAGCGAGTGGTGCTACTTTTCGCTTGGCGTTACGAACGGTGATACTTTTCGTTAGCCGTTTTCAAGCGTGCTACTATTCGGCTAGCCTCGTGAATGGTGCTACTTTTCGTACGGGGCGTCGATATACAGTCCGCCAAAAGGAACCTGATGCACCGTCGGTAAGGTGATCGAGCAACCCGTACATACACGTTGATACACGTTTGTTTTTAATTGTTTTCAAGTTGGTATGAAATTCATACATCTGTCAAGCGATGAATCAGCTCCGTTTGTTTTCTTTCAGAGAACGTCAATTCACTAACCTAACAGGTGATTAATAAAATCGTCACATCGGATAACCCCAAAATGCGCGAATGTGCTTCCGAATTAGGTGGCTCCTAAAATAACCTAGTTCTCGTTAAGTGTTTTAGGGGGTATAGGAGGGCCCTGATAAAACTTACTGTGATATTCTGTCATGAAATCCGATCGATTCTTAATCTTCCTAAAGTGTTAGGTGAAACTGGGTGAAACTAATAAGATCTGCACCTGAAATTTCCAACTCAAGCCTAGATACAGGAGTGACGCACCAATGATGTTCGCCAGCTATGGAAATTTTGGCAATGCGTTTAGAGCACTTGGGTGAAGAGTCCCAAATGTGGGATACACGCTGCATTATTAAGTCTTGGATCCAACTAAGACATCCTTCTGTACTTACTCCATATATTCTCATTTCAATGCTCGCCTCGGCTAAGATATCTCCAATAACAAATCTGGCACAAGTTATTAACTAATTAAATCACTTGAATGAAAATACATGTAACGTTGTATTCCTAGATGATTACAATAAAACGAAGTCAATGAGAGAAGAACACGACTTTATTCAAGCAGATCTTTGAAAATAAATTGATTAATATTTAATTATCATGATCAACCATTAATATGAACAATAGGCTCTCAAGTTGTAGAAACAGGTCTCGTTGTTCCTACTTTGACTAGAACACAACGTATAACCATGAACTCTAGGTTCTATTATACATTATATACAGTATAGGTCGTTGAATGGAAAGTTATCTTGGATGGCCTTCAATCGGCTCCAAATGTGGAAAAAATAATTCTCTAATTTTTTCAGATTTTTATTTTGACTCCCTATTTTCACATGAAGTTTTTTTAATTCGTAAAAATCCTAATTCAAGTAATTTTTAGATTAAAATTAATTCAAATAATTAACGATAATACTCATATTTATGTAAAACATAGTCAAGAATCGTATGTGGGTTATTTCATACGAGTCGTGGGTGTTTTAATTCAGTTAAATATTTTCTATCCATTTTTTTAGTAGTATAACTATTTAAGCTTGGCATTAAGAATTCAACAATATAAATTCAAGTCAAACATAAATACACGTTGATTGAATCTCTAGCGATGGCTTTAATTTTTTTTCGCAAGAATTTCAAACTATTCACGACAAAAATTAATGACATAATCAGCTGCAGAACTGTCGCATTGAAATATTGAGCACTCATGTGAAATACCTAAGACGGAGGCCCAATGTAACATCAAGTTCACCAATACAAGAAAATAAGCTGTATTAAAAAATGATGAAATGAAAGATTATATCTTTAACGAAAGAAAAATCGATATAAAATAATGAATCGACATATTAAAATATGTAAAATAATAATTTCAATTCTTTGACTAGAGCTGTGCGTAATATTCATTAATAAAACTTATCCGATGCAATCTCGCTGATTTAAATTAGACGCAACTCGAATTAGGATTTTTACGAATTAAAAAAAGTTCATGTGAAAATAGGGCTCACAGGGAGTCAAAATAAAAATCTGAAAAAATTGGAGAATTATTTTCTCCACATTTAGAACCGATTGAAGGCCATCCAACATCGAAATTCCAAAAAAAAAAACCATCCAACGACCACCCTAGTACCCATGCCTAGCTCAGTATTTTATGGATCCACCCCGCTTTACCAATACATCCCACACTCGATGTGGCATAGATCCCACTATTGCTGCAGTATATTCTGGCCTTTGGCCTAGCTTTTCCCATGCTGCACGAACTCGTCAACACGGACCCTTTCTTCTTTTACGTCTGACTCGTGTCCATCTCCGACCCAATTCCGCCCCAGCATTTTCGATTGGGTTGTGATCATGGGATTTCACCAGATAGTCGAACCACTGCACTTCTGGATGCCTTGCCTTGCGGCATACAGTCTCATTGACTTCGTTGTATTGTAATCATGTAGGAATATAACGCTACATGTATTTTTATTTACGTTATTTAATTAGTTGTTGACTTGTGCCTGATTTGTTACTGGAGATATTTTAGCCAAGGCGAGCATTGAAATGAGAATATATGGCGTAAGTACCAGAAGAATGTCTTAGTTGGACCCAGGACTTGATAATGCAGCGTGTATCCCACACTTAAGACTCTTCGCCCAAGTGCTCTGAACGCATTGCCAAAATTCCATAGCTGGCGAACATCATTAGTGTGTAACATCTGTATCTAGGCTTGAGTTGGAAATTTCAGGTGTAGATCTTATGCGTTTCACCCAGTTTCACCTAACACTTCAGGAGGATTAAGAATCCATCGAATTTCATGACAGAATATCACAGTAAGTTTCATCAGGGCCCTCCTACCCTTACGGAAAAAAACCCTCAAATTGAAGGGGTAAATTCGCACCCCTAAAGTGTTAGGAGTTTACCCTGAAAACTCAGGGTTTACCCCTAAATACGGGGCGACCCCTGAGTTGGTTGTAAAATTTGAGGATAAACCCTGAGTTTTCATAGTAAACCGCCAAAACTTTGGGGGTGCGAATTTACCCCTTCAATTTGAGGGTTTTTTTTCGGTAAGGGTATACCCCCTAACACACTTGACGAGAACTAGGTTATTTTAGGAGCCACCTAATTCGGAAACACATTCGCGCATTTTAGGGTTATCCGATGTGACGATTTTATTAATCACCTTTTAGGTTAGTGAATTGACGTTCTCTGAAAGAAAACCAACAGAGCTGATTCATCGCTTGACAGATGTCAGAATTTCATACCAACTTGAAAACAATTAAAAACAAACGTGTATCAACGTGTACGTTTGGTTGCTCGATCACCTTACCGACGGTGCGTCAGGTTCTCTTTGGCTGACTGCACATACTTACGAGTGAAATTCACTTGAATCTTGAACTACAAATGAATTTCTTCGGTTTTTTGAGTTTTCATGTCGATGCACTGGTGCCGAGGAATCGCCCATTGAAAAAGAAATATATGTACTAAGTATTGTCATAATTTAATCTAAAGCCAAAAAATGACGGTTGCTGATCTGGAACGGAAAGTCCCATGTATGTCTCATCGCGTTTGGTTTTGGGTGTGGCGCAGTTAGCAGAGAATGGGGAAAGGAAAATGATATCAAACTACTGTTGATATATTTTTTCCTGTCTTTCCTCTATGATGATAGACCGATAATCGACAAAGAACAATAATCAGCTTTACACGATAAAATATAGCTTTTTCATTTTGCTTATTGGATACGGTAAAATTACTCTCTGTAATCTCAATCGTGATGAAAAATTCCTCTGAAACAACTAATTTGGTAGAAATTTCTTCCGCAGGAGAAAATTTGGGCTGTTTCGGAGGTAGTAAAAAGAAAAAAGACGGTCAACCAGTTCAAAAAGAGGCCACGACCTCCCGCACTACAAATCCAAGGAACGAGCCGGTCAAAGGAATGGAACTACTTTGGCAGCCGGAAGTAGTCCAATCGTATTTAAGCCTATTACAAACGTGTTCAAATCCTGAAACTTTGGAGGCCGCAGCAGGAGCTTTGCAGAATCTTGCAGCCTGCTACTGGCAGCCGAGTATCGAGATGCGAGCAGCTGTGAGAAAAGAAAAGGGTCTTCCAATATTGGTTGAACTCCTCAGAATGGAAGTTGACAGAGTTGTATGCGCGGTTGCAACCGCTTTAAGAAACTTGGCGATAGACCAACGGAACAAAGAGCTTATAGGAAAGTATGCTATGAGAGATCTCATCCAGAAATTACCTTCAGGAAATAATCAACACGATCAAGGTACCAGCGACGATACAATAGCCGCTGTGTTAGCAACGCTTAATGAAGTGATCAAGAAAAATGCAGAATTCTCAAGATCACTTCTCGATGCTGGTGGCGTCGAAAGACTCATGAACATCACACGCCAGAGGCAAAAGTACACACCGCGTGTTCTCAAATTTGCAGGTTAGTGGCTATTGGCATTGTAATTATCAGAAAGATTTCTCTACTGACAACTGTTCGGAAATATACTTTGCAATTAATCGACTTCGCAGGACAAGTGTTATTCACAATGTGGCAGCATCAGGAATTGAGAGACGTTTACAAAAAGCATGGCTGGAAGGAACAAGACTTTGTAACTAAAACTGTTGCTGCTAGAAACTCCGGACCGAATTCTCCTAGTAATGCTAACAGGTATTAGAATTGCATATAAATGACTGTAGAGTATCTTTTACTCGATAGTTTAGTTTCCGTTTATATCAGCAACTTCAAATACTTCTGTACATGAAACGTATACTTGCATGATTTTACTTGCTAGTTATTAAAGATTTTCCGTTTTTACTTTGTGTTTTGGGACTCTGCTTAATTTATTAGTAGGTATATTTTTGAAAACTGATAATCTGTATCTACACATCCTATCGTCAAACTGCAGAGTCCCACGCAAATCGGGAACCTCGTGATTCTATATAAAATCTCAGCTATGATTGCAGTACACTAAATCGACCAATGGCAAGCCAGGGAAGCACGCGTTACGAGGATCGAACAATGCAACGGCCTAGTCAAAATTCCAACAACGTAGGACGGCCTACTATGTATCAGCAGGTAAGAAGATCTAGTTCATCTTAAAAACTGATTCATTTTGTATTTATCTTCAACTTATAGTACTTATACTAACATGGACATTTCATCATTTCTTTTTGTCTCATGTTCGGTCAGAACGAGGAGTTGGCGATGTCAGACCTGCAGTACCCCAAGCAGAATAGCGGCCACGCACCACCGGCCGGAGGAGTTTGCGTATTTCCTTCGATTCCAGTAAGTCATTAGAAAGTTCGAAACTAATGTTAACTACACCAAAAAGTTGAACACACTTTTATACACGCACAAATGCTTTAGTATATCCAATGCAATATAAAAAAAAAAAAAACAACTACAGATATATCATATTTGTGAAGTGTTAGTTTTTTGCTTCTCAATTTACAGCGGATCGAAAAACACTTTTTTTGAATGCCTCTTTTCTTTTTCTTTTTTCTTCCAAATACAATAATTCGTGTAAATGGTCAAATCTCACTCTTTAAAATCTTAAGCGTATATTGTTCGATGTATATTTCCCCGTCACTGTACAGTATACATATAAATATGATTTTCCTGATAATCAATGTGACGCTGATTATTCTTGCCGATATTTTTGAACATTATTTGTATCTCATACAGTTTTTCAAGTTTGTAAATTCTCATATTTTGACAACTCGTCACGGTGAGAAATTTAAAATCCCGAACTAGTTCTCCATATAAACTTGCAGATAAATATATACCTATTTCTTTCCACTTACAATTTACGATAATAATATATCTATATCCTAGATCGATTATATACCCAGAGTAATTTATTAATTTGTTATTTTATCAGAGCTTTTGGTTAGCAGTAAACAGAAATAAATATTACTTGTAACACTTATACTATATTATTGGTAATAATTATACATACTCTCTATTAATCTAAATCTGAGGGTAATAAATGAAATATTATTAAAGATATATTTACTAGATTTATACGCTAGCGTGAATTTATTAATCAATCGAAATGAAAATAGCCAAGTCTGGTAGCACGTTGTAGGTTTTAGAATGTCGGGTTGAAATTGAATTACATGAAGAAAAAACTAAGTCAATTAAAATAAATTAACTCTTATAAGTGTTAGCGCTTTAGCTACCCGTTAAAGGCAGGTTTATTATGAAGAAATAGATATTTCATTCTTGTTCTCCCACTGCTTCACTTGTTATTGTAAATCATATGATATATGAACGAAATAGTACATTGTGCAACTAGTGCGCAAAGTTTAGAATCCAGTCCTACTATTTTTTGAGACAGTGCAAAAAATTCGATTTTTCATGCCTCTTGCGTGTGCAAAGTGTACGTTTCTTCCACTAGTGCGCAAAGTAACTACTTTGTGCAATAATGGGAGAAACGGGCACATTGCACACGCAAAATTCGCATGCAAAGTCGAATTTTGCGCATTGCGTTTCAATTTCAGCACCTTTTTCCACTCCCTTTAACAAAAGTTTCTTTAAATCAAACACGGCAGCATGTCTTCGTTTTGTTTCATATAGGCAGATACGAAGGGTGAATTATAGTTTGATTCGGTCTGAAACATTTGTTTGTCGTATTATTTTTTTCCTCACTGCCAGTCTAAAGCGCTAATATATGAACTAACGAAGAGACACTTGTTTTTGCTCATTTTGCAATTGATATAGTAGTAGTGGTAGTAGTAGTAGTAGTAGTAGTAGTCGTAGTAGTAGTAGTGAAAGTGAAGTAATAATCTCTAATCCACCTATGTATCAATCTCATACATGAATTATAACTGAACCGAACGCAGGGTCTAATTAGTATACATGCCATTGTTGAAGAACAAACAATGGCCATTGCCGGACCAAATAGTAATTAGCATTTTACACAATTGTTGTTGCTCGACATTGCAACATATGGCAAATATTTTCCATCGTTATCGTGGTCGATAGCTCGATAGCTCGATGCAGCAGCAATCGATCGCTGAATTGTGTAATTAAGTAATTATATTGTTATCTTCTGGTGATAGGTTCGATTTATAGTTAATGGATATACTTTCTTCTTTTCTATAACATTACGAAGTCAGTTGTGAATATTGTATTGTTTATTCCGTCGAAAAAACAAAAAACAAAAAAAAAAACAAAACAAAAAAAAACTTAACGTTGTGCCAACTCATTGACTAGTATTCTTGCAGTTATAGTTATATTAACGCGATTAAATAATGATATATGCTCACAGAACGATGAAATAAAAAGAAAATTTCAAAGTAAAAGTTTTACAAATAATGAAAATAAGGTACCTACATATATAATTTTTTTATTCATTTTTAATAAGAAATTCTATAAAAGTAAGATAGATAATCTTTGCTTTAGATTTTTTCACTATTTCTCGCATCCTGAAATTTGTAATTTTTCAACAAAATGCATAATATGCTATAGTATGTATAACCAAAACCGAAACAATCTACAAAATAATGTTATTGTAATTTTTCACATATCGACTAATAGCGATGACAAATTCAGTCTGATTAAATGTAATTGATTTTCGATCGACAACAATACGTTGAATTAATGGTATATTATGAATCTTTGATTTATTGAATATAGTAGTTTAAAAATTTGGAAACGAACATTTTTTTGATTCTGGAGCAAAAAAGAAGTAACCAGTGAAATACATAAATAGTTTTACTATACTAGTATAGTGTGCAGTATTGAAAGCAAGTATTTAATAGTAATTATACATATATTTAACGATATTTATCGTAATATTGTCGGTAAGAATTCCGGTAATAAAACAAAAAGTAAGAAAAATGATTAAAAACACGTTTTATCTGTCGCAATGTGAAGAGTCGATTACGTTTCTGCAGAGAATCAAACGTCTTTTTTGTGATTATTTTTTTTTTTTCTTTCAGAGTAAGTGAGGCAGCTTTTATCATTAACGAATTTTTTTTTCCTTTATATATTTTGAAATAGTAAATACTTTTCTACGAGGGGTAAATCACGAGGCAGAAACACGTACACCACATCTCCCATCTCCCAACATCTCCCCCTACATTTTCCTAAAATTTCTTTGATTTTTCAAGATTTTTCAAGATTTTCCATGATTTTCCGCGATTTTTGGTCATTTCCGAACATCTCCCAGCACTTATCTCCCTTTATTTCTCAATATTTCCTAAACATCTCCTGCGTTTTGTACACCACATCTCCCCTGTGATTCACCCCTCGCTTTTCTAGTTGTCTTAATGAAATTTGAAAATCGCTTTTTAATATATTAATTTTAATGAGGAATGTTATACATATACATTAATAAAATATAGATAGAAATATATATGTATATCAAATATTTATATATATTGACCTAATAAAAATAAGTACTTGTGAAAGTATACAGCTTCGACCTTTTTCAAGCTCAAGTTGGAACGATTCAATACTATAATAAACCGATTTAGTATTTTTAGGAGCTGTGGAACGTGAGACGTCAAGAATTCTTCAAATTTCAAATGTGATTTTCTAATTTTCTCAAATAACTCTCCTTTCGTTTCAGAGTTATAGCACCAACTAATCTACTATTAACTTCACGCCGGATGCGAGCCTATGTGATTTATAGTTTATTTAAGACCTGTCCAACTATGCGGAAGTCTTGGCGATATTTTATTGCATATTTTTCGTTGAAAAAAATTAAAAAAGTGAAAATATACAAACATTCACTCGAGAGTTTTATCCATAAAGTATCCCAAGACTCCGGTATAAGTTACAGGTATATTAATATCAAATTTAACACGTAACGGGGAACTAGATGCGGTTTTAAAGTATTACGGTCGATGGCTCACAGTTCTCTCCGCATTGATAATAACGTTTTATAAAGTCACTAATCTTTATCGTCAATCAAAAGCAAAAAAAAAAAAAGAGTTCTACAAGTTACACATGAAACTGAATCGCCTAAATTTTGATCAAACCTTACTAACGCTGTAGTACGGTTGATTTCAATGCGTAAATAGACGTAACGAACGAGGAAATTTCTTTCGCAATTTACGGTCGTATTGTTCTGCAAAAACAAGAAATATGGACATTTTTTTTCTATTCTGCAGGCATCGGAAGGGCTTCGTAGGTTTGCATTACTTGGCAACTTAAACTTTCACTAAGATACCGCGTACCCAAAAGTCGCCGTTACTTAGTAATTCTAACATGCTTTTCTTTGCTATAAAACGTCTATTTCGAAAGAATAACACGACCGTCAGTTGCAAGGCAAATACCTTTTCTTAAGACGGCAACGTATGCCGCGTTTTGTGTGTGCGTTTAAAATCTGTCTCATAATTTAAAAATTTGAAACTGCAGTGAACGCAAAAAAGACGCTATACTTTCCGACCGCATTAGGAACGTTGTTGAAACCAGCAAAAAGCCCAGTATGGTTGACAAAATGTAGATTAAAAAACACAATATTAAAAGAAAAAAAAAACAGAAAAACGGGTGGCGATTGCACGGTACTAATGTAGGCTTGTGTGTGTGTTGCAGCAGCCAAAACCCGGTGAGCCGCTCTATGCGCAAGTTAACTTGGAGAAGAAAAAGAAACGGCAGTATGAGATGGGGGCGGGTCAGGTTCAGGGTGGTCAAGGGGGTCAGGGTGGGGTGGTTACGGGGGGAACCGGAAATCCGCAATGGGTGAGGGACGGTGTTGGTATTCAAGAACAAGCGGTACCTACAACGGCGAGCGTTCCTCCCAGTACGACGGCGGCAACAGCCGGTGACTCTTGGGTGTAATAAAGTATAATAAAGAACGTTTTTTTAAATAGGCTGAGAATGAGCGCGCTCGCGATATCGGGAGCGGTGATCGGCTGAACTAACATAAGATTATAGTATTTCCAAAGTCTGTCTAAATAAAACTTGACTTAAAAGCTTGACTTATAAATGAATATGTATCAAAATCGAGGACGAGGATCGATATCCACCTCGTATTATTTGCTGGTTTCATCAAGTTCCATCGTTAAAAATAAAACTGAATATTATACCTAAATAAATAAAATGCGGACGGAGCTTTGTGGAATCGTGGCGTTTGTTGTGAAAAATCGAGACAATTTAAAGTAAACCCCAAGCGGCTACACCAACTAATATTAAGTGAATCGGCGATAAAATAAATTAAAAAAAAAAAAGAAAGAGAAAGAAAAAAAAAGAAACCTTAAAGGTGAGTGATAGACTAATAATATTCGCTACGTTAATATACAATAATATTTAAATCATTTAATTAGGAATATAAAAATACGGATGTATTATTCATCCCGTTGCATCCGCGGCTGTAGCTGCACCTAATGGCTCTAACTTTATGCACAATTCTGAATTAATAATATATATGTATATATATATATATATATATAATAATATGTATATATATATATATATACATATATCATATATACATATATACTGGGAGGATTCGTGGAAATTAGAGGTTCCAAGCGCACAGGGTCTGAATTATTCGAATATTACGAGGGACGCCAGTTTCAGACTCTACACGAATTTCCCTAGAGTCCGTCTGCTATTTGTTTCCGATTGTTGTCAAATACACATGGCGGCAGATGTGGCAGGAATTCAATAGGTTATGTTTGTTGTGAATCTAACAGACGACAGAACTAGGAATATTACTGAAAAGTTGGTGGAGTTGCTAGCGGGATTCTGCCGGCCAATGATATTCGAATGAATCAGCGCCTGCGTGCTTGGAACCTGTAATTTCCACGAATCCACGCGGTATATACATATATATTCATATAATAAATAGTTAAGTGTAGTGTCGACAACTTGTACTGATTATTGTATTTTGAAAATAAGAACACGTCACATCATGTGTATATGTATACAGATATGTAACGATATAGCTCATACATCTAGAAACATATACATGCATTAGGGTGACGCTTATTTTTGCTAGAATCGAAAATTCTGTCGGGCCACACGGTCACAAATGTTCGTTGCATTAATCAAATATATATAATATAATATTATATCGACGGATACCTGGAGGGTTCTACCGCTCGGAAATGATTTTTCCTCTTCTTTTTTATATTAACCCCAGTGTAAAAGGGGTAAGGTGCGTTAAACCGATATGATACACGTTTCCATGTCTGTTATTTGTTGTCTTTTGAATATAATGTGAAAAAGCAGTTAGAAGAAAAATACAGCTTTAGGCGGTGGCATATCCTCAATAGAAAGAAAAGAAGAAGAACAAAGTACATTTTTCCAATCGAAAGGGTCTTTTGGCCTATGTCCAACTAGAAATTCGGTTTTCCAGCAAATAAGCATGACTTTAATGCATAGATAATAAATAATGATTAATATTTATAAACTATATTATTGTTATAATATGTAAACTTTTAAGGCCGCGGAAGCGCCTACGGGAAAATTTTATTAAAAATATGTAACGAACTGCTGCACCGTTGCAAATATATCGCAGCGTATGAAAAGTATTAAAATAAACTAATAACTTTGTAGTAAAAAATTATTCCGCGCGTGTACAGGGCCAGTCACATATCTTCTCAGATTGGGGGCATGTTTGCAGAGGGCAGAGTAGCCTCACGTGAGGCTATAACCATGCGCTGATGTGTAACGTCTCCTGGTCACATATTTAACGACAATTCACTGATACGGCTACAATTGCCAGCGTGTGATTTTTAACAAATAGATAATGCGGATACTGAAGATCGACACAAAAATATATGTGTTGGCGAACTGTAACCAAGCAGGGACTCAATTCTCAAACGATTATATGATGTTTAATGGTCCCTTTACCGCTTTAGTCATTTTTTTGTCTTCTGTTAACTATTGTACAGCACACATTGTGACGTATCATACCTGCATATTTGTTCATCTTATACAGGTGGCTTGTTTGTTGTTAAGTAAGGGGGCGCTTCGTATTGGTGTTTGAGCGTTGTTCAGATCGCGTGGGGCCACTTCCTAATCTGCCGTTCATTTGGATGACTTGCACTGTGCGTCATTATGACGGCGTTGACTGCAGATTATCAAGACAGCTACCTTAATGACGGGAAATGTGACAGTCGAGTGGGTTCGGGACTATGAGGAGTGGTCAAAACATTGAAATGACGTTGCAGATCCTCAAACTGTAGATATACTGCAATGTTATCTCGGTCGTTGAACTCTGAGACTGTTTATACACTGTTAAAAATTTCTATTGTGAACTTCCAACACTGTATTGGAAGTTTTATTCGCAAACATGAGTAATAAATTCAAAAGACATTTCCTTAAAATTAATTTACAAATACTGCAAATTTACTAAACAATTTAGCGAATTCAAATACAATTTTGTGTTTTTCCTATGAAAGTCCAGTAAAATCAAAAATTTATTTGTTAATTCATAGAACAAGCTTAGCAGTTTACTTTGCTACACCACATTTGTAATTGTGCAAAACTTTTGTGTAGTAAATGTGTTGTAAATTCACAATCATTTTTAACAGTGTACCTCCAAGCTCACGTGACATTTTTCCCCATTGGGGTAGCCGTATTTATATTCTTTAAGGAGGTTCGGTGATGACCATGCTAGTACACTTAGGCTGGTATTCATAGTCAGGTCTTGAGACCGAAATCCATCAAGACGGTCTTAAGTCGGCTTCATACACGACTTGATTGGCGGAGAGCCGGTCTTGAGACCGTCTAGAACCACGCCGGTCTTGAGACCTGACTATGAACACCAGCCTTAGAGTACATTTTGCGCCGCAATACCGCTACTGTTTAGATACATCTATATGGCCTATTTTTCGAGAAATATTTTTTGAGTGTTGAATTTCGAGTTTCTTATTACTTTCATAGTATGGAAAAAACGTATACTTGATTCAGTAAAACGCCATATCGGCGGCGTTTGGCATCGTCGCGCCCATGGAGACTAGAGATAAGGAGCACTAACTGCTATATCAAATGTACGGCTGACTGAGGCCCGTGAAACAGCACCGCCGGTGGCGCTAGTGGGCTCAGTCGTCCGCAGTCGAGGGCGCAGCAACTCGAAAATGCTCGGCGCTAAATAAGCAAATGTATCTTTTTTGGTATCCTTTTTTTTCTTCTGTCATAAATGAATAACATATCATCGCTCGTGAAAATGCCTAAGCGGTGCTACGTTGAATGGTATAATATTTGATACAATTATTACCAATCTCTCCACTGTGATTTCTTGCGTAAAGTTTTTGCCAAAGAACACTTGTATTGTAACTTGTAAAATTCACTTGCTGAAAATTTATTCCATATTTGTGTTGGCATGGATCCACGGGCACGGCGGTATCAAATTATATTGTCATTAACCCTAGGAGCACACCCTCGGGCTCACAGACCCGGCCAAGAGTGCAAAACTCGCATTTTTCCGTTTTACGCGAAACATCTCTATATGCTCAAACAGCGTTTTCAGACAAAATACAAGCTAAACACATATTTCGTCTTCGCAGGTGCTTTCTAAACAGTCTGCTCTTCCATTTGAAAAAAAAATCATCCAAATAGACTTAGTATCGGAGAAACTACCCCATATACGGAAGTTGGCCGGGTCTCACGGACCCAGGTGTGTGTAACTAAGTAGCGAAAAATATGTGTGTACTACTAGGGTTAAGTACCTACACCTATATGTTAAGTTTTAGGCTAGTATCGGGTATTTCGGTAACGTCGGGTAGCGTTCTGGTAGGGTTGTTATCATATCATTATACTGCATAACTGTGGACGGCTTGAAACATTAGCGCCGCCCTGCGGTGACTTCTTTCCAGTCATTTTCTGAACCGCAGTTAGTGCTCCTTGTCTCTAGTCTCCATGGTCGCGCCCGACCACTGATATTGGGATCCTTAGAACTTCGATACGCCAACTAGTGGCAGAAAATAGAACTGTTGAACGACGGCTGCAGTAACCAGCTGTAACCAACGAGAGGGCTTGAAACCTCGATACGCTTACTAGTGACGAAAAATAGAACTGTTGAAAGTCGGCTACTTTTACGAAGCCACGCCCATTCCAAGGATCCCAATACGACTTATTATTGTTTTCATAATATCTGCTCTGAAGCTGCAACTTTCGTTGCTTGTTTTGCCAGTTGAAAGAGGCTGATTTCAGGCTAATGCTGTCAAATGCTGTCAAATGCATATCAGCGGGATGCAATATACAGAGCGATTCTGAGCGATTCTTCAACCGGTCGCGCTAATAGAGGCTCCCTTATATTGTGTAATTAATTCTAATATTGTTCATAATACAACGGTATACGATATTATTTCATAAATAAGTAGTGATGAGGTTAAATTGATTGCAGACGTCGATTTCTGATTATTCGAACATTATTAGGTTATAAATAATTGTCTTAGTGAAATTCACACATCTGGTACACAGTAAAAAATTTTCCGTCATTGTGTAAAATGTTAAAATTTGCGTGTTAAAGATTTAACATTTTTGTATGTTGAATCAACACACGAGGCAAGTGTACTTTTACTGACTCAATTATTAACACACGAAGATGTTATTAGACATTAATATAACACTTTTTAAATGTTATTTGGAAACCAACACACAATGTGTGTTAAAAATTTTTCCGAATTAGTCACAAGTATCAATAACATTTTGAAATGTCAATTCAACACAGAAAATGTGTTAGTCTAAGTTCATAAATAACATAGAAAGTGTTGAATTGACACATGGCGCGTGTTAAGTTCGGCGTCGTTCGGCACAATACGCTAGGCAAGTACTACTACACTCGTATAAACAAGCTTGTGTTTTCGTATACATGCATGCGATTTCCACACAAGAGTTGCCTGCCACACAAGTTAGGCGGCGCTGGCGGTCGTATACATGTATAAATTCTACACACACTAGTAGCGTACTGGTATTTACTTGTCTAGCGTATACGCGGGAAATAACCTCTTTTACATGAGATACAGTAGTGTCGCTTTATAATGTTCATCGTGAATGTTTGAATTTACCACGGACTTATGGACGGAGCGCAAGTTGGGGTTATAGGCGCGGGGTATAAATCATGAGGGGTGTGAGTGAGGTAACGCGTCGGCCATATTAACTTGCCCCAAACAAACTGTTACCGTGGTCACAAACAATTGAGTATGTAATGTATACAAGTCACGGGTATACGCGGTAGTATACCTATATATCCATAACAATAGGGCCAGTCAAGATCGCCGACCATGATTCCCCTTACGTCTTTTGCTTCACCCCCGCAAGGGAAGGTTCCGTCCATAAGTCCGTGGAATTTACACTCTCCATGTGTTACAGATAACATTTTAGTGTGTTAAAATTGACTAGCTAATCTGAAATAATTTTAACACTTTTATATGTTACTGGTAACATGCAAGTGTGTTATTCTTTCTGAAAATAATAAGTGAAGTCAAAGTAACACACACTGCGTGTAAAAGTCAATAACACCTAAGTGAGTGTTAAATTTTACGGAAAATTTTTTACTGTGTAGTGATAAAGTTGATAAGTCAATAGCATACGATATTGCTTCTTTATGAATTCATTCCAGGTGTGAATTTCTGTTTATTTCTGTTTTGTTTTTCTGTTTTTTTTTTTTTTATTTTTCCTACTACATTAGTTACAACTGAGGATTTCTTCGGTGACTGACTGACCCGTTGCATCTCTTCGATAAGTAGGGTTACGAACAAAACGATGTGACTATCATTCATCAGGCAATATCTCATCGATCCAGTTCCAAAATCGAGTTGGCAGTCACTGACAGCGAGTAGAAGCTCACGTACGCAACGCAAGTGTGTGTTGGTCGAACTATAGTGCGGCCATCGTTTGGTTTCCTCTTAACTTCACGGTATATGGAAACTACGATAGTTGAAGAGTATTTGATTAGAATCAAAGAAGCATTTTATATATACTGTTGCACGTTGTAATTATTGCATCGGACTACTGACAGTTGGAGCGAGGGATTATTACCTTGCTTCCAGATGTTCGTATATGTAGCGACTTGCGACAGCGGCGCGTTTTTTCCTACGTAATAAATAGTTTATAAATAATTATCATCATACAAGGTGTTTCATTTCGATCTGGATGTCTCTTCGACTTCTGCCAATCACAAATTATGTCTCCGGGAAACTGGGATTCGCGATGATTTCAAAGGAGGTAGAAATGGAAAACTTTGTAAGGTAAACGTATGGCTGTTTTATTTAGACTGGTGAATAATATTATTTTCTGATAATATGTAAACATGTATGTGTTAAATATTAGCATAGTACATAAATTGATATAGCGTGTATGAACGAGACAATGGAGACGCTCTCTCAGGCTGTCAGTGGCAAATGAGTGGTGCAATAGTTGTGATACGTAATATTATTTTATACATATACGGGGTGTTGATTGAAGATGAATTGCCCGTTGCTATCTTTGTCATTTCAAGTGCCGCGGTAGGCTTCTATCAGGGTGCATTTTTCTCTTTTTCTTACCAATTGAGGTGTTGTATATCAAATAACAGCAACTGAGTTACGGTTCTAACAGTAGAGAGCTCTGAAACGGCTTTTTCTTAATATTTAATAGCTTGTCGATAGTTATTGCACATGTGCTCATATCGCACCTTGGCGACGAAAGTGACACAACTCAAAATATGTCATTCTTCGATACGGAGAAATACAGAAAATTGAAGAGTTTAGAAGATCATCCCATTGATTTCTGGAGGAAACTATTCATGGCAAACAATTAGTTGAATCCCTTTAGGATTACGCGAATGAAAGTTCGGATTTGTTCGACTTTACTAGGGAGCCCTTGATGACCGCAACTAAGGGTGCATTCGATTGTGTCACTTTTGCTTTTTCTTTCTCTTTCCAGGCAACTTTGGCTACTACAGAAATGACATTTTGCTGGGTTGTAGAATCGAACCTTGCCAGTTTGAATATGGCATTATCTCAAAAACGCCATATTTTGAGTTGTGTCACTTTCGTCGCCAAGGTGCGATATGTCAAAGAAAACAACACTGATTTATCTTCAGTCGAGACCTAATTCACAGGGTGAGTTACCCTAATCAGTTACAGATGAAGGCAGGCCTTCTGATAGTTACACCATGCCCAATGGCCAATTGATAACGCTTCCCTCGCGAAGCAGCGAATAAACGACACGAGTTTGAGGTAGGTATCTAGCCGATAGGAAATCGGTTCACTATGAACAATGAGTCGACGGATACGTGAATGTTGAACCTGTTTATTCAGCTTTAAGTCTTAGTTCAAGATGCGATCGTAAACGATCAAAATAGCTTCTTCTTAAGGCCGAGGCTCACCAGCCGGCAGCGAAGGCTGCGACCGGCCGAAAACAGTGATTCACATCCAAAACACCGACCAAATCTAACTTCAAAGCCAGATGCTCTCGGTTCAGCCACTGATGTATATCTATATACCGTGAAGTTTTAAGGAAGCGGAACGATGGGCGTGCTATAGTTCGACCAACACACGCTCGCGTTGCGTACGTGGGCTTCTACTCGCAGTCACTGGCAGCTCACGTACGCAACGCGAGCGTGTGTTGGTCGAACTATAGCACGCCCATCGTTCCGCTTCCTCAAAACTTCACGGTATATCTATAACTATAGATATATCTCTGTTGTAAGGGCAAGTGTATAAGGGTGCATCTTTGCCAGTTGGAACACGGCCACTGTTTTTGGCCGTTCGCTGCCGTTCGGTGCCGGCTAGTGGGTATCAGCCTTTAATGCGCTGGCTTACATATCTTTTTGATGAAGACTTGGCTGCAAGAGCAACTCGAGTCTACTTAAATTTTGGACAGAATTGCATTGATGCTAGATGATTTTTCTGTAAGAAAATGGAAAAGCCAAGTGAATCTTTTCAATATTATGATTCAAGCTTTTTGCATGAGAAATACTTTATCTGTATAAACAGACATCCACACCAGAAGTATCAGACTTGGACAAAATGTGTGCTCCGCGGTATCTCTACTCTCTAAATTTGAATCAGTGAAAATTCACTGATCGCAGTTATAAGTCTGCCACTGAACCAATCAGTGGCAGACTTATAACTGGAAACCAGCAACTATTCACTGATTGTCAGTAGTTTTCACTGATTCAAATTTAGAGAGTAGTTACTGAAAATTACGTAGATACCACAATGGGTCCAGATCGAGATTTTGTGACCAAAGCTTCAAAGCGTTGTTATGTGTGGTATAGGGTAAGGTTGGGATCGATCGACCGGTGCAACCGATGGACCAGTTGAATATTTCAAAAACGCGTTAGTAGGAAGAGCTCTTTCCAGTTGAAATTGAGGGTACTAGTCTGGAAGAGTTGAAAAAATGTTGAAAAGAGTCACTCGGTTACAATAGGCGTGCTGAAATCTAGTACAGTCGGACCCCGCTCATTTCAACTTCACTTATTTCAAGCTTCACGTATATCAAGATTTTGCTTTCTCCTACCCCCCACCATCACACACATTTCCACGAAGCCGAGATAGTACCCGCCCGTTTCGGTGCGCAGTGGGGAATGCGCCTCAGTCCGACGACGGATTGGGGACCCCTCATTTCTTTATATAAGTGAAGCAGCTTGGTCCCTACGACTTGATATAAGCGGGGTCCGACTGTAAAATAAGAATTTGCCCTCTCTGATCTTATTTTTTATGATTTTGCGAATGTGTTCGAACCCTCAACCATTTATTGGGGTAAATTCGCCTTGCATGCTTCGATAGCTGAAGGTTTCAAGATTCGAAACGATACTGGACATTTATTTGTTTGTTCCAACTGGGGGGTAGTAGATCAGGTTATGTGTTGCTTTGCGAATTTCCATGGATGGGCCATGAAACAGTGCCATGAATGGACCAGTAGTCTATAATAGTTAATAAAGATTTTTATCTAGTTTTCAATGAATCTAGGTATAAGATATTGTTCTGTTATGCACAGACGTGAAAAATCAAAGAATTTCATTCTATACTTTCAAACTGATATCCAAGATTAGATAACGTACTAATTAGTCCATACGCAATACCCCCCTGCCGTGGTCACCGAGAGCTCCCCTCAATGTTAACATTGGATTCTATGTTTTTGGGGTCAGGGAATCCGAATCTGATGGTCATTTTGCCGTCCCATTGGGCAATCATTTGTTATAAACAAATGTACCCCCAATTTTGATGAAAAAATGATTTTATAGAGAAACTAACAGAGATACAAAAAAACAGTTCAGATCAAAGTTGTAGCTCTTTTTCTCACAAACAAAATGGTGTTTGATTTATCCAAATCGGTTCAATGGTTCCCAAGATATCAATTGATAAGTGACCGTGCGGGGCGCTCGATGCTCAGAGACTTCGAGAAAGTGAAGTTCAAAACCAATTCATCGCTAATTAGTGTCATGAAATGAACAAGAAACCTTTCGTATGTGAAATAAAACAGATTTCTACACTTGTGTCGAGTCAATTATATAAAATACCTACATTTTATTATTTTTCATGGGATTTTGAAATTTTGTCGACATAGCACAATTGCAGTACGAAATACAAGGTACGTCATCACTCCGACAGACACAAGTTCTACGTACACATGCCTTACATGTACAAGGGGAAAATAATTCGAACGATGGAGGGATCAATTCAATGACTCGACTGGGTTTGAGAGAGCCCTCAACCTTATCGAATCCAAATAACTGGGGATTTAATTTCACTTTCATAGGATCAGGGCAATGGATTTGATTGTATATCACGAAAAATGATCGCAAAATATGAAATCGCATTGATTTAATTCGAATGCTTGGACCAAGGAACGACGAAAAGACCTCGTCGAGAGATTGCCACAAATCAAAAATAAAAAAGTGTAAATAACCATGATCAAAATATCACGATATTTATTTATTCAACTAAACACAGTAGATATATGCTCCTGAGGATATAATATGATACCAAAACCGGTCAACAGGACAAAAATGGTAAAATCACTTGATGTTTGTTGATACAATGGCATTAATCGGTGTATCGTGCGCAACGCTTCCCCCGCGTACATCTATCGATCAATATCTCGTTAACCGTTGAACCAATTTGAATAAATCAAAAACCATTTTGTTCGTGAGAAGAAGAGCTACAACTTCGATCTGAACTGTTTTTTTGTATCTCTGTTAGTTTCTCGGTAAAATCATTTTTTCATCAAAATTGGGGGTAAATTTGTTTATAACAAATGGTTGCCCAATGGGACGGCAAACCCGTACGGAAAAAACTACTGAAAGACTACTCAAAAACCACTGGAAAAACTATTGGGGAACTACTGAAATAACTACAGGGATACTACTGATTACCACTGCTGTTTTTCAGTAGTTCTCAGACTGTAAATTCGCGAATACTGGCGACTACTAGTGAGTAGTAACTAGAGTCCCTAGAATAAACAGAGTCTAGCAAATGCGACGCCATGTCTGAGCGAGTTGTACACGCGATGTTTGAATTGTCGCGCGCATTGCGGGTGGGGTATTGTAGAAATAAATATTGAACACGAAACTACTTATTCCGAATTATTGTGCTTTATTGTGCTAATCAGCATGGTATATTGAATGTAAACTTACATTGACAGCAAGTCCATACTCCACGACATGAGGTTGAGGATTGTGGAAGTCGAGGGTAGAATGCCAGGTTCAAGCTTGTTACTAGATAAAAGTCACTAGATCGGCAGCCATGTTTGAGCGAGTTCAAACTGACCAATCAAAAAGAGTCATGCGTTTGCTAGACTCTGTTTATTCTAGGGACTCTAGTAGTAACTACTGATGAGTAGTTACCACTCGCGAGGAGTCTACTATTTAACCTGACGGGTGTGTGGAAATTACAGTCGAGACCTTACCAAGCACGTCTATCTAGTTCTCTCGGCTAGAAAAAAAAAAAAATGAAATTTCACGTACGCATTTTATAAATTTCTACATGTAGATGGACAAGCATTGCAAATTCGTTGAGAAAAACGCCATCCGGTTTTTTCGATATAACCGGGATTTGAACCCAAGTCCGCTCGCACTCGCTGTATTACTAGTCGCACGCTCTACCCACTACGCCAAACTACCCTATGGTTGGTTGGTTAATATTTCCTTATTTGTCGAAGCTCATGATTAAGGTTTTGAATTAAATTAAAATAAAAGGTGTTGAAAAACTGAAAGTTTTCTTAATATTTAATTTTAATTTAATTATAAAATATTTGTAAATGATCTTATCTGATTAAATTCAGGTTACAATTTTCCATAATTTGAGATATTATTATTTTTATATAACCTTCATGTATACAATCACCAACTATTCAACCAAATACTTTCGACATTTTTTCCCTAATTATTTCTTTCTATTGTATCTTTTGTTTTATTTTAATTCTTCGATTAATTTTTTGTTCTCTTTTGTTTTCAATTTCTGTCAAAATATGGATCGAGATGTCGGTTGACATTTTTATTTCGAATAATATTTTTTTCACATCATGGGGCAAACGAAATATGTACCGCATTTTTTCCACTTTTGTCTTGTATAATATGTCAATTTTGTAGAATTCCAAAATAATGCGACTTACTTTTTTTTTATATCAGACAAATATCCTTATTTATAGCGTAGTCAATTAAAGCCTAATTTGGTTGGGAAATAATTGAAAAAAATGTGTTATTGTTATAAATGTATTGAAGCAAAAAGCGGATTATTATACAAACGGAAGGTATTAAAACGATCATCATGTCAGTCATTTGAAGTTGGAAGAAGAAAATTTATGATTTTTTTACAATAATAAGATTTTTTTCGAAATATTTGCAGCAGAAAGATATTATTCAAAACCGAAATGTTGACTGAAATCATTCATATTTGAGAGAAATTAAAAATAAAATTAAAAATTGAAAAACATAATAAATATACTGAAGCTGTAGTAGATTCAGCAGTGAATACTCGTACTACTGCTCACAGTAGTTACTACTAGCAGTAGTCACCACTCAACTTAAGAAGTAGAATATGAGTCAACTACCGAAGCTGTAGTAGATTCAGCAGTGAATACTCGTACTACTGCTCACAGTAGTTACTACTAGCAGTCGTCGCCACTCGACTTGAGAAGTAGGATATGAGTGAACTACTGAAGCTATAGTAGATTCAGTAGTGAATACTCGTACTACTGCTCACAGTAGTTACTACTAGCAGTAGTCACCACTCGACTCGAGAAGTAGGATATGAGTAAACTACTGAAGCTGTAGTAGATTCAGTAGTGAATACTCGTACTGCTGCTCACAGTAGTTACTTTTAGCAGTAGTTACTACTAAGGGGTATGCTATTTACTGAACTTACCTCTCACCTCTAGGAGTGACTACTTAATTAACTACAAACCTTCAGTAGTTACTACTTAGTTACTACACCGCTTCAGTAGTGACTACTGAAAATCCAGTAGTTTTTTCCGTACGGGAAATGACCATCAGATTCGGATTCTCTGACCCCGAAAACATAGAATCCAATGTTAACATTGAGGGGAGCTCTCGGTGACCACGGCAGGGGGGTATTGCGTATGGACTAAATATAAATGCGATTTTGTATGATATAACTTTTAAGACGGTTGTTTACATAAATATCTACCCATAGTTCATCGATTCTTCATTGACACCAATAATATCAAGTTATTGAACTGTTTTAAGTTCATTATTTAGATGGTCCAACGAAGGAAACCGAGTGGTCCATTCATGGAGAGGGGTTGCCATGGATGGACTAAATGCAAAAAATACAAAATCAGTTTTGCTGAGTCGACAATTGACGATAAATTTCTCTACATGTGAACGTTTTGTAGAAAACGTTTCAATGAAAAGATCCACCATTGATTTTTCATGTCTAACATGAAAATGTACGTTTTATGACCAATTTTGCTTAGGGTGTCTATCGATAGCAACCTTACCCTACATAATTCAAACGCTGAGATACAGTACAACCTCTCAATAGTGCCATTCCCAATAGTTCCGCTTCCCCTAATCCGGACTCGGGCGCTTCCCCCACTACCATGCTACACTCCGGCGTACAACGGTACGGAATTGACACTTTTTCGGGCGGTAGTATTGAGAGGGTCGAGAACTAATACTCGAGAACGAGCGTTCGTAGTCAGAGTGGGGGAACCAAGATCCTGAGAAATGTATTCCTCTCACAGCTCGTGAACGGCTCTCTTGAGAGGTTGCACTGTATATCGAATTATAAGCCTCTCTTGGGTGATGTTTTCATATATCTGATATATACTCAAATCGCTCCAATTCATCTTTTACGTACACTGAGAGAAATAATTTGGTTGGGGATACTATATTATTTTAGTTTACGTGTTCTAGTCAAGTCAACCCAATTTTATAGTTCAGCGAACCATTTCAAACTGGTTAAATCAACAAAATGGATAAGTTCGGGAAGAATGACTATATCTATAGTACAATCAACTATAATTTTCAGTCAGCTGGTAACTCAACCGTCATAGTTATGGAACATATCTTCATTGGTTACCACAATAGTACTCATTGTCCAACCCACTGTATCTTTGGGTAGTTGTTACCATGCACAATAATCACTGATAAAATAAACTCTATATGGGTCATTCTCAGTTAAGAATTAAATTCGACGTCCACGGTGGAAAATCACCTGTTTTAAAAAAATGTATTAAAAAGAATGTAATTATCTCTTGAAACTCGTGCTCATGTAAGTGGTCACTCAAATTCATTTCTTAATTTTATTTAATTGAGTCACAATTTCATCTCGAAGTCGGAAAACATCTCTCCCCTGGCCTGTCCCCGGGCCGATTCTGTTTGTGTATTAGTAATTTAAAGTACTTAGAAATCAAATATATTATTCGAATTATATATTTCAACAAAACAAATTAAATAAATCATCGTAATCAAGCAAGTAAAATTGCGTGATATTTTTTTTTTCTTAAAAAAAATTACGTTTACGTTTGTCCCCCGCATTTTGCGTCTCTCCCCTGGCATGTTTATTTTCCTGTAAAATTGGCATTTGTGTACTGACTCGCGGGAATTGAAGACCTTAAACGAACGTCATTGCGTTTATAGTTTGTAATCAGCGCCACTCGAACTAGGTGCGCAGTCATTTTGTCATTCATTCCATTACTGACACTCTGTGTGGATGCAGTTGAGAACGAGTGAATGAAGTCTCTCCCCTGGTCAGTTTCATTTTAAAAATATTCATCTAAAAATTTTAATTCATCTGTATATTCACTTCTTGTTACGTATAGATTCTAAGTTTTCTTGGTCAATCACGTACAATAAATACATTTGTCATTATTTTCGTTTTTCTTACTAAAAAGTATCTACCCTGTTCGTATCTCCCCTGTCTTTAGACCAATCATTTTACGTTTTCAAATGACACTAATTATGGGAAGCATGAAAAAATACTACGATGTAGCGATAGACGCGAATAATATACCGTACCGTTTGTGGCATTTAGTTTTCACACGTTTTTTTTTTTAAATTAAAAACCCGAAAAAACTCGAAAAAAACACGTTTCTGTACATTTCGCGTCGAAAGCTGCTTAAACTAAGGCAGATGGACCATAGTTTGGCTGGACCTTTTTTGTAGAGCGTTTAATTCTCTACAAAGAAGTCAACGACGACATATATCTGTAGTTGATATCCGATGCGTTTGAGGTGATCCAAAACGCACCTACGAGACGACGCTTTTCCGTCGACTAACAGCAACATGGCAGCCGTTGCCATGGCCATGGCCCGTCAGTCGACGGAAAAGTTTCGTTTCGTAGGTGCGTTTTGTATCGCCTCAAACGGACTGGATATCAACTATAGAGATATGCCGTCGCGGACTTTTTTGCAGAGAATTTAACGCTGTACAAAAAAGGTCCAGTCAACCTATGGTCTATCTGCCTTCGTTTAAGCAGCGTTTGACGCAAAATGTACAGAAACGTGTACTAGTCTCTCCCCTGGATTGAGTATCGCCCCTGGCTTCTTATAAAACAAGATAAAATTAATAAATTGACTGACCGCCTTGCAGACACGTTTAGAATGATTGTTTTGATCGAAACATTATACAATTTAATTAAATTTTCAAAATTTTTATCGTGCCGCGTTTTATCAATAAGCGATTTACCTCTTAACTGAGAATGACCCATATACACAGTAAAAATTTTTTTGTAAAATTTAACACAGAAGCTTGTGTTAACTACTTTTTTAACACAAAATTTGTGTTATTTCAACATAATCAGTTTATGTCAAAAAAGTAACACAGCTTTATGTTAAAACTAACACAAAAGTAACACTTTCTAAATGTTACTCTCAAATCAACACAAAATTTCAACATAGTTTTGTGTTAGTTTTAACATAAAGCTGTGTTACTTTTTTGACATAAACTGATTGTGTTGAAATAACACAAATTTTGTGTTAAAAAAGTGGTTAACACAAGCTTTTGTGTTAAATTTTACAAAAAATTTTTTACTGTGTAGTACATTCAACACTACACGGAAAAAAAATTGTTGCTGAATTTACTATGTATGGAGCAGCTACATAGGGGACAACACTTTTTTTTAGTAGAAATTACTACAATTCTAGTATTTGGTACATAGGAGCAAGTAGATTTCAATGTCCTTATGAGTAAATGTTACCACAATTGAAGGCCTTGATGCTAAAAGGTCCTGAGCGCTCGGCTCGACTTTTTTCAGTAGAAAATTCCCGTCAATGTGACCAATTTTCAAAAGTCACCGAAATGATTTTTCAAAAATACCATCGTGTAGAGGATAAAAAAAGGCAACTTTTTTGTATGTACAGTTTTTTTCGAGATTCGTTATTTTTTGAGGAAAATAATAAAAACTGAAAAATCGCGAAGCTTGTTTGGACCACGTTTTTTAATCTTAACTCGCTCTAACTTCGACAAATATCAACGGATCTTCTTGATTTTTGGCATGACATCGTGAAATACCCTACCGTTGCCGATAAAGTCATGAAAAGTTAATAATTACATAGTTTTCATTAATAATTTAGTTGTAAACAAGCGACCAACTTTTTATACGGTTATGTATGTTCGACGAGAAAAAGTGTGTTACAAAGTTTAAGCGTGGAAAAACTTTCAGTGAGACATTTGTTCATTAACATTAAAGGAAGTTTTTCAGAAAATTTCAGATTGGTTGAATAAAAATTGGCTAAGATACAGCGATTTTCTTAAAAGCAATCGATCCGCGTGGTCGAGCGCGTGGTTTCAACGCTTGAAAATCTGCACGATAGTTGCATTTAAGACCACGCGGATCGATTGCTTTTCGGGAAATCGCTGTATCTTAGACAATTTTTATTCAATCAATCTGAAATTTTCTGAAAAACTTCCTTTAATGTTAATAAACAAATGTCTCACTGAAAGTTTTTCCACGCTTAAACTTTGTAACACACTTTTTCTCGTCGAACGTACGTAACCGTATAAAAAGTTAGTCGCTTGTTTACAACTAAATTATTAATGAAAACTATATAATTATTAACTTTTCATGACTTTATCGGCAGTGGTAGGGTACTTTACGATGTCATGCCAAAAATCAAGGAGATCCGTTGATATTTGTCGAAGTAAGAGCGAGTTAAGATTAAAAAACGTGGTCCAAACAAACTTCGCGATTTTTCAGTTTTTATTATTTTTCTCAAAAAATAACGAATCTCGAAAAAAAACTGTACATACAAAAAAGTTGCCTTTTTTTATCCTCTACACGATGGTATTTTTGAAAAATCATTCCGGTGACTTTTGAAAATTGGTCACATTGACGGGAATTTTCTACTGAAAAAAGTCGAGCCGAGCGCTAAGGACCTTTTAGCATCGAGGCCTTCAATTGTTGTCATTTCTACTGAAAAAAATGTTGTCCCCTATTCAGCTGCTCACATACACGGAGAAAAGTATTTCGTGAAACTTTACCGAACTCAGTTCAGTAAACTGGGGACATAGGGACATAGGGACATTTATGTAAAGTTTCACTTACAGTTCAGTAAAGCGAAATTCAAGAAAACCTCATGCATAGAACGGAAAATTTTGATAAATTTAAAAGAATATCTACCGAACTAGAACTGTAATTAATACTGCACTTGGTTGTGGAAATTTTAATGCGCACAATTGTAGAATATAATGAACGTCAGATAGAGATTACCGAACAGTTCAGTAAACCGCGGTTGAGGACATAGCAGAAAATGTAGCTCGATTTACATGAAACGAATGAATGAATGACTTACAGTCGATGAAACTTTACCGAACAGGTCGGTAAAACGTCAACTCCTGTGCAGCAAAAAAAAAGTAGAAAAATTTTGAGTAACGAAAATGTTAGGTTTTACTCGACGGTTGCCCACGTTTTACCGAACTGTTAGTTAACTTTTACAGGTATTATACTCACACCATCATACACATTCCGTCGGTGGCCGGTCACCCCTATTTGACGTGTTCACATCTTAACCTAATACTAGTACGCCTTTAGAACGAACCTATCACCTACGTGGAACGCATCGCAGTGGTCGTGTCTACATGTAAGCCTATACGCTCATAGTTTCCAACACTTATAGACTATGCAAACGCACGCCTATCGCTGATGTTGTGGAATTGGAACTCTCTTATATACTAACTGGAAGAAAGTTTAGCGCTTGTGAGAAAGAAAAGGCGGCTGTGAGACATCTGGTGGCGAACTAGACTATTATGTCTAACAATTTATGTATGTGATCCATGGCCGAGATACAGTTGAATATTTTCAATATGGTTACCTCACGTACCCCCCGTATGTTTCATATGCCGCGTCCTTAATTCCAACTTGCTCCGTCCATAAGTTCGTGTATAGGAAATTAGATTTTGATAGGATAAAAAAAAAAGAGTACATTTGATTGAACGATAACTTTATTTATTTAACCCTCTGAACGGAATTGCGGGCTCCCCACCACAGTGGCTGGCGGAGCCTCACGCGATATTGTCGTATGGTGGGGAGACAGCGCAGTGCCGCCGCTATGTGCGCAGAGTTGGGTAACGTAAAGCGTTCACTGTGCCCATCCGCGGAAGCTAGCTACAGCATTGGGCCAGCGGGAGTGGGAGAGCCTTTCTGTGACGTCACGCACTAACACATAGCTCGAGCGCGCCGGATTGGCCCTTCCCTCTCTCCAGTTACACCGACGGGATTTGGCAGTCAATTCCGTTCAGAGGGTTAATATAATAACCGAATTTCATCGCATTACATCCATCTCTTTTCAATGTATAGAAATCCGTCTCGTAATTTGTGAGCAATTGAAAGTTGAGCTTCACTAACAACTTTCTCAGTTATTACTGCCCAAGAAAAATCGGTAGGGTCACAGATTCTGAAGGCTTGGAAATGTTCATCAAAAACCCAGTCATTGAAACAGTGTGTAAGTTACTCCGGCGGAAATGAGTATTAATTTTTATCATTTCACAATTTTACAACTGATATCCATTATTGAATATAAAAAGTCAACGTAAGTCGTCAGTATGTATAAAGTTCAATACCTCATTGAAATAATTTTTTTTTTTCAATGTCTGGGGTGCGTAATAGTTGTATTCGACCCTGCGTGACTACGGGAGTGGTGGGAGATGTTTCACGTCTTTCAGTTTACTGAACTGTCCAGTAAAATTTCAAGTGCCAGGAGGGAGAAGTTATATTATAGTGCTGTAAAGTTTCATATAGGGAAAATAAACTTTTATGCAACGCAAGCATGTTTTACGCGTTTTTCATGCTCGATTTCGGTACACAAAGTTGGCGTTTTAGAGACAGTTGAGCGGATCTGCGAATGCGCATGTGGACAGTTCACTTTTGGCTACTTTTGAGTCCTAGGAGTTAAAAGTGGTCTCTAACGTACGCGCCGTAGCCTTTAAATCGCGTTGTTATGCGTTGCTATGCGTGTATGTCAGTCGACTTTGTTTACCGGATCGAGCATGAACTTGTAAAACATACTTTTGTTGTATAAAATATCGTGTGTACCAAGGAGGCGAAGGTCTTTTACGCCGAGCGTATTTGCAATACTCGTCTTCGACTCGTCTACGACTCGTATTGCAAATATACGCTCGGCGTTAAAAGACCTTCTTTGCCTCCTTGGTACACAATATACTATTTTCTGCCTATCGATGTGAAACTTTACCGAACTTTTGAGTACTTTTTCAATTCCTCAATAAGAATGATTCGTCAACGTTAGTCATGCTTTAACTAATCTTAAGGGAATAATTCACGTGAATCTTTTAAAGTTTGCTACGCTCTTCATATGAGAATTTTACTGTACATTATTAAAGTTTACCGAACTGTCATGTATTTTATAACGTTCAGTATGTCACTGATTACTACAACAATGTGAAAAACTCACCAACTGGTCCCTATATCCCAACTTTGCTCAACAATTCAGTAAAGTTTCACGAAATACTTTTCTCCGTGTAGTAAATTCAACAACAATTTTTTTTCCGTGTATTTTTCCGTTCCCACAAACGTGTTAATAGTTGGAAGTGCCGACTCATCCAGTTTTACGGACTATATATATTGTCAATCCGTACCATGCACACTATAGTTAAGCCAATACTTTTTTTCGTTACCGAAATACTACTCGCATAGTCGATCCTACTGCATCTTTGGGTGTTTGTTACCATGTACAATAGTCGCTCACGCAATACATACTATGGTTGAGTCAACACTATTCTTCCGTTGCCACAAACGTGTTGATGGTTGGAGGTGCTGACTTATCCATTTTTGGAAACTTTATATAATGTCAATCCGTACCATGTACGCCATAGTTGAGCCAATACTCTTTTTCGTTACCGGAATAATATACACTGAGAAAAAAAATTCAGTTGAGGATACTATAATAACATAGTTAACATTTCAGAGTGGAAACGAGTAGATATAATGAGGGGGTTCTGGATTCAACTTCTTTACCGGCCGAGTTGTGATGGTAAGTTACCGACCGTGCGGGTAAGTTACCGACAGTCGGATGGTAACGATTTGGGTAACGATCGTCGATCTTTGTTACCGACAATCGGATGGCTGCAATTTTCCGTCGTGCGATGGCGCCACTACCGATTGTTACCAATAGTCCGATGGTAACGATTCACAATCCTGCATTGCCGATCTCCGCTTACTGACAATCGGACGGCTGCAATTTACCTGCAATTATCCGTCGTGCGATGGCACCACTACCGATTCGGAGAATGGTAACGATTACCGATCTTTTTTTTCACCCTTACCGACAATCGACCCGAGCTGGGGGAAATTTCGATTTCTTTGCTAATATACGAATTATACCAGCTGAAATGTGTGACAGGGTGTTTAATTATGCAATCAATGACGCGAATCATCTGATAATGACATATATGTGTTTATTTGATACTACTTAAGGCGGGGTTTCAGTCGCTCCGTAACTTCGAAACGGCAATGCGTAAGCATATACCTATATATAGTATAAGTCATATGTCCACCGCCACCTCGAATACCTTGCGAAAGTTCCGCTTCACGTGAAAACGAAAGCTCTAAATGAAGAATTTCGACGACAATGTGATTCTCTGATAAATTCTCTAGAGTGGTAAACTAGATTTAGACACGAACAACGTCTAAAAAAGCATTTTGAGCACCTCTTCTGTTCCGAAACAGCTGGTCGTGGGTTCTGATCCGAACTACAAAAACAAATATTTTTCCACGGATTCGTGATATTATAGTCATCCGCTATAGATTTAGTGAAAATAAACGTATTTACAGACGGGATTTTCATTCTATGCTGTAGTTTTTGGATAAAGCGAAACTTTCGGTACATGCTATTTCGGTCGGTCGGAAAGGACTGAAACCCGGCCTTAAATCTAACCTATTACAAAAGTGATAATTTTCCTAAAAACTAACCTGAACTATATGTCTTAAGTATAACTTATTCTAAAGTGACTATTATCTTAAGACCAACTTAAAACGATGTTGATTTCACAATTTTCTTGAAAAATAACTTAAATTATATATGTACATTATTTTTAACTGGAACTCAAACTATATATTTACAACTAGGTGGCATTGCACACATTGAGGTTTACACATGTATCTGAAACATACTAGTATATTACGATATTAGTGCGGTAAGGTAAACGCACTAGTATCGTATACTATTTTATGTAATACGTACGTGTTAACGGTAGATGGCAGTCACATCGATTTGCGTGAAATAATGATTATTTCACGCAAATTTTGATTATTGCACGCAAACAGTGCACTACTCGGTAATATATGACTTACCGACCGGAAAACATCACCGGTAAACGCCTCCTAACACGTACACATTACATAAAGGTATTTCAATAACCGAACGATACATAATGAAAGTTACGGGTACTTACCGAGCAATAGGTTAACGTGTCACCCCGAGTCATATCCACGAACATAATGTCGTTCGAGTCGAATCACTCTTGGCGGTGGAGGTATGCCTGGAGATGATGATCTCGACGACGAAGGCGAGCTTGGACTTGATCGCATCGATGAGGCTGATTCGATTGATGGTGATCGGCCTCTTCCTACATGCAAGTGCACAGTCGTCGCATCTGAATCCTCCGCATCTTCTTGCACGGAAGATGTTACATCCGAGCATTGGATGGCCGACTGTGTAGAATTTTCGGCAGCGGCCCTACGCATCGCCCAATGATCATTTATCTGATGCTGCCTGGTGATGTTTTCAATTATTCCATAGTGAATGTTTGCGGTTTCGTTGACGAAGCCCTCATCCACATTATTGTCGCGCAAAATACGCAACATCAGCTGAGCGTTCCGTAGAAATCGCATCCTCAACTCAGCCCTTCGTCGCAGCTGAGCCGCTCGCTGTGCAACGCGTCCATGAGCAGGATTCATCTGGATTAATCACACATTCTCATGTTTAGAATCTGTTAAAATTCGAATATCCAATGCTGATAACATACCTTATTTCCGCGTTTAGTTTTGAAATCAGTCTTCTTCGTCTTCTTCTTCTCCTTGATGCTTTTTCCACCGATTCTATGAACTATCGCTATTCACTGATTTTATCAAACTGGAAATTGTCTTTTTCTCAAACTGACCTGGCAGGGTTGGGTTACATCCTCATTGGCTGCATACTACCCCCCAAGATGAAATCAAGAAAAACTAGTCGGCGAACAATTATCAAAAGACTCCACCTCGGTCTATAAAAAATGGGCAAGTCTCGAAGGTCCAAGCAATAAATATCAATCAGTGGGTTTTCCCATCCCTTCACCGCCCGAAAACGCTAGAATTTTCTCAACCAGTGGGTGGTCGATGCACAATAGCCAGCCCATAAATCGATCAGATAAAATCCATCAACATAAAGGTTGCAATCGTCTTAAGAGCACTTGAATTTTTTGTCATCTTTTCCTCCGATGTCGCCAGCATACCTGCTCTCCAAAGCCATAAATTATCAGCTCAGTCAATCCCCAGCTTTGCTTGAGATCGCACACGCGGCGGTTAATATGGAGCTCATATTAGATCTACAAGGTTTTGGGCGATTCAGTGATAAATATGTGATAAAAGAGCTGGCTGCAATAAGCATTCGCGCACATGAGGAATATCAGCAGGGTATCACACGCATCCTCTTCAAGGCGCCATGCTCCTGGGTGACTCTCTCAAACGAGTATAAAAATCTTCATTCGAGGCAGACATGGCATCATCATGGAATACCCTGGATTGTTGGAGAAACGCCGTATAGAGATGTAGTGAAAACTATGAGAAAAGTTTCACAAGATGCGAGTCGCATTTATGTGAAGGGATTGGAGAAGAAACGATTGATCGGAAAAATCCTCAATGACGACTCGAAATTGGTGATTGATTTGGATAAGCTGGGGTGTCCGAATCTTCGAATACTACGATTGGAATCACGTGTATTTCGCTGGCATGAAGAGTGTCATGGCGATGTACCTGGAGGCTACCATTGTGCCTTCGAGAACGTTCAGCGGTTGAAAAACTGGTATTTGGAGAAGGGCCATAAAAAATCCTCCCCACATGTCTCGAGGGCGGGGGGTGATGGCTTAAAAGCCAAGAGCTCGCAGGGAGCTGCATTCGTGCATTTCGACATCCCACCGCCAATACATCTTCCTAGTATATTCGAACCCGCAAACTCTTCAGACATTCCATCGCCAATACATCTTCCTAGTATATTCGAACCCGCAAACTCTTCAGACATCCCATCGCCACTACATCTTCCTAGTATATTCGAACCCGCAAACTCTTTCGATCAAGGTAAGAACCTTTTTACACGATAATCATATTCAATTATAATATAAAAACTAATTCCGAATTATTCATTCACAACAATAACAGCCGTATGGATAATGATATGCAGATGAAAAAGATGTCCGAGCTGGAGATTGAACAATAGTACGATATCTCAAAACTGAGGCTAGTGAAAACGAAATTTGGTTCTAGAATCATCGCTACGATTGCCGACGAATTCATCGTATTCCTACCTGCCAGAGTCGGAAAGGCCTTGGAGAACGACTCCAACCAACTGGATTAGTTGAACAACGAGGCGGATCAGAAACGTCTGCAGATACTTTATCTTGGAGGACCATACAATAAACTTGAATTCTGCGGCAAAATCTAAACACACACACACACACACACACACACATACACACACACATGTACACTCCCGCTCAAAAGTTTGGGTTCACCAGTCGAAATTTTCAGCCAAAGTAAAAGATCGATAGCTCAGTCAAAAATCGACGTAATCAAATTTGATAAACGTCATTTTGAAGGGGACAAATCGAGCTTCATTTTGTCACCTCAGAATATTTTTTAGCATTTTTTTTTGAGCTGGCACGCACTTTGGAACAGGACTGTTTTCCGACAATTTTTTGGTCTTCGAAAATGGGCTGCGTATCTAGTGGAAAATTTTTTCTCCAGTTTTCTTTAAAACAGCTTCGAAGGGGATAGCAAAAGCTTCATTATTGTTTTTCAGAAAGTACCGTGCGATTTTTTCCCTCAAAGTTATTCTAATTTTGGCTAAAAACGAAGAGTTTTAGGAAATACGGGGTATCTCAAAAACTGCGGGGGTTCAGAGGAAATGTCAAGAGAGTAAAAAGTTGCATGAGTTCATAATAGACCTGCTGTAATTATTCCAGAATTCTTTATTGACATTTATTTTTGTACTATTTTTAGTCGGAACTCGACTGAGGGAAAGTGGTGTAACCTGAAAACTATAGGGTTTGTGATGAAATTTCAGGAGAGAAGAAGGTTTCAATTTATGATTTTGAACTCATTAACATTTTTTCAAATTTTTTTATTGCGATTTTTTTTTCCATCACAATCCCACGTCATTTTAATACAAATTTGAATCTTTTATTTTACGTGTTTTTCATCGAAAAAACCGCCTTTGGCTTTGAGGACCGCGTTGACGAGTCGTGGCATTCGCTCGATTAATTTAGTGATTTCCTCTTGCTCCAGAGTCGCCCATGCATCCTTGAGCTTTAGCCACAAATCGGGGGCAGATGAAGGGCAGACCATTCTGACTTTCCGATCAAGCCTTTCCCACAAAAGCTCGATCGGATTCAGATCGGGAGATTGTGGTGGCCAAACCATGTTGACGAGTACCCCATTTTTTTCCTTCGTCTCCAAGTATCCTCGGCAAAGGCGGGAGCTGTGTTTCGGATCGTTGTCTTGTTGCATTACGAATCCGCGGCCAATAGTTTTGAGACCTGGTGGTAGTTCTCTTTTTTCATGATTCCTTCGACTTTCATCAAGTCTCCAGTACCATGGCCGGAGAAACAGCCCCATACCATAATCGAACCACCCCCATGCTTTACTGTGGGCAGTAAGCATTGAGGTGCCATTATCTCCGAGGCGGTTCTTCTGACGTAAACTCGTCGTTGAGAACCGAAAATCAAAAATTTGGACTCGTCCGTTCACAGCACATTCCTCCACTGATCTACCGTCCATCCCGATGTTTTAGAGCCCACTGGTACCTTTTTTTTTTATTCACTGAACGCAGAAGCGGTTTTCTTATGGCAACGCAACCCTTAAGTCCAGCACTCAGTAATCGTCGTTTCACTGTCGGCAGTGATATCGGGGTTTCAGTAATAGCAGCGAATTCCGCCCGAATTTCGCTGCCTGTCAATCGTCGATTACGTTTACTAATAAGGACGATCCCTCTGTCTTCCTGTGGTGTCGTTATCTTGGGCCGCCCTGAACGATGACCATCCATATGGGAATTCGTTTTCGAAATCTTAAAATTGTTGTTCGAACTCCGTTGTATGAAACTTTCATTTCTTCGGCGATTTTTCGGTACGACATACCTCTTTTACATAAAGCAATGATACCGCCGCGTTTTCGTATTGAAATTTCTTTTTTTCGTGCCATTTTTTAGTGATTTTATCGACAATTTTAATGTAAAACGAATTGAATTTTATTGCCACGTACTCGCGTTCGTAATATTTACAGAACTGATTTGCTTTCTGACAGCGTTTGTAGCATTTATGCGAAAATGCAAGCAATGTGATTCTTTTCACTGCTCCGTATTGTTTACATTTTTAGAGAAATGCTACAAACGTGCAAATCACTAATGGCCGGTTTCACCAACGATGAATAACTTTATTCATAGATTAAACTCTTATTCATTGAAAACAAGAGACTATTTTACATTGTATTTGCGACTTTTATTCGATGAATAGCGTTATTCTATGAATAAGAAGTTATTCGATGTTGGTGAAACCGGCCATAAATTAAACGAGCGAATGCCACGACTCGTCAACGCGGTCCTCAAAGCCAAAGGCGGTTTTTTCGATGAAAAACACGTAAAATAAAAGATTGAAATTTGTATTAAAATGACGTGGGATTGTGATGGACTTGAAAAAATATATATATATATATCTCGCCCGTATGGAGAAAAAAATCGCAATAAAAAAATTTGAAAAAATGTTAATGAGTTCAAAATCATAAATTGAAACCTTCTTCTCTCCTGAAATTTCATCACAAACCCTATAGTTTTCAGGTTACACCACTTTCCCTCAGTCGAGTTCCGACTAAAAATAGTACAAAAATAAATGTCAATAAAGAATTCTGGAATAATTACAGCAGGTCTATTATGAACTCACGCAACTTTTTACTCTCTTGACATTTCCTCTGAACCCCCGCAGTTTTTGAGATACCCCGTATTTCCTAAAACTCTTCGTTTTTAGCCAAAATTAGAATAACTTTGAGGGAAAAAATCGCACGGTACTTTCTGAAAAACAATAATGAAGCTTTTGCTATCCCCTTCGAAGCTGTTTTAAAGAAAACTGGAGAAAAAATTTTCCACTAGATACGCAGCCCATTTTCGAAGACCAAAAAATTGTCGGAAAACAGTCCTGTTCCAAAGTGCGTGCCAGCTCAAAAAAAAATGCTAAAAAATATTCTGAGGTGACAAAATGAAGCTCGATTTGTCCCCTTCAAAATGACGTTTATCAAATTTGATTACGTCGATTTTTGACTGAGCTATCGATCTTTTACTTTGGCTGAAAATTTCGACTGGTGAACCCAAACTTTTGAGCGGGAGTGTATATACCGAGAAGATTCGGTGACAGTAGACAGCCCCCTTCCTACGCCAAAACTAACACAGGCGCGCACCGCGTGCGTGAGGCTCGTTCGGGAGGGGATGCAATGCTACTGGCACCTCATTCCCTTCCGAACGAGCCTCACGCACGCGGTGCGCGCCTGTGTTAGTTTTGGCGTAGGAAGAGGGCTGTCTACTGTCAGCGAATTTTCTCGGTATGTAATGGGAATGGGTTAGGGTTGAATAAATAACAATGAAATCGCAATCATATTTATTTATTTATTTATTGTTCCTTTAAAATAAGCTTAATCTATAGTTCTCAAACATGCAGAATCCTCAAAATGTTGCTAATTTTTTGACGGTGCCGCTAATGGGTTTGTATTCAACAATGCGATCGTGTATAATGATACAATAGGCTGAAGTATTTGCTGGAAATGCAACGCTAGTTTCGAATTCCAAACGAATATCCACCGGTCCACTCTTTAACGATTCATTCTGATTGGAACAGTCTATAGTAATGAGTGGAGCTCTATCCGAAAAATCACTCTTTGACAAAAGAGGTTCGGACTCCTTATCGTAGTATGAAATTTGAAAGTTTGTATACATATTGTAGAGAATGGCATATTGATTGCGAGCAATATCAAGATTCGAATTTCCATAGGGATAGCACTGCGAGTTTAGGAAAAGTTTCACATCTCTAATCATACAATGATCGAATTGACTGGCATTTTTCTTCGCATCGTTTCGTCGCGCGGTTTGGAATCCTAGTATGACGTGTCTTGGTTTCTCTAGCTGTGTAGATGTCTTCACAACCCATACATGTCTCGTTGTTGTGGGCAGCATCGGGTACTCGTACATTTCCCACGAGCGAAAACTCATGGATACAGCAGGATCTTGGGCGATATAATTGAGCATCTTGATTTTTGCAGAATCTGACAGTCTGATGTATGGCAATAACCATTCAATTGTCTCGAGTGAAATCTTGATTACCTCCACGGTGGTTTGATGTATGGCATTCAAATCATTGTTCGATCTCCCAAATATTAGCTTGTGTTTCGCATTGACGATGATTCGATTATAGTCCTCGGCAAATCCGAGTAGAAAATTCAGCGGTAAAACTACATCAAAGTGTCCATCGGCGTTGGCTAGTTTATTCTGATTATCCACCAACCAACCGGTGTTCCCGAGAAGATGCTGTTGTCCAGGGGTGAATGATAAGTATCCCTTCATAATACTCGTGATGCCGACATTCTTATTCTGATCAATCTCGTGACCATTCAACTCGTAACGTATATCGCCAAACATGTGACACACAGCCATATTGACCAATTCCATGCCTGCGCTAACAGCGGTGCCATCCGATTTTGTAAGCTGACCGTAGATGTGGAGCAAACTTTTGCTGGGTAATACACACGCATCTTGATTCTGTACAGCTATGCGGATCTCATCGATATTTTTGAAGGTGGACGCCGCGTACGGTTGATGCGCATGTATTTCACAATGGGCAATCGACTCGTCGAAGGCCACAGGTGTTTGGATTTTTATCATTTTCGAGATGGGCATATGCAGAAATAGCAACGAATTCTTATTTTCCACCACAACGAAGTCGAAGTCCTAGGCTCTGGAGAAACTGAGCGTTCTGATGTGTCACTCGAATCGGAGCTGCTCGACGACTGATGATGCTTGGACATGTTATCGAGCTTTTATAACTATTACCAGATTTTCTTATCCTCTCAAACACAATGCCCATTTTATTTCAAAGATTTCACATGTAATCGTATAGTTACAGTTTCACTGCGAAAATTGATCAATTTCCCGTCCTGATCGACTATTCTCAGTTGTATATCGTGTATTGACCGTACGGTGATTGGATGATAAATGACATTTGTCGGCACTCCCACGATCTTATATCCGGGTGGTACGGTTGGGAAAAATTGATGAATCGTATGTACTCGATGCTCGTTCATATAAGCACCCGTGGTAATATTACACTCAACTTGCAAGGCGTTAACTTTGAGTATGCGAACGGGTAACTCGGATTTATGAGTAATGCCACCTTCGAGAATTTTGGGGGTAAACCCGAGCAATCGGCCAATGGAATCTTTTGGTTTGAAGTCCACAGAATGATTGCATCTAATTTCACTGAGCAACTCATTGTTATTAGCTTTAAGACTAATATTTATATCCTTGGGCACTGCTCTTTTCAAATAATTTGCGATATCTTCGATTTCATAGCTCCCAGTGGGTATTGTGATCGTTGTGTCTGGTTTTATATAAAACTTATTACACCCCACATCTATATTGGGGATTGCATTGAATGTCGGAAGCTCTATGAGTCCGAGAACATACGTCTTTGTTGGTGATAGCTCGATTGGGGGAAAATATTGAGTCCTCAATACCGACGATTCCCCGGAGAGTGTCAACGTGAATGAATCAGCCATGACTAATATCACATCAGTGATCCGCATACATTTTATAGTTGTCCGCTGAGAAACTTGAGACACAAGTGACCGCAAATTACCGTGTTATATTCTTGATATCTTTTATGATTGTATTTCACGCTACCAACACCGAGATATTTCATTAGATCTCTAGGCGGTTGTAAATCACCAAAACTATCGAAATACACCGCATCGTTGCCATTTTTCGTGTATGCAACCCAATGCGGACCGTTCTTATCATCAAGATTGATGATTGCAGATTCACGCTTCCTAGGTCCTGAACTGGGTAAATCATTCCGCATAAAAACGGCTCGGAAATGTGGAATTTTCATAGCTCTTGCATAGTTTAGTAAATCGACATCCGTGAGGGCTCGGTGTGGTAGCTTTGTTAGTTTTTTGCCGGCTTCAAATACAGCCCCATACCCTTCTTATACGGTTTCAGGCATAAGCCCCTCCCAAAGCAATTGCCTCCATTATCGCATTGGGGCGTTTGGATACTTGTAATTGATGCCTGTTTGCTTTAGCCTCATTGACAGCCCTTGCTATACCTGCAGCACCACCCGCTAAAGCAGCTGTGGCGCTACCCGTGTAGAAATTCTGTTTGGGCTGTGATCAGGGCCTGAATATTTTGCCCGATTTCAATTGAGGCCCCGATCGGGCCAAATCAGCGGGATTTGATTAGAAGTGTAACGCTTTGAATCACAGGCCCTGATCGAGCCAACATATCAGCCCCTGATCAGGAAAATCTATAATGGGCTGACTAGGCGTGTAGAACGTTGCATGACGGGCCCTGGTTGGGAGAATTGATCAAAACCCGACTAGAAATAAAAAATTCCCGTGTGAAAATCTGATCAGGTCCACATCAGGTCCCTATATCGGAGCTCCTAATTTATTTTTGACCAATTAAAATGTAATAATACTGAAAAAAATTAAAAATACGGGTTGTCGATGGATTTTATCGTCAGTGGACCAATCCTACGCATTTCATCGACGAAATCAAATTATGAAACCACTGAAAAGACCGCCGTCAATATTCGTCCCCGCCGGGGCTTGAACCCTCGTCCGCTCGATTACCAGTCGCACGCCCTAACCACTACGCTAAACTATCGTATGATATAAGTTCCAACACTTTGCTACTTATTGAGGGCATGTCAAAGTGATTGAAGTCCTTGCATATATTATTACGATTAATTACTGAACCTTGTATCGTGCATTTTTCGTTTACGCGGTCATGTGTTTATCCGAATGAAATATGACACTTTGTTAGAAAAAAAAATGTCCCAAGACGTTCACTAGAATTTTTATGTTTATTTTGATAGTTTTTTCTAGTTAAAACCGCATAAATTTACTTGAAGTGGCAAATTCTTCTCTCGTATCAACTGAAAACAGTTTTGAAATTAACGTAAAAATTGTAGTGAATCTCCTAGAATACTTTTTTTTCTCTAACAGTGTACCTATGCATTTGATATTTTACAAATCCGGTAAACTGTTTTTTTATGAGAAGATCTGATTATTTTTCGAGCAGGCCCTTATCTCTGTTGGCCTTATGAGAACTCTAACGTTCATTTATGAGAGGACCTGATTATTTCCCGAGCTGGCCTTGAGTTGTTGGCCTTATAAAAACCCTAACGTTGATTTATAAGAAGATCTGATCATTTCCTGACCAGGTCCTGGATCAATGGTCCCCTCCTAAAACCTCACGATCCATTACTCAAGACCACGGGGCCAAGTTTCTTGGAGGAATGACCGCATCCTGAGCAGACCCGATCTTCTGGGCCCCATCGGAATCTCAAGATTCATTTCTGAGGACACCGGATCAATGCCTGAGCAGGACCTGGTCTACCGGCCGCTATCGAGACCTCAAGACTAAATTTTCAAGAAAAATGATCAATTCCTGACCTGGACCTGTGACTTCTGGATCGCATCGAAATCTTGAAATTCATTTTTGAGGACACTGGATCAATGCCTGAGCAGGACCTGATCTACCGGCCGTTATCGAGACCTCGAGACCAAATTTTCAGGACGGATGATCGATTCCTGACCTGGACCTGACTTCTGGATCGCATCAAAATCTTGAAATTTATTTTTGAGGACACTGGATTAATGCCTGAGCAGGACCTGGTCTACCGGCCGTTATCGAGACCTCGAGACCAAATTTTCAGGACGGATGATCGATTCCTGACCTGGACCTGACTTCTGGATCACATCGAAATCTTGAAATTTATTTTTGAGGACACTGGATCAATGCCTGAGCAGGACCTGGTTTACCGGCCGTTATCGAGCCCTCGAGACCAAATTTTCAGGAAGGATGATCGATTCCTGACCTGGACCTGACTTCTGGATCGCATCGAAATCTTGAAATTTATTTTTGAGGACACTGGATCAATGCCTGAGCAGGACCTGGTCTACCGGCCGTTATCGAGCCCTCGAGACCAAATTTTCAGGAAGGATGATCGATTCCTGACCTGGACCTGACTTCTGGATCGCATCGAAATCTTGAAATTTATTTTTGAGGACACTGGATCAATGCCTGAGCAGGACCTGGTCTACCGGCCGTTATCGAGACCTCGAGACCAAATTTTCAGGACGGATGATCGATTCCTGACCTGGACCTGACTTCTGGATCGCATCGAAATCTTGAAATTTATTTTTGAGGACACTGGATCAATGCCTGAGCAGGACCTGGTCTACCGGCCGTTACCCGAGTCGAAATTCTAGTCCTCATTTAAGCCTCGAGAATCTCGCGAGGTCTTTGAGACTCATATGAGGCCCAAGATTTCTTTCAGGTATAGGGAAAGCGTGTGTAAATTGGGTATCATTAGGACCTCGAGAGTGCGCTTACGGGCCGATTCCGACCGTCGAGGTCCTAATGATACCCAAATGGGACTCATTTGGTCCTCCAGAACCTCCATTTCAATTCCGAGCTTGGACCTCAGTTAGTTGGACCTCGAGGTTCTCTTTGAGACCTCAGTTAGGCCTCGAGGTTCTCCCCGAGACCTCAGTTAGGCCTCGAGGTTCTCCCCGAGACCTCAGTTAGGCCTCGAGGTTCTCCTCGAGACCTCAGTTACGCCTCGAGGTTCTCCTCGAGACCTCATTTAAGCCTCGAGAATCTCGCGAGGTCTTTGAGACTCATATGAGGCTCAAGATTTCTTTCAGGTATAGGAAAAACGTGTGTAAATTGGGTATCATTAGGACCTCAATAGTGCGCTTGCGGGCCGATTCCGACCGTCGAGGTCTTAATGATACCCAAATAGGACTCATTTGGTCCTCCAGAACCTCCATTTCAATTCCTAGCTTGGACCTCAGTTAGTTGGACCTCGAGGTTCTCTTTGAGACCTCAGTTAGGCCTCCAGGTTCTCCTCGAGACCTCAGTTAGGCCTCCAGGTTCTCTTTGTGCAGCTTCGAGGTTCTGATGAGATTCAACGCTGTGTTAGGCAGCAACAAATTACATTACCATTACAAATTACAGCTGCAACTTGGCAGGAATTTTTTTTTATATATTTGGAACCGATTTAGGACTATCGTCGAAAAAAATTCGAACACACCCCAAATAAGGACCACCCTAAGCAGGTATAGGTATGAAGGGTAGACGGGCGGCAGTTTCCGAAATTATTTATGTTCATAAATTATTTGTCCTTCGAAGTATACAAAAGTATACTACTATAAGCATGACCTTCACGTACTATAGCCTTGAACCAAATCGGTTATATACATGTATAAGCATCTTTTTCTAAGAATTACGGTTGGAAAATATATTCGTTGTCCAAGTAACATACTACATTTATTATTTATGTATAAATCCTATCCCTTGTGAAAATTTGGAGAACAGCTCTGAGGCCCCACTGACAATGAGTCCCACAAGAATTGTGGAAATGCATTACTTCACTAATGCATTATCCATTCCATTAGTCATCACATTTTTAATAAGAATTGAAATTTTTTCCACATTACACATAAATTTGGTAATCATTAATGCGAATTCGCGCATTATCCACTTTAATTCTAATCAATAATGCAGTACCACCCCATAGCGCATTATTACGGTAATTGATAATGGATACTACTGCATTATTTGCTGCATATTCATTGCGTCATGCAATTTTTTCTAATTGTAGGTTATCTTGGTAATCAATAATATAACGCCCCTTCGTTTTTCATTGCATTTTCAATTCACAATGCATTACTTTGACGAATGAATAATATGGAAAAGTTGTTTAAATTAATGAAGCACTAATAAGATTAGAACGCTGAATGGTTATTTTGAAAGTTATGTAACTGTTAATACTTAATTTGATTCACTTCGGATAGTTTCTTCGACCTTCACGGTTGAAAGGAATTTCAATGCGATTCGAATCCATTACCCATTACTTGAGTAATTGATAATGCAATTCGAATCCCTGATCCATTACTTTGTTAATTACCAATGGTGTCATACTCCATTGACGTTATTCAACCAATGGATAATGTATGACTTGGCTGTGAGTATCTTGAGGTTCAATGTCGAGCTAAAAATTTGGAGAACTTCGAGGCCCTACTGAATTCGAGGATATATATACTGTTTAGAGGCTTTTGAGGTTCAATTTCAATCGAAAAAATGAGAGAACCTGGAGGCTCTATCGGGTCCAACTGTTTTGTGAGGTCCTAAGAGAGGTGAATGAGGTCTCAATTCGTGTCGGCAAATATGAACAACGGAGAAAAGGAGGATCTGGAGGCCTAAATGAGTTGGCTGTGAGTATCTCGAGGTGCAATGTCGAGCTAAAAATTTGGAGAACTTCGAGGCCCTACTGAATTCGAGGCTCTTGAGGTTCAATTTCAATCGAAAAAATGAGAGAACTTGGAGGCTCTATCGAGTCCAACTGGTCTGCGAGGACCTAAGAGAAGTAAATGAGGTCCAAATTCGTGTCGGCAAATCTGAACATCAAAGAAAAGGAAAATCTGGAGGCTTAAATGAGGACTAGAATTTCGACTCGGGTATCGAGCCCTCGAGACCAAATTTTCAGGAAGGATGATCGATTCCTGACCTGGACCTGACTTCTGGATCGCATCGAAATCTTGAAATTTATTTTTGAGGACACTGGATCAATGCCTGAGCAGGACCTGGTCTACCGGCCGTTATCGAGACCTCGAGACCAAATTTTCAGGACGGATGATCGATTCCTGACCTGGACCTGACTTCTGGATCGCATCGAAATCTTGAAATTTATTTTTTGAGGACACTGGATCAATGCCTGAGCAGGACCTGGTCTGCCGGCTGTTATCGAGACCTCGAGACCAAATCTTCAGGACGGATGATCGATTCCTGACCTGGACCTGATCTGTTGGCTCTATCAGAATCTTAATAGTGCATTTTTAGGGACGACTGATTGATACCTGATCGGGTCCTAGTCGGGTGATGGTAGGGATATCTTATTGTGGAAGCCACAATTTACACCGATTAGGGCCCTAATGTTACCTAGGGCGTCCCGAAGTAATTTCCACACGGGTAAGGGCCGCAAAGATTGGGATGAGAAACGGTAATAAACCACCAATTTTCTGAGGGACAGGTAAAATGCGAGGCACGCACACTTTTCCTTTAGACACGGCCGAACGGGCACCAGCCAAAGCCGACTCAATAGCTTTAGGACCAGATTTCATGGATTTCTTTGCCGCTTGTATAATAAATTTCAATGTTCTTTTCTTGTTCTTGGGTGATGTCTGCATCTTGATTCCCCGCATACCAATACCAAGATTGGATTTCGCTTTCATGGTGTTGGTGACTGCCCAGGCGACAGGTTTTTCAGCTACAATTGAGTCTCTAGCCAAAACCCGATTCCAAGCCCGCTCAGCAAGCACTTTATCCGCCTTATGACGCTCCGCAATACTATCGTGATTTTCGGAGTATGCGATATCGTGCTGCTTGCATGCAGCGTCTAGAGCGTTGATACCACGATCACCGCGAGCTAACCTCTTTACCAATTTTGTGCCAGGTCCGCAGTATTGATAGCCAGGGACATGCAATTCGATAGGGAGATTGTTGATGATTTATTTATGAACCCACAACCGCTTCTTTGTCTACGTGTGTATCCAACCATGACTAATCATGAACTGACACAAATTCTATAAAAGCCTGTATTTTGTACGTAAATATATTAGTTCTCATTGCGACGTTTGCCAAGCATCATGAAATTTCAAGATCAAACGAATAAACTACCCATCGCCAATTTCGATAATTTGGTCGAGCAGAAAACGAAGAAGGGGAAACGGCACGGGGCTCTACTACCAAATAGTGTGAGGGCTGTCTTTTGCGGGCCTTCGAATTGCGGTAAAACTAATGCCCTTCTCACGCTACTGATCCATGCGAATGGTCTACGGTTTGAGAATGTGTACGTCTATTCAAAATCCCTCAATCAGCCAAAGTATGAGTTCTTGAAGAGATTGTTGGAGCCGGTTGAGGGGCTGGGTTATTTTCCGTTTGATGAGCACAAGGAGGTTGTAAAACCGAGATGCGCATCCCAACTCGATTATGATTTTCGATGACGTGGCCTGTGAGAAGCAAGATAATATCAGAGCATATTTCTGTATGGGGCGACACAGGGATGTCGATAGTTTTTACCTTTGTCAAACGTATGCCCGGATTCCGAAACATTTGGTGCGTGATAATGCAAACTTATTGGTTCTTTTTCGTCAGGATGAAATGAATTTGAAACACATCTATGCTGATCATGTGAACACCGATATGACCTATCAGCAATTCAAAGATTTGTGCTTGGCGTGTTGGAACGACGGTAGATATAGTTTCGTAACCATCGACAAAGACAGTGAGATTCACGCTGAACGATATAGGAGAGGTTTTGACTGCTTTATAAGTCTGAATCACGAATAAACCACCTACAGTTACAACACATCGATCAAACTAGCAGCATGGCGAGCTCCAAGATACGTAAGCAGAACGATGTGTTGCAAGAAATAGCCAGGACTAGCGATATCATTCGACGTAAACACGAAATGATAAAAATGGGGAAAGACACTAGCGAGCAGGCTATCAGTGAAATCTTCAAACCTCTGGTTACACCGCTGCATCAATTGGTAGATTCATCGAAGCAGCAACAGTGGCTACTAATGAAGCGAGAAGTAAAAACGGAGCCGAGTTCGATTGAAAAAACAGAGAAGACAGCAGATTTTGTGAAAACAGAAGCTTATAAGAATGTTGATGATGATGATGATGATGGTGACGACGATAATGATGCATATAAAAGTGCGATTGAGGGGAGCTTGTCAACTAACATTGCTATTGGCAACAATACTACAACAGTCGCCGCTATGGATGATGATGCGAATGATATCCTTGATGATGATAACCAGGATGACGCACCTGCAATCGCCTCTACAAGCACACCGATGCACAGTGGGCCAGCAGACCCGAAAAAGTGGCCAAAAGTCACACATCAAATCTAACGAAAATTATTACATTTTTTTCATGATAAAGAGTCAAAGTAACGTACCAACAAATTTCAAGACATTTCATCCATTGGTGTAGCTTTGGTGATCACTTGAAGTTGATGGAAAGTATAAAATTGATTACGCGTCCAACTATGGAAAATCTTTTGAGTTTTTCAGTATTCTGGGATCTTCAAAGCCCCGTATCAATTTCTATAATAAAGATGGGTCAAAGTATGAGAACCTCGCCTCATCAATTCGAAAACTTTACTGTTTCTTCATATGCATCAAGTTTTATTTCCATATTACCACAATATTCGAAACTACGAAATCTTTCAATTGCAAGTACCACCAGGTACCACTATATATCCAGGATGTATTGGTGTCATTGTATTCCGTATGGTGTGTACTTCGACCCTTATATGCGCCTTTTTTGCGCTTCATCGCGTAGGTAGCTCCGCGGCACGACGTGATAATGCAGCGTGCATAGATGGTGACTTCCCTATCTATGCTTGATTTGTACTCAGACTCATACACGGACTGCATGCTGCGCTGCTCAATTATTCTTTTTTGTTTTGTCCCTACTATCTAGGCTTCTGTTCTTGCTTGAAGTTCTCGTAGCGTCTTTCGATTCGCATTCTATCACTTTCCGAATTCGCGTGTTCAAACAGAGCCTTGCTCTGGTGTATGGAAATGGCCAAGTTCCGGAAAAAAGAAATTCTTGAGCTCCTATTAAATAAAACGGACTCTAATGCAGCTATACATCACATTCTATCCAAACTAAATGTCGAAAAGTCGGCCTTGAGTGACAATGCTCTGCAGTCCTTAAAACTGGCTCTAGCCTCCTTGAAAGGGAAAAGGAATACACGCTTCCAGGCCCAGAGCAGAAAGCTTGATAGGTTTGAAGCGAAGTACTCTGGTTGGTTAGACTCGGAATTTACCGTTCCTGAATTGGAAATTCGCACGGATAAAAAAGCTCAAGTCGGTGACATAGGTCGGCCTCAACTTGAATTTAGCGAAAAATCTGACAGGTCACGAAGACGAGAAACTTCGACGCTCAGCGCACAGCAGAGTCATGATACGCGAAAAATTGTCGAGGCAGGCTGCCACGCAGCTAGGCACTCTGGTGAGAAGGATCTGCGAGCTGTGCTCAAAGAAGTCGTGAAAAGTCCGGGCAGACCAGCAAAAATTAGGAAATTATTGGATGTGGCAGTAACTGGCCTGAGAAAAAAGAGCCCCGATGAAGCTGTAGCGTTTTTGATGGACAATTCTCTTTCCAAAACCGACTACACGAATATGCGCTTGGCAACTAAATCGAGCGGAGCTGATATTTGGCCAGCTTATAATGAAGTCAGAGAGGCCAAGGAAAAGCTGAGGCCACTAAAGGAAGAGATCAACATCTCGGAAAGTGTCGCCGAAGTTTCACTCCAAGCTCTGTTAAATCACACTTCGAAAAGAATGATTGAACTACAGTCAGAAGTGATTCTCAATGCCCAGGTGCTATCCAAGATCACTGAAATCACAGCAGTACTCGTATGTTCCTGGGGGTTTGACGGAAGTAGCGGGCACTCGGCTTACAAACAATGTTATCGTGATGAAGAAACTCAAGCTACCGATGAAAATTTGTTTGCTACTACATTAATCCCTCTACGATTGTCTACTGAAAGTGGAATTATTCTATGGAACAATAGAATGTCTCAATCTGCAAGATTTTGTCGTCCTATGAAGCTCGAGTATGTTGCTGAGTCACGAGACGTCATTTTAAGACAGAAGCAAGCAATCGAAGATCAAATAAAAAGTTTGCAATCTTTTAGCATCACTTTGAAAGATACTGAGGTGCGAGTACGCTTCTCGCTATTCATGACCTTGATAGACGGCAAAGTGTTGAGCGTCGTTACCAATACATCTTCCATGCAGACCTGTCCTATTTGCCATATGATACCCAAGCACTTCAACAACCTTTCGAACATAAAGTCGAGAATTTTTTCACCTCAGACAGATTCGTTACCGTACGGCATAAGCCCATTACATGCCTGGATTAGGTTACTCGAATTGTGTTTACACATTGCATACAGGTTGGGCATCAAAACATGGCAAGTTAGGCGTGAAGAACACAAGAAAGTGTTCCGTGAACAAAAGCATCATGTTCAGACGATTCTATGGCAGAAGCTGGGTCTTCGGGTAGACAAACCAAAAAGTGGAGGTTGCGGGACTAGTAATGACGGGAATACAGCTCGTAGAGCATTTGAAAATACTGACCTTTTGTCCGAGTGTCTGGGACTTGATGCCCGACTGCTCTACAATTTCAAAATCATTTTGATCACCATTTCTTGCCAGCTTCCAATCAGTGCAATTCGTTTTGAAAAATTCTGTGCTTCCACGGCTCATCTCTACGTCTCCCTCTATCAGTGGTATCCCATGTCAGCAACCCTCCATAAAATTCTCATACATGGCGGGGAAATAATACAAAACAGCATATTGCCCGTAGGAATGCTTGGAGAAGAAGCGTCCGAAGCACGGAACAAAGATTATAAGAGGTACAGAGAGCGACACAGCAGAAAACACAGTAGATCAGCCAACCTTGAGGACATGTTTCACAGAGTCATGGATTCTTCTGATCCAATCATTTCGACTTTGAGTCTACAATCACGCCTGAAAATGAAAAAGCGGCTTGCCATTCCTGATGATGTCAAGAAATTATTGGAGATTCCTGCTATAGATTCTAGCTCAACCGAGACATGCGAAGACATGGATGACGAACATGTAGACGACAGCGGTACATCTCAAGCTCTCGATCAGTGGAATAATCTGGAGCTGTCGGACGAAGAGCTGAATTTGTAATCGTGAGAAAAAAAATTAAAAAAATAAAAAATAAATATTTCTTTATACGAATTCTAGGGAGATTCATGATTTTGGCTGCCATATTAAATCGGACATTTCGAATTTTGTATTCCCAATATCAAATTCGAATTTGGCGACCCCAGAAACCACCGAGTGAGGATTTTCATGCAAATCCAAGCGTTGACTGAATATTCAGTCAACGATCCAAGTAAGATTTATGATCTCGGTCGCCATATTGAATTGGCTATTTTGAATTTTGAATTTTGAATGATGTTTCTGAATTCAGTGACCCCAAAAACCCCTGAATGAGGATTTTCAAGCAAATCCATTCAAAGTTCAACTTTCGGCCACTTTTTCGGATCTGCTGGCCCACTGTGCGATGACCAAAAAAGAAGTCAAGACGATGCGCTATTCAAACATGTTCAACTCGACCAAAGAGCAAAAGAACTTGGATATGAAATATGGCGTTCGAAAGTTAAAACTCGGTGGAATGAAGATTGGTGATTCGGATATCGTATTTGGAGATGATCAGATACCGGGAATATTCAGTGAAGGTAACCGATCCCCTTCCTACGACCAAACCAATGCAAGCGCGCACCGCGTACGTGAGACTCGACAGGCGGGGCTAGGCAGCCAGTGGTGCTTCTACCGAATCTTCCGCGCTAGGCCGAATCCGTATAGCTCACCTTGATACTTAACCTAAAAAGCAATCATCGCACTGAACACGGAAAAGAGTGAACGCGATTAATAGTATATTGTGATACAAGTGCGGAAGGTAGGCAATATCCGACGAGTGTCGTTTGTAGCACGAGCCGAAGGCGAGTGCTGTAAATGACACGAGACAGATATTGCCTATCCGCACGTGTATCACACGATATTTTTTGTAACTCCCTGCGAAGAAAGTTTGATTTGAGAGACAGATTGATCAATCAATATAACCTCACATCGCGACTGTCCACCGCCATGACACAGTGCACGAAGAAAGCACTAGTGCGCAAAGTAGAGTATTCGCGATGTGCGCATGCGCGACAAAAGCACTAGTGCGCAAAGTAGAGTATTTGCGGTGTGCGCATGCGCCAACTCTCTCTTTACTTCACCCCTCGGAAATAAGGTATTTTGCGCTCGCTACACAGCCCTCGAAAATCAAACTTTCGAAGCAGGTGTTGCAAAAAATGAATTTGCCTGATGTGAACATTTATTTTCAAAATTTATGAACGAATTTAAAATCAAATATCAATTAATTGGATTCAAGTATTGATTATCGGTGTTTAGGATCGATATTTGAGACGAAGTGGAACAGGTAAGTGGAGGGTAAATCATTGAAGACAACATGGTAAGAATTGGTTTATTTATTGATTTATTTATTTATTAACAGAAAAATGAAATTTATCAACGATCATTGGTTGATCGAGGGATCCATTGCTCTTGAATTATGGTGTACGCACAAACTTATCGGAGATTGAATGCTTGGGAATCGAAGAGAGGCTACCGATGAGCCACTGTCGAACGTAGTACAATTTTACTCAAACCATTTTCGTCTCTCAACGACTACTTCTATCGGAGGCCTGAGTACTGAGATGTACTTCACCGAGGCTTCATAGCGTGCGGAGGGGCTTTGTCGTAGGAGTTTGTAGTATGATGAGGTAGCGTGCGGGCAGCTTCGTTGCAAGGGTTTGTGGCACGTAGACGATATCCATCGAACATTCCTTACTCTAACGAGCATTCAACGTTCATGTCTCGTAGCAGGCGGAGAAGCTTTGTAGAAATAACGAGTAAGAAATGTTTAATGAATATCGTCGACGGGCTCAGAACCCTTGCAATAAAGCTCCTCGTACGCTGCCTCGTCGCACTAGGAACATCTGCGACGAAGCTCCTTCGCCTGCTATGAGACATGAATGTTGAATGGTCGTTAGACGAGTAAGAAATGTTCGATGAATATCGTCGACGGGCTAAGAACCCTTGCAACGAAGCTACTCCGTACGCTGCCAAGCCTCGCCGACGCTGTCAGCGCCGGTTTAACGCTTCGAACGCCCCTAGGCTACGGGGAAAGAAGCGCCCTCTTCTATAAATTATAATATAGAACCTTCTTGATGAATATTTATTTATAATTTTTTGTCATGATAGCGTAACAAAAAAAAAAAAAAAAATAGAGCCCAGCGCCCCCCTGATTTACGGCGCCCTAGGCTATAGCCTAGGTAGCCTAGTGGATAAACCGGCGCTGGACGCTGTTGCTAGCTCTCGTTTCTTCGATCCCTGCTTGGTTCTCGATCATTATCCGCAGTCTGTTGTCTGAGGTCAGCTTGGACAACGATACCGGAGATATTTCTCCTCAAGAGTTAGCGGGCGATCAATCATTGGGTGCGTAGGATACAAAGTTGACGGATATCAAAAGACTTACAAGACTTATAAATTCTCATGATAGTCAGTTATACTCTCACCTTGCTGTTTCAGAGGAAGTAACGATGTCCTGGGATGGCAACATCTTCTTCAACGAGTATGAGTTTATTCTTCTCAGACACCTGATTCACGACGAATCACAAACTCCCGCGACAAAGCCCCTCCGTACGCTATGAAGCCTCGCTGAGGTACATGTCAGTACTCAGGCCTCCGATAGAAGTAGTCGTTGAGAGACGAAAATGGTTTGAGTAAAATTGTACTACGTTCGACAGTGGCTCATCGGTAGCCTCTCTTCGATTCCCAAGCATTTAATCTCCGATAAGTCTGTGCGTACACCATAATTCAAGAGCAATGGATCCCTCGATTAACCAATGATCGTTGATAAATTTCGTTTTTCTGTTTCAGACCTAAGGACGTGGCCTGTGGGTGGCAGCCTTATCCGCGATGACTTCATTCTCTGCATTGTACTCTGATCAAATGATTCATTATGTTATTATTAAACTCAAGTTGAGACAAATACTGAAAACTTTCTCACGAATTCTTAATTTTCATTAGATTGAATACTAGCTAGTATTCCTAACAGATATTTTGAATAGAATCGAGTTCTGAAAATTAATGAGGAAATAAATAAATCAATAAATAAACCAAATTTTGACGATGTTGTCTTCAATGATTTACCCTCCACTTACCTGTACCATTTCGTCTCGAATATCGATCTTAAACACTGATAATTAATACTCAAATCCAATTAATTGACATTTGATTTTAAATTCGTTGATAATCTTTGAAAATAAATGTTCGTATCAGGCGAATTCACTTTATTCGAGTTCATTCTTTTCCGTGTTCAGTGTGATAATTGCTTTTTAAATTATGTATTTATCGAGTTAGCGCAGATGGGCTATAGTATTTATCGAGTTAGCGCGGATGGGCTATGCGAATTCGGCCTAGCGCGGAAGATTCGGTAGAAGCACCACTGGTTGCCTAGCTCCGCCCGTCGAGTCTCACGTACGCGGTGCGCGCTTGTATTAGTTTAGTCGTAGGAAGGGGATCGGTTACCTTCACCGAATATTCCCGGTATATATAGGCGATAAGAGCTATGAGAACACACCGGGATTGCTTGAATTGTTATTCAAAAAGTTGCCCAATCCTGCGATTGTGGATAAAAACGATAGATTGAATTATGCCAGAATCGTGAAATAAACGAATGCACATCGAAAATATTACAATGCTGACAAAAGCTTCCGTTCTGATAGAGGAAAAAATTCAAAGTACAAAGATTTTATTGCCCCATACATCGACTCACCTGTGAAAAACCCTAGGCAAAGATCCGGTAAAGGTTTATTACCCACCCATAGAATCGCGCGAGGACAAAGCACGGATTATGTGTATTGGGATGTTCCTAATGAGCTCGTTGACCGTCTTCGACTACTCATGGCATCCCAAATGGTAAGCAGCAGCAGCAGCATGCAGAGAACAATAGCGGGTGAACTTCATAGACCCGCCCGGCGTAATTATCCTCGACGTTATGTCGATATACGCAGCCTGGATGAAACCTGGCAAGCCGATCTCGTCGATATGTCTGCATACTCATTCGTCAACAAGGGCTCAAAATTTTTGCTCACAGTGATTGATATATTTTCAAAATTTGCGTGGGCCGTACTGATCAAGAGTAAAAATGCCAAAGATGTGACTGCTGCGATGAAATCTGTGCTAACTCTGGGTCGCATACCGAAACATCTACACGTCGATCAGGGCAAGGAATTTTACAACAAAGAATTCAAAACTCTTATGAGACATCATGGGATCGACGTGTACTCGACATTTAGCAACTTGAAGGCGTCGATATGCGAACGCTTCAATCGTACACTGAAAAATAAAATGTGGAAGCAATTCACACTTCAAGGTTCTCATGAGTGGACTAACATTCTATCAGATTTAATTGCATCGTATAATAATACCAAACATAGCACGATCTAAATGAAACCGAAAGATGTAACTACAACTAATGAGAAACAAATGTATCGAAGTGTGTATAAGCCGCGTCAAATCAAAAGAAGCAAACGTAAACGTAAATTTAAGGTTGGCGATAGGAGTTTGGACCATTGAACGAGTAAGTCGGAATTTTTCGTCTGTTCGAGTGTTCAATCATAGTCCGTTATCTCGCTATTTCCAAGTTTGAGTTTCGACTCTATTTGTTGAGCCAGTTGCATTTCGGTAGTTATAGTCTTGCATAAAGAGTAAATCACAGTTTCCTTTACGTCAAGTGCTCTTTGGAGTTTGGAGGAATCATTCCTAGCTCGAAGCCCTTAAGCGCCTCACAGGTGCCGGGTGGCACACGTTTTTTCCGGCCTGAGTTTGAATTTGGCTGCATCCTTCCTAGCTGGAAATAGAGGGTCAAGGAACATTGGCGCTTCCGAGAAGAGGAGAATTTGGATTCCATAATTCTTGTTCTTCCTGGGGTGGTGGTGAAAATTCGTAAGAATCCTTCTGTATTGTAACACCTCCCAGGTAGAAAATTGTCTTGGCTAAGAAAGTTTCAGCCTAGCCGCTAGCCACATATTATGTTGGCTTGCGAGACACGTTGCCGCGATATTGGCTATAGACTGGCGCTAGCTATATTCGTAGTTTCGAGTTCCAAGATATATTATGGCTAAATAAAATTAGATCGCAGTTAGCTATACTTGACATCAGTGCCGGCAAGTTATGAATTTTCCGTGTGTGGTGGATTGGGTGATCGGGGGGGGGGGGGGGGGGGGGGGGGGGGGGTAATAACATGTTCTTCAGTTTTCAGATTTTTCATTCAGTCATAGCGAAAGCAGCTCCGTGAGCGCACAGATATGAATAATGTTCTGAATTTTAGCAAATTTTGTAGCGTGGTCTGTGATACGCAATAAATTTTGGTTTGCAGTGATCGAATTCCGTGTGTGGAAAAACCACACACGGAACATTTCGAGTGTGGTTGTCTCCACACCAACCACACAATAGTTGCCGGCCATGCTTGACATGCATTCCCGAGATTCGTTACTCTCTTCGTATTGTATCTAGCCGCGACCCATCCACGTGCGAGAGTCGCTGCTCTAAGGTTCAGCATAGACTGCTGCTAGCTAAACTTCATGCGTAACTTCCAAATTCGTTATACTTTACACTGTGATTTTTGAGGTTATGTACTCGTAGCTAGCCGCAACCTCTGTATGCGTGAGACACGCTGTTGTGCAAAAAGTGAGGTTAGGCCCGCGCTGCTAATGTGTTAGTTGTATTTGGGAAATAAATTATGAGAAAAAAATGTCAGAACGGCGACTAGTATATGAGATAACTTTGTTCTGTTACTGATGAAGCACATAATATGAATAAAATGTATATCACGAAGTTTTATTATTGCATGTTCCATATAAAATAACCTAATTTGCGATAGCGCATAAATCGTGATCTCGGTTTGACACTGATGAACCATGATTACTGATCGGTGAGATTGACATGTCCAGTAGTTCTTAATTTGACACCGTAATTTTAAGTTTCATCCCTGGTAGAAAATTGAACAGAATTTGACCAGAATCTGTTGAATTTTCTGGTGAGTGGGCAGATTCTGGTCAGATTTTCTGGCCAGATACCTCATCAATTCGACGACAGATTCTGGCCAGAATGACATATGTATCTGGGCTGATTCTTTTGATGGACCTGGTGAACGAATCTGAGGTGTAATTTGAGGTTATGTTAGAAATGCAGGTAATGGAAAAGTTCAATAACAACAAGGTAAGAATTTTTTCTGCAGAAAATAATGTATTAATTTGAAATAATATTAAAAATAGTATCAGTTTTTGAATATTTATATTATTATTTTTTAGTTTGCACTTTTGAGGTTACACATAACCTCAAATGTACGTAATACAGATCATGTAGAAAAGATTTCTTGACCGTGAAGAGTAGTAGAAGAAATATTCAATATCGGGTATAGACGGTCAGTTTTGACAAATAAGTTTTTTATTTAACAAATAAAAAACTTATTTGTCAAAACTGACCGTCTATACCCGATATTGAATATTCCTTGTAATACAGATCGTTCACCAGATTGTCTGCCCATAAGATAGTGAATGGCCAGAGACTCTGGTTAATTTTCTACCAGGGATCAAATAAAGGAAAATATGAGATGTAGTAGCAATAGGATAGTTTGGCGTAGTAGGTAGAGCGTGCGATTAGTAATATAGCGATGCGAGCGGAATTGGGTTCAAACCCCGGTTAGGTCGAACAAATCGGATGGCGTTTTTCTTAGCGAATTGGTAATGCTTGTTGAGCTACTTGTTTTTTTTTTTTTTTTTCTGCAATGTACCAATAATGATTAATCATATATATTGATTCTTATTTCACGTATATTCAGACGAAACCGCTAAGCGAGTGCCAAACTGATTCGATTATATTGGCATTAGCTACGTTGTAAAGGTTGGCCCAAGATAAGTCATTAAGCTTGCTGCTAGCTCAAATGAGCGTTACATACCGAGCTTGCACCAATATCGTTCAATTATCTTGCGCCAAGATAAATAACTAGTACAACTAGCTAGCAGCTAGCTTCTGCCGAGCCACGATTTCTACCTGGGCTATAGAATTAAGTTATGGCGGCAAATGTAAACGAGAGTCCGTTAGAGTCCGGGGGGGGGGGGGGGGGGGGAGGGCTCTGGGGTGTCTAAAGTCCAACCAAACAAAGGTAGAGGAATAGAGAATGTAAACGAGAGACCGTTAGAGTCCGGGGGGGAGGGCTCTGGGGTGTCTAAAGTCCAACCAAACAAAGGTAAAGGAATAGAGAATGTAAACAAGAGACCGTTAGAGTCCAAGAGTGGGGGCTCTGGGGAGTCCGAAGTCCGTTCAAACAAAGTTAAAGTTACATCTCCTGTCAAGGCTAAGCCGCCTCCTGTTAGAATGCTGGGAAATCGGTACAATGATAAGGATTTGGGTCCGTTTATTGTGCAAATTTATGATCTGAGGGGTTTAAGGTTAGGGAATCTTCATTTAATGAGTTTCGGGATGAAGTTCAGGGGGTACACTGAAGGGGTAATTGACATTTCTCCTTCAGGGATGGATAGAGTCAACGTGACATTTAGTAATTTCAAGGACGCAAATGAGATGGTTCATGAGAGAATTGAAAAAGTGGATGTGAATTTCGGAGCGTACATACTAGACTGACAGTTATTTTGGCTTCCGACGAAATGTTTGGCTCCGAGTACATGTATGGGTCCCAAATAAATGAAACAAAAGCCTCCCCAAATTTTAGCCCTTAATTTTGATATTAAGGGGTGCCGACAGCCTCTTACTTTTTCCCACTTAAATAACATGGGCTTTTTGACTGTTTTAATGAATTTTTTCTACAAGGCCCAATTATTCCTAAAAAAATCTAAGATTCAGCCACAATGTCGGTGATGATACTCTCTTCCAGTAAAACAAAATGTGTCCACATCCATTCGGAATTCCATGTTGGTTCCCATCCCTATCTTATTGTGAGACTTTGACCGAAGCGGAAAAAATTGTTCTTTTCTACAAAGTTGTTGAATATTCTTCGTCAATGTTGTACCTCATCAACTCATCGGGATGTGTAGCTCGCATTCATGTTCATAACTTCGAACATCGCCCCCATTCCCTAAAAATTGTACTAAAAATGGTGGGTAAATCAAACAAAAATGCTTTGGCTACAAAAATGATCTGTTTTCAACAGAAGGGTTACGATAATTCTGTTTTTTATTTTTCTACATTCTTTTTCGGTACGTTCTTTACCTCACCCCCACCCACAAAAATTGGGAAAATCCTGGCGGAGACTCACTTACGCGATACGCGCCTGTGTTGCTTTGGCCACAGAAAGGAGGGCGTTTTGTTTCGTCAGAAACGCTCGCCATATAGAATAACGCGTGAACCAACATCAATAACATTGGATAGCGATTTTTCCAATTCTTGTGGGTGGGGGTGAGGTTAAGAATGTACCGAAGAAGAATGTAGAAAAATGAAAAATAAAATTTTTGTAACCCTTCTGTTGAAAACAGATCATTTTTGTAGCCAAAGCATTTTTTCTTTATTTCACCCACCATTTTTAGTACAATTTTTGTAAGATGGGGGTGATGTTCGAAGTTATGAACATGAATGCGAGCTACACATTCCGATGAGTTGATGAGGTACAACATTGACGAAGAATATTCAACAACTTGGTAGGAAAGAACAATTTTTTCGCTTCGGTAGAAGTCTCACAATAAGATAGGGATGGGAACCAACATGGAATTCCGAATGGATGTAGACACATTTTGTTTTACTGGAAGAGAGTATCATCACCGACATTGTGGCTGAGTCTTAGATTTTTTGAGGAATAATTGGGCCTTGTAGGAAAAAATTCATTAAAACAGTCAAAAAGCCCATGTTATTCAAGTGGGAAAAAGTAAGGGGCTGTCGGCACCCCTAAATATTAAAATTAAGGGCTAAAATTTGGGGAGGCTTTTTATTTATTTATTTGGAACTCATTCATGTACTCGGAGCGAAACATTTCGTCGGAAGCCAAAATAACTGTCAGTCTAGTACATACCTGATTTTACTATTTTCAAAGTTGGAGTGATAAGAGGTGTAACAATGACCTTTTTGATCCCTATTATTTCGAGGGAGAGATCTCAAGATCATGTACACCGAGGCGTTATATTAATAATTTTATGCTAGCTGAGTACGTTGAGCGCCACCGCGTGTTTTCGGCCACGAGGAGCCGGTGAATTCGTTAGGCGAATGGGGAGGCCCTCGATACCTCGTTACAAATATGTGAGAATTTCTTCCCTAAGAACCTTATCACTAGAAGTTTCTTAATATTATACAGAACCAATTAAGTATAATCCCTCGAAGAGCGTCGATGAGAACAGTGGTTGAGGAGTTTCAAATGATCAATTGAATTATCCTTGAACACCTTATTTAACAAGCTTTATTTCACTGTTTTATTCTTTTACACAGATTTCTGGGATTTTATATTATTGAATAATGAATTTGTTGAAGTACGTGAGTGGATATAAATTTTATTATAGGCTATCCGCCAAACAACACACATGTGCTCTACACTTTGTCTGATTCTCCACTGGCTTCTTCACAGCACGAGCCTCGGGTATTGCCCGAGGTTGGCGCTGCCAATCAACCATGAACTGAGGCGGCAGTGGCCATGAGATTTGAATTTTTATCCGCACGGTGGAGTTCTAGGTGGTGATACTATGTCACATTCTCCCCCGCTAGCCGAAGGTTATAATCAAATTTTTTGGCGGCGACTGCCGCTCGTTTGGCCTTAAGTTAGAGTTCGGCGGAGAAGTTAGTTTCAAGCTAATGAAATATAGAGTTCACCTCGTAGACAAACTGATAAGAAATCAAAACATAAATGTTTGTGTAATAGCCGTCTTGGCAGAAAAAGAAAAGAAAATCATAATTTGTAGCGTGGTTTTGTGTAGGACGTTAACTCAACGAATGATCTTAATTCTAGTTAGTGCGTTATCATTAAACTTCTAAGGCATGAAGTCTTTTACAAGGTAGGTTAGTTGATACTTGAATAATACTATCCGACAATGGTCGGGAAATGATCGGTGGATCAAACTTGAATGGTGCTAATGGCACGGGATTTCTGCATATCAGGAATCCTCTTTTACTTAGAGTCTAATGAATACTAAAAAATAACAGTCTAATGAATAGGCATATATATTCTGCGGAAAAGAACAAAATTTGAGAATAACGTAACTAAATCTTTGGCCTTGTGCCGAGTAAATATTTAAATCTAGGATTGATCTTATATTAGGGTTATTTACCGGGTGTGGTTATTGAAGTTACAACGAGCTCGATCGGAGCGTTTTATGGTGTATCACATAATAAGAATATCGGAATAAGAGGTACATATAAATGTCTTTGGTTGTATTTCTTCGGGTATGCTTGGTAGCGCAGCGAGGTTACGGCTTACTACTCGTGGGTTAATTTTTCGCGTCGCGAACCCTCGGGGGTAGTCGAGTTCGTAAGTCGCGGTGCCGACCGAGCGAACGAGTATCCTCAGTTTTTTGTGGACGGCGCACATTGTTTCGAAACGACTCAAAAGGCGCGCATAACTGATTGTAGGTTTCATGATAAAAGTGGTAGACAGGTAATAGACTTTTTCAAGGTTTTTGGGGTCGCTGATTCCGAATTTCATGTCAAAATCAGAAAATTCAAAATGGCTGACCGGAAATTCAGATCAAAAACGTCAAATATTGATTTAAGCGGCTTGAAATTTGGTGCCACGGGGTTTTTGGGGTCGCTGATTCCGAATTTCATGTCAAAATCAGAAAATTCAAAATGGCTGACCGGAAATTCAGATCAAAAACGTCAAATATTGATTTAAGCGGCTTGAAATTTGGTGCCACGGGGTTTTTGGGGTCGCTGATTCCGAATTTTATGTCCAAATTCAAAAATTCAATATGGCTGACCGGAACTGCAGATCAAAAACACCAAATATTGATTTAGGCGGTTTGAAATTTGGTGCCACGGGGTTTTTGGGGTCGCTGATTCCGAATTTTATGTCCAAATTCAAAAATTCAATATGGCTGACCGGAACTGCAGATCAAAAACACCAAATATTGATTTAGGCGGTTTGAAATTTGGCGCCACGGGGTTTTTTGGTCGCTGATTCCGAATTTCATAGCAACATATATTCAGAAATTGTGAATGGTCGATTAAAAAAGAGGTAGACAATGTATAAGTTTCATTCCGATTTCAGAAGCTATGGTATTTGAGAGTTCTTCAAGTAAATACTTCATTTTAATTGTGCTTTTATAGTTGTATTCATATATTTCCATGTACAGTATCAGATGACTAGATGATTTTTAAATTAATTCATCTACTGCCTCGTCTTCACTTCCGCCTTCTTCGCTCTCTGCTTCCGCATCACTTCTTACATGCTCGTCTCCAGAAGATTTCAATAGATGTCGAACTTCTTCAGGGAGATCCCGTTTCGGTGTCATCATTTTCGTCGACGCACGTAAATGTGAAATCAACGGATCGGAAGTGCATAAAAATCTGTTGAAAACGTCTGTCAAATTCGACAGTCGACTATTCCTTCTCGCAAATTGGCTTCTAAAGCTCTTGAAATCTTTATTTCTGTGCTCCAATGCTTCTTCTGACAGTTGACCTGCAAAAGTGCAGATGTTGAAAGGTCAGTCACAACTTTTCATTTTTCATCCCATATACATGACTAACAAGTAATATTTTCAATGTACGATATGTAACACAAACCTAAAGGCAGAATGGCATGAGACATTATATCAGCTCCGTGAACAAGTATTTTGTGAACTGTTGGAGACATGCTCCACCAGTTATATTGTTTTACGAGGATCTTAGCGGTTTCATACGTATAATCCGCAAATTTATCGGGATCTACTTGTTGCGAAGTGTTTATAGCGGTCAAAATAATTTTAAAACGATTAATCATTGATTCGTCCACCCCTGTAATCTCAGATGAAACCCTGGTGTTCTCAAAAAACTTTCGCGCAGTGTTACCATCATTAGACGAGCCAAAACCTACATCACGACGTACATCATAAACAGTAAAATGGCTGAAACATTTCAATAGTAATACTTTTTCCGTACATATTTATTGTCATCATTCATTATCTAGATACCTGGCTTTGGCATGTCCACTATTATTCCCAACTATCTTCTGAACTTATCTTGAATTTCTTTTTTCCTATCTTCTAATGCTTTCTTGCTCTCGGCTGTCTTTCTAACTCCTTTCTTCCTATTATTTTCCGGTAAGTGGATCCTGCACAGTTAATATTGATGAGTCTATGAGTTAATATTGATGAGTGATCTATACAGAAAATACCTGTAGGATATTTGCAGCAAAAACTCAAAACATTTTATTCGTGCATGCAATGGCGAAATGCCATACTGAAATTCGTTCCTATTCTCGTGATCAAGCCTCGACTTTTTATTCGTAAGATTATTCATTTCACTGGGTCCGCATTTGCAAATGTAACATCTCTGTATTCCAAAAAACGGGAATGAGTACATCTATAATATAAAACCACCAAATAAATCGATCCATTACCGAGGTTGCTTTATTGCCCTCTATTGCGTTAATAGTTTTGCCATCAATCATCGTCATGAATAATCTATGTTGAACAGCCACTGTTTTGTCATCCCAAGTTACGTTGGTCGGAGTTAAGGATGCGATTTGAGCTTTCACACGTTCGTACTCTCGTTTGATCGAGGCGGTACACTCTTTTTCGTACGCGATTCTTATTGGACGACAATAACTGTAATATAAATTTTACAAATATTATAGACATCGATTTGGGAGTTGTAATTTAAGTGGAATCACTGGAATGATTTATGAAGTATGCAAAATTTTACCGAGTAGAAGAAGCGGTCGGGTTTTCCCATACTGTGGAGTCATCAATCTCGCTAACCATGCGAACGGGTACCAGCGTAGTTATCACTACCGAAGAATCGGAAGCAGAATGATCTTCAAATATTTGTTTAAATTCGGCATGCCCAGAACTGCCATCGAATCCCCATTTGTGGTATACATGCATTTTTTCTGGAAGAGTACCCGTTGACAAAGTTGAAATAAGTCTGGAGGTTGTGTGATCGACAAGGCACTGTAAATCAACCACAGCTTCACTTTCGGTGACGCTAATTTTTTCGGGATAACAGCGTGCTTTTGCCTCTAGTCACTTGTGGTAGTTTGGATAGGAATCCGTTCCTGAAACATTTGAAAAAATATTTAGACACGTGTTGTTTACACTAGTTTATATCAGCGTCAGCTACTCTCTAAAACCGAATCAGTGAAATTTTGACTAATTGAAATACTAAGTTCACACTTCACTACAGATTAGTGATTTTGGATTAAATGCACTAGTGAATTAGTGACTCTCAAGTGATATATAGTATAATTTTCACTAATTGAAAAAGTTGGTAATCACTAATTACTAGTTGTATACTTTGGAAATTTTTAAAAAGTGAATATTCACTATTAATTAGTGATTTTTCATTAATTCCATTTTAGAGAGTATACATTTACCGAGCAGTTTGGAATTTCTTCTCAGCATGAGATACTGGTGTGCGGAGAGCCCACAATCTATCGCTATAGCTAATGCCTGGTCACCACTCATCTTGCCAGAAACGTTCTCTTTTTTTTTCTTTTTATATGCAGATAAAATTTTGCCCGCTCTGGAAGGAGAAACTACAGCCTCTTGTATTAAGTTCGCAGCTTCGACATTTCCGTCTTTTCTCAATGAAGATGAAGCAGCGAATGCCAGTGCTTCGGCATCTTCTTTGCGTAATTCTGACAAAAAAAGTTTGCAATTCAAGTATCATATAATTAATTTTCCCAAATTGCGGATTAGTAGTTACCTGTAGTTCGACGTCTTTTCTGTGAGCTAGACAATTTTTGAAAATCTACTGGTTTTCTACCAGCGTGTAATTGAGTAACAGCGACGACGGCTGTGCGTTCGAAAAGTGGCTGATCTAGCCAATTTGCGAACCGAGCCTCAAAATACTTGCGAGTCTTGTTACATTGATTCCAACGTGTCTTCCAGTCAGAAATAAAAGATTTGGCGACATTTTCCCTAACAATAAACTGCTTATTTCGGGCGTATTCTTCGATTTTCTCTGCTTTGTTTTTGTCGCTCAAAGGCACACCGACTAAAAATTTTGTGTAAAAAAATCGCCTGCTGAGATCTGAAAATTTTTGACAAACACATATACACAACTGTCGCATATTACAGAGGAGCTAACATACTTACCTTCGTCGCTCATCATCAATACGCATATACCACGAGTACACTGTTGAAAGATTCAGACTAGATGTGAGAGAACTACACATTACAGCGTTGCGTAGCACGGCACAAACCTGCAGCCAGCCAGAGCGAGCATGGCGGCGCGGGCGCCGCGCGGGTGCGGCGAGATGAGACGTTTTGTGAACATTGAAAATTCGCCTACCCAAGGGTGGCTAAAAGTGGCTTATGAAATATTTTTTTTCGGACATTAGAAGACTTATATTTTCAGATGCAAAAGGATTCAAAGTACAACCTGCTACATTTCGTATGTTCTAGAATTTACAAAGTAACACATCAATATTTCGGAATACCATCATGTAAATTGTCAACTATTCATGTTTTTCTACGAAAACCACCTTGATTACCTGGAAATTATGCGATATTGAGGCGTCTCACTTATTTCAAGAGAAATATAGTTCGTTTTCCCGAATTTCGATTAGTGGAGAATAAACGAATGATGATTGCTGTGAAGAAGAAGCTCGACAAACCGACTTTTTTTGAGTGAACTCAGATGCTTCAAGGTGTCAGTAATCCATAAGAATAAATCAAATTTAGGATTTTTGAAATTCATTTTTAGCTATTATGCGCGCCTTTCAAGCCGTTTCGAAACAATGTGCGGCGGTTCCGGGAGAGTTCTTCGTCTCCGGAGTATAGTTCTCCCAACGGTGTTTGCCATTGGCTGGGTAGTCCAGTTAGTTGTCGATTGGCTGAGGTCATGACTTGGTTCTGGGTTTGTGTGGAGGTTGAGGCTAGAGTGGCCTCCTGGTAAGGAAAGGGTCCTTTGTAGTTATTTTGCCATGCCAGCTGTTCAGGGAATCTATCCTGGCAATTTGTGCAGTTTACGTTTAGTAGTCGAATATCGGTCCCACATTTGTGGCAGCGTCCTTTTAGTATTTCATTTTCGCACCCATGAGGAAACGGGCAAGTGGCTGAGTGAAATCCGTCGGCTCCACAAACATGGCAGAATCCGTTTCGATATGGAATTCGGCAGTCCTGGAAGTGGTGATCCCTCGCTCTGCAGTTGATACATCCTTTCGTCATGATTTTAGGGCGGCGTGTTAAGAAAGTGTTGGTACCGCTATTCCGTAGTTCAGCACGTACACCCACTTGTGATTGATCGCGTACATATCGGTCAATCGTGTGTTGCCAAGTCTCAAGACTTATTGCTCGAGGAGTTGTATTGGAAAGTCCGATGATTATTGTATTACGGTTCATCTGAGTAGCGACAGGTGCGGCTAGTAGGCGCTCTATCAGTGGTATTTTCCGTTGCGGATAGGAGAATCGTGGACCTAGCAAGGTCGACGCGTAGCTATTGAAGGTACTGGTCTTGGAGATAACGTGTGGTTCAGCACTTCTGATTTCGTTCGGTGTGGCATCCCATTCTTTGATTAGTCGGGTGCGGTTTATGGAGACGGGTTCTGGTCCAGGAAATCCTTCGAGCTTTTCTTCCTCTAGTGGAGGGAAGAAGGATTCTTGTTCTACTTTCGGCGAAGTGATTGTACTTGCCTTCTCTTCGTCGGTCGTTGGTTTATAATCGTTGTCATCTGTACTATCTTCACTGGAAGTGTCTGAGTTTGAAGATTCCACGTTGACTGGTTGTGATGTAGCGATGGTATCGGTTGTCGAACTGGAAGAAGTCGAAAGTCTCCGTTTCTTTAGAGATTCGATTCGAAGTAGCGGTGGTGGCCCAGGTGGAGTATTGGAGAGTTTCGCCGTGCTACATCCGGGTATTGGGTGAGATTTTGTCAAGTACAATGGTTGGTCCATCTCTGGTCTGAACGCGGTTGCCGGAGTCGTAGGCAGTTGTCGACTCGACGGACTACTCGTTTGACGCGGGGTCACATCGCGAACCGAGTTGTGTGACCTGAAGCTCGTAAGACGCGATAAAAGATGCGCGGCATCCACGTCGGAGTCAGTAAGCCGTAACAAGCGCACGACTGGTATCATCTGGTGAGCGGTGCTGCTTGGCCGGGTTCTTTTCCGGGAGGTTTGCATGGTGGTTCTTTTTTTGTTGTTGTTCCCCATGGGATGGCACTCAAGATTTCTGTGTAGGTTAACAATAATTCAGTTAGTGGGACGTCGGGTGCTACGGCGGGGAAATTTTAAATCTCGTATGCCGTATTTTCCTATATATTGTAACGTGTTCGAACTATACCACCCGGTAGATCGACCGAACAAGCTACATACGACCGCGCAAATAGCCTCGCGCCGATCCGATCAGAAGACCCTGACGTGACGTCACGAGAACTACTATATAAGCTGGCACGCTGAGGCAGTAGCTAGCGATTAGTACTAGAGCAGTCAATCGACTCATAACTAAAGATAAACTCACATAACCTCAAATAGGTAGTCACTCAAAGCGAGGTCTTACCATAGAAAAGAATAAAATAGAAATAGGAAGTTACTCAAAGCGAGATCTTACCTAACGTAGAATCAAAAATCGAGAAAATATAAATTGGCTAAAGCAGCAATTTAGATTAAACTCAAAACAAAAGAAAAAGTATAATTAGCCAAAGCAGTAATTATAACTTCAAAATAGAACAAAACAAACAGAAACAAAAAAACAAACAGAATCAGAAACAAAAAGCAAATAGAAATAGAAAAACAATCAGAATAAACATTATCATTTTATTATATCGAGTCAAATTTTTAGTTCATTTCATTATCCTGTAAATAGTAGCTTTAAGTAAAATCGACGATACAAAGTCGAATCAATAAAATAATCACACCGATAAGATAGTAAAATCGAATCTATTGTCTTTCATTTCGTGTCTTGTTTCATTTCTTTAATTAACATAAATTCCTTTCAGCTAAAATCACTTGAAAATAAAATCGTGTTTAGCTAGCTTAAAAGAAGGCAGCTTCGGTAGTCTAACACTCAGGCAGCGACGGTACAGCTTTAATTGGTACCCGAGTCTGAGAGTGTAAGATTATCCAAGTCTGTATTAGGGAGGCAGCTTCGGTGCGTAACACTCAGACAGCAACGGTATAGCTTTAATCGGTACCCGAGTCTGAGAGTGTGCAATCCCAAGTCTGTATTAGGGTAACAATAGGTTTTTCACATTTTTCCTTGGAGGGGCTCCAAATCATACCCGTGACAAAGAATTCACGCGAGCTAGCGTAATTTCGCGGCCTTCTGCCGTGAGACATACGCAGAGAAAGTTACATTTGGCGCCCAACGTGGGGCTCCTCAAAATAAAATTTAAATTCACTTGAAATTTTATCAACTTAACTTCATTATAAAAAATTAACTTCAGTAAAATCTTTCTTCAAATCACTTTATTAAAATAAATAACACGAAATGGGAGACAAGGATCAGAATCCTGGGGGATCAAAGGATCAGGATAGAGACAAGGATCAGAATCCTGGGGGGTCACAAGATCATGATTCTGATAAAACTAAAGATAAGGCTCATGTAGCGTCCGATAGGGACACAGGATTTCATGAACAAAACGTTTCCATAGTTACAGACAGTAGTATGATTAGTCAAGCAAGTAGTCCACTAGCAGATCGAAGTGACCCAATGTCAGTCATGTTGGCAGCAATTGAACGTCTAAAAAAATCAAATGAAAGATTAGAAAAGAAAATTGATAATAAGTTTGCTTCTATCGAAAGGACTCTGAATACTTATGAAGTTAGAAGTATCGAAGAACGAGTAGCACTCGAATTAAAATTAAATAAAAAAATTGATGATCAAGGTATAATGACTAAAAGAAAATTCACTTCAGTAGAAACTACGGTCCAAGTCGTTGTAGACAAAATAGATGCCGAGATTACTGGCTGTCAGAATAAAATCTCCTCCGTAGAAATAGCTCTGAGAAATGAATCAGTGGGTAACTTCGAACTTCTCAAAAGTAGAATCAAGGAAGGAGATAAGTCTGCTGAAGAAAAAATTCAGGAATTAAATCATAAACATGAAAGCCTAAGAATAGGAGTAGAAGGGGAAATCAAAAAACTAAGAAACAGACCGATTAATCAGTTAAGCAGTAGTGAAAACACTAGACTCATTACTAAACAGATAAAGTTGCCAACTTACTCAGGGAAGTCATGGGAAAAGCCTATAAATTATGTAAGAGAATTGGAAGAGTACTTTACCTTTTTAGGAGCTGATGAAGAAGTATCTTTTAAATTAATAGGCCAGAGCCTAACCAGCGATGCCAAGGATTGGTGGATTGCGCGCCGCGATGTCATTAGTACTTGGGAATCATTTAAAGAAAAATTCCTTGCTAGATTCTGGGGAGAAGAAATACAAAGAGATATTCGTAAAGAGCTAGAATTCGGTTATTATTCGAGCGACTCTAAGTTAACTTGGTCAGAATATGCGAATCGGAAGTTTGCAGCAGCTGTCTGTTTGCGTCCTCGCATTTATGAGGAAGAAATCGTACGTAACCTGGTTAGACACTTCGAGGAACACGTTGTCGAAGCGGCCAGATGCAGAAATATCCGGGAAATAGATCCTTTATTAACTTTTCTTGATGAAATGCAATCAGGTGGGCGATCAAACGCGCCCAGACCATTAAATCAAGCATGGTTTGCAAACAAACAAAGTCCTACGACTAATCGCGTAGCAGACGATAAAATCAAACCTTTATCATGGCGTACGGGAAATAATGCCGGTAGCAGTAGTTTCCAAAAACCGTCTACGTCACGCGATTATAAACCGGTGGACACTCAGGAAACGCGTCAAAGTCTTGGACAAACAGACTTGAACAAGAGTAAACAGACTAACTGGACAAACACAAGGACAGTACAAGCTCTCATAGAACAACCAGTCTTAGATCATATCGATAAAGACGATCAAGAAGTAGATTCGGAAAACTAGATGGCGCTGTGCCAATTCAGTCGTTAGAAATAACGGCACAGCGCGATTTAAGGGTTTTTGCGGGAATATTAGAAGGTTCGAAAGATAAAGATTTGTTCGAAGCTCCGTCAGAGTATTTAATAAACGAAGATATAAAAATAGAAGATAAAGTAATATCTTGCCCAGAGGTAGATTTACAAATAGAAGGCGTAAAGATACGAGCTCTCGTCGATACCGGTAGCCACGTAACGTGCATTTCGCACGATTGGTATACAAGAAATTTATTAAGCTTAAATAAATGCGAAAAATTACCAGTGGTAAATTTCCAAATAATCGGAGTGACAGGGGGCAAGCCCATTAAAATCAAAGAGCAGATATTAGCTACAGTTAATATAGGGTATCTTACGGATCAAATCACATTTTTAATTGTAAATGGCCTTAAGGGGGTATTCTAGTCTAGAAGCCCGAATTTCGGTCTTTTTTTGACAAGTGATAAAAAAAAAGCAATCAATATTTTTAGTATCCATTTTTTTATCATTTATTTATTCATTTTTCGAGAGTCCATATACCAATTTTCATAAAAAAAAAACAAAAATCCAGTCGATGGTGCGTCTTCAAAGTAGAGGGGATAAAAAAAAGACCATGTCCATCTTGTCAGGATTCCGACCGTTCTGGTCATCTGAAAACAAAAAGAAAGGTAAATTCTTGATCACTACAAATGGGAGTATGGTATCAACCTCGGGAACTGAAATAAAAAATTTTCTCGCAAAATGGCGGCTAATTGAAAAACAAGGTCGATTTTTTCACAGATTTTTTACCACTTCCGAATTTTTAAAAAATAGTATAAATCAAAATTTCTAGTTGATGCTGGTTGATACCATAGAGGAGTATGTAAAGAAAATTCATGCAAAATTTGAAGGAAATCGGCCGATTAGAACTTGAGATATCGTGACAAACGTATCAAAAAAAGTAGTTTCGAGATAAACGCGTTTAAAGTTTTACGTTAAGTTTCAAGCAGTGTAACTGATATACGACTACATATAACTCACATTTTCTTAATCAGCCATTCCAGCTTCATACATCGGGCCTTCTTCTACTTCGTATTGGATATTCACAACGTTTCTTTCCGCATAACGAGCAGTCCTTCCTTCTTTTGAAGCATTTGAAGCTCGAACCTCAGAACGTTGAATTCTTGCTTCATCGCGCCTAACTACAAACCCGTGGGTTTCCAGACCAATTCGAATTCCCATAAGTTTCATTATGGTTAAAATTGGAGTGAAGCCTTCATTGAAAATGCACACAGCGAAATAATTCGCAATTTCGATTGTTTGCACTCCTGCATGAATGTGCTTGGGTGCAAACGTCCAAATTAATGAATTTAGAGATTCATTGTTATTTTGCGTTTCGGAATCCAAACAACGAGTCAGTAAAGAATCATCTGACAGACTTTCATATATTGGTTTTAAAACTTGTAAAACTTTATCAGTTAGAGGTGGATCTTCATGCTCAAAGTCATCCAGAGTTCCTTCAGCTGCTGATTTTTGCCATTTACACCAACTAGATGGACCGGGTGGACAATTCATGTGCTGAGGCTTCTTATCAGTTGAACTCTTGTGGAAGTACGTTGCCCATATCTCGCGCTTCATATCCTCTACGGAATCAGGATGACGACGAATAGCTAATCCGTAATATAAAGATAACTCGTTGATCTTCTTATCAGTCAATTTACCAGCACCTTTTCCTCCAATTCCACTGTTGTCTTTTTTTGCCTTCCGTAGTCGAGATCCCATACGCTTCTGGACATGTCCAACACATTCTTTTTTTATAACAACTGGATCATCATTGTACGGATTGATGTCAAGGATACCTTTAAAAGTTTTCGAGTCACCATCTCCAATATACTTGATGTACTTTACTCCATGCTTTTCTTCGGATCTTCCGAACATTTCAACCACTGCGTCGACCTCCATTTTGCCAGCGCTTCCTTTGTGGTTGATCGAGCAAGAATCTTCATGTTCTTTATACCAGCATTCGTAGGCATCAATGTCGTCATTTTTTTTATTCTTCCATAAATTGCAGCCCTGACAAAAACTCGACTTCACGACTGTATCAACAACTTTCTTGCTAAATTTCCCTATAAGTGTGGTAACTCCAAAAAGAGAATTAAATCCTCTCTTCTTCCAAGTCCCATCACCAGAGACTGTCAAATGTGTCGGATTCTCATTCAGATCTGATGCTGAAATTAATTCTTTCTCTTCTTTCACAGCTTTGGAAATAACCCGGTCATAAACAGCCGATGCAGCCAAATGTAAATTTTCGAGACAAGAATAATATGTACCTATAGCCAAACCCTGGCCAATGTCCATGATGCTACAGAATATATTAATACCTTCTCTCCCAACTCCGATGAGCCTCATAGCAGTTACAATCCTGCGGTTTACTTCATATGCTTTATTAATAAATGAGCATGACGGAATATAACGGACATCTTCGCAACCACATTGCACTGCAATTTTTAATCCTAGCCCACGTACAGCCGATCGAGAAAATTTAATTTTTTTTTGACAAGTTGCACATAAAATCATTAAAGAAAGAGCTGAGAACACCGAACAAAACTCTAAAATGCAATAACCAAAATTATAATCAACAAGAACTTCATCGTCATTTGTTTTTTTTAACTTTGCTGCCGATGCACTGGTATAAGAAATTTCCTTTTCAACAGTATGTTGATTGCCTTTAAATTTATTTCTTTTTGATCTATCTGGACGATTAGAATTTCCTTTCTTAGTTTTTCTATCCATTTTACACACAAAAATAAAATATCAACTTATACAATTTTAATTAGCAGAGTTTACAGGAAATTTTTCACTTATTTTAACGTCTTTACAGCTCCGAGGTTAAAACTGAACTAACTCAAACTGAACGTACGACTGAATGAAGATTTCTCTAAAATACGTTACAATGTCTTTCGAATCATTGATTTGATTGAGAGAAATAAAGAAGGTAGTCGGAGCATCCAGTCGCCTATTGTTAGACCGTCACCAAAACGGCTATAACTTTAAAAATAATTCGAATTTTGAAAAATCCTTTTAGGGAGATATACTTGAATGTTTAAACTATCAAAATATGCAAAAAAAAAAATTTCGATTTTTGCAAATTTCTAGACTAGAATACCCCCTTAAGGTATGAACGTATAAGTTTAAGTAATCGAGACAGGTATGTGTCTCCATCTGTTTGTATATGTTTAGCGCACTTCGAGCGTTATAGTTCAATCTGGATACAGTAAATACCGACCAAAGGTCGTCACGAAATAGGTAGTAGCTCGCCGACGTCTGTACTGTGTACACGCACGTTCATATCAATATCATAATTAATGTATAATCTTTGTAATTGCATAATTAAATAAAGTAAATATTTCTGGCAATCCTGAACAACACGGTTTATTATTCTTGAACCTTGTGGTCCCTGCTAACAACAAAATAATCAAAGTGGTCCCTGGTCGAAAAAAGGTTGGGAACCGCTGCTATACAGGAAGTGTAATATATCGAGTAGCCTGAGAAATATCATCGAAGGCCATCTCTCCCCGATGGCCATCTCACCCGGAATTACCCTACTGCCGCGGGACGATCTTACCGACCAATGAAAATAAATTATTTGGCGAATGCGCAATCGACGGCAGTCAACTGTATACTATCAAGATGTTTTCCCGGTATACTTATATGTACGGGGCATTCCGCCTCAATCCAGTCAGCCTTCAGACGTCACCAGATCCATTTTTGCCGTCGGGTGAGATTTTGCATCAGAGGCACCATTTAAAGTGAACCTCCGGTCAGAACGATACCAACTCTGATGCCTAGGAGATGACAAAATATTTTTGAAATTATCGCACAGCTGACGAGGTGCGTTCAATTGGTTTGAGTCATGGGACTTTTTCATGCGAAATTTTCTGAATTATTGAAGAATAAATACCACAGAAATAACAATTGCTGTTTACTGTCGTGAAATCGCACTTAAACATCTAAAATGACGATATTCTGAATACGTCGCTTCTTTTCACCGGAGTCAGAGATCTTTCACACTTAAGAAATTCAAGAAAACATTTTTTCGAGAATGATTGAAAAAAAGTTCCTACAATCAAAAATTTCTATGTCTAAAAATGACATTCATCAAATATTATTGGTTTGGTCCGAAATTACATTCATAAAGAATATTTCCTTAAAAGTGGAAGAAATTTCATCCAACGGAGCAACCTGCATCCTACGACAACTGTTTTTTCTTCGATGGACTGAATTTATGTTCAGCGGAGGACATAAAATCTGTAAAAATCATGAACTATGTATCAAAATAGCACTAATCAACTGTAAAAAAACTGAGTCACTAGAATGTTTTCTCAGACCGTAGCAGTAATTTGAAAAAAATTATTTTAAAGGTGTATGCACCCTCTTAAGGCGAGCCGGAAGCGAGTTCTGAAATGATTATTTGAGTCAAAAACGGTTTACGGGTGCACCCCATACCATATTTTTTTCGGAATAGGCATGAAAAGTCACTTTGACGCCTGTTGAGATTCACACTTGATCGACAAAGAGTGAGGTTATGGCGCGATCTGTCGCGAACTACGAGCTGCGCATCAAAACTGCCGTATAAAGACTTTATGGGGCAATTCTGAAATCAGCCGTATAAAGTGCTACTTTACTGATTGAAAACAGGCGTCAAAAAAGTGACTTTTCAATGCCTATGCCGAAAAAACAGATTTCTTGAGTGTGAAAGATCTCTGACTCCGGTGAATAGTGGTTTTCGTAATGATTAGATTTTTCTTTGAAGTTTTCCAATCTATTAATTAAACAGTTCAGAAAATGCCTTGAAACAAAATTGAAAACACGGTTGTCGATCGGTAATTTTCTGAATTTTTCGAAAATGATGATCATGTTTTTTCACTTGTCATTTCTAGCGCGAAATTCAGAAAATAAAACTTGAAATGTCAATTCCACCATGCTTCCCATCGTTTTCTGAAAATCGGATTTTTTTCTGAAATTTCAGGAAATTTCCGCTGAATAACCGTGTTTTCAATTTTGTTTGAGGACATTTTTCGAACCGTTCAACTGGATTGGAAAATTTCGAAGCAAAATCTAATGATTACGAAAACCTCTAGTAACTCAAGTCAGAGAGCTTTTATACTCGAGAAATCTCTTTGTTGACACCTAAATAATGGTAAGTGCTCATGAAAAAAACATTAAAAATTTGGAGGCCGGATTTGCGTACAGGGGCTCGATTCTTAAGATCATGCGATCAATTTTCGTGTGCGAAATTCGTTTTCCACCCAATTGCGACATTCACTTTCTTTGGAACTATCACATGATTGGTCGAAAGGCGAGTTTCGCATACGAAAATTCATCGCATGATCTCAAGAATCGAGCCCCAGGATTCGGTGGAATTGCCAATATACATATTTGAAATACTACGTTGCCATAGACAATAAAAACATCCGATTAAATGTCAGGAATCTTCAAAATGTTGATGAACCAAGTTTTACCCGACGCGTTGAATACATATCGAGGGCTGAGGACCAGAAGGGCGAAGCCCACATTTTTTCGACTTTGTCGAATTTATTGCCATAAAGGCGTAAATCTGAAAGTTTATTACGTGACCCCTCTGGCAGCATCCGCAAATCTTTGTGGGTTATGCCCTTCTGATCCTTAGTCCTCGATATGTCTTTACGCCTCATCCATGAAGAAGGAATAAGGCATATCTCCCTGTACACGCTATTTCGAGATAGGCCGGATTATTCACGTGAAAGATGCCGTTGTCAGCCGAAAGGACCCCTTTTTTCCGGTGAGCAAATGGGCGTCGACGAAAATCGTTCGACAATAATTTTGAAAATAATCTGAAATTAATGTGCAACGCACGGCATGCGGTTTTACGCTGACTACACTGCCATCTATACTCTGTACCGTACTCTGACTTGGAGATATG